>CM021797.1:76169921-76243822 GCA_011076525.1 Nettapus auritus
TAAATTAGAAGCTGAGAAAACATGACAGTAAATGGAAAATGGCATTGCCCAGAGATGGTCCAAGAGTCTTGACTCTACCAGAACAAAGGCATTTATTGCCATCCAACAGCAGCAGTAAAGTTTCTCAGAGGAGAAACCCAGAACCCCAGGAGGGTTCCTTCCATTGGAAGAAGAAACTTTTTGTTTTCTCTTTGTTCAATGGAGAGAAGTAGGGACTGAACCAAGGACCACTCAGAGCAGCAGCCTGCTTTGAATGCCCTCGTAGACTTCTTCCTTCCATACGGAGTGGAGGAGGCTAGCTTCCATGGCCAAAGTGGGCTTGTGGGAGCTAAATACCACTAATTAGTTGAGTCTTTTATGAATTAATAAACACCAGGTCTCCAGACCTTAATTCCAAATATTTTTTGGAGCTGGAATGAGTGGTCTGCTTTTCAGAAAGGCTGATCTGGCAGAGAGACATTAATTTGACCACACTTTCAGGCAGCATTTGCACTAAATTTCAGAGTCAAATTTAGATGCTGTTTATAAATAATTCTGACATTAATGTTTTCCAAGTGTAGTTACTTTCCAACTGTAGTTCTTTTAAGCAGAGGATATTTCCTATACTAAAAGTTAATACTTCTGCTAACATGAAAAATGCATTCATAAAATCAGTTGTTTATTTTTAAAATGTCAAAAGATATGTAAAAGGATTTCACAACTATTTATTTTAACACGACCATGACATTCAGAGTATTTCTCTTCTCACTGAAATTCAGAAAAAGAAAAAAGTATTACTCATATTCAGGGGATTTCAAAGGTAAAATCACAATAAATCTTTATTATAATCCAGATTCAGAGTTAATAAAAATGTCCTAGTAACAATTGTTTTGTGCTTACAGGACATATCTATTGGCCTTGTACTCTTGTTCAGAAAAATTATGTGGGAAGCTGGAAAATAATTTAGCTTTTTTTTTTTTTTTTTTTTTTTTGAAAAACTTATTACATAGTACTATGCAGAATATGTCTCTGTGTGTGCACGTTTGTGTGTGTGTGTCTTATATGAAGAAAAGAGAGAAAGAAAAAAGAAGGCATTAATAAACAGGGTCTGTTCTACCTCTTGACAATACAGACAATAGATATTGCTGAACATGGAGAAAAAGAAAATAAGGATGCACCCACATCTTTTTCTCTTACTTTATTATCTTATTTACTTGTTTCTCCATAAGCCAATAAGAAACCTTTGTGTAATAAAGACTGCTCTTAACCCATCATTAAAAACAAAAACAGACAAAAAGCTGTTTTTACTGTGTTGCTTTATTACCTCCTGGAAAGGGTTGTAACGCCCTTTCTTTTCATCCTTCCTATTGAAAGTACTTTGGAGCAGAAAGGTGAGAAGAATTTACCCTAATTTCTAGGGGAAACATCTGCATTAAAATAACAGAACATCAGAACTTCCCATCAGGATGCAGCACACATTTACTCAGTTAGTGCAGATTGCAAGTAACAGGCAATCAAACAAATTGCCAGGGAAAGAAAGAAGTTGAATTAACACACAACCACTGTGTGTTCTTCAAAGCTGAATGTGATTAACTGGATCAGAATGTGACTTTGGCTTTTTTAGTGCAGCTGAATTTAGAGCAAGGTGGAGGCAATTAGTCTACGACTGATAGGATCATTAGCTAGTTACACGAAGAACCATGGTTTACAGTTTAATGTACATTCCTACAAGCAGCTGATCAAAAAGCAGTTTAACATCTTGTGTCTGGAAGAACTCTCTTGGGCTATAGCCGCTTCCTTTGTAAATATCTATTTCCCACCTTGCTTCAGATATTAAAGATGGTTTAGTGTGATTTAGAGAATTTAAGAAAAGCGCAAAGATAAACCCAACTGAATATGAAACATTTTTAATGAAACACTACATGGATGTGCAGCATGAACTGTGTGGCAGTGTGCAGTTAGAGTGACTAGTACTTCTATTTACACTATAAGTAGGTCTGCTTTATCAGGGGAGAAGTCACACAGGTGCTCTGTCCCTGCTTTGAGTAATCCAGAGCTAAAAAACCTTGACTTTCCTTACCAGTCTGTGCAGATGTGCTGAATTTTCATATAAATACCTTTACAGCTGGACTCTTAGAGGACTACAGCTAGATGCAGATACCTTCAACCTGGCAACACTCCCTCCTCCCAAGAGCAGTAACACAACGATATGACACCTTTAAACTTTTGGAACAGCTGCCCAAAAGCCAGTTTGAATTGGCAAGCAGTACAGCATGCCATGTGCTTGAACACAGCTTCTAGACACAAGCTGCTCCTTGTGGCAATGGCTTGGTTATCCATTACATCAAGAAACTTTGTACATGTGGAGTCAATGCACTACAAAATAGATTCTGTAGCTCTCTGAATAGTCCCTCCTCACCCCCAACACACTTTTTCCCTCTTTTACATACTTACTATTTTAGACTGGGGAACCAATCAGCACAGGTAGCCTATGTTTATATGGACAAGCAAAGGAGTGCAATGGGTGAAGATGTGCAAAGCAAAGCAATTGATATTTACACCAGGTTGCCTACACAGTGTGTGCTACAGTGATTTTAGTGCCAGCTGGTCTGGGCAAACTTCTGAAGCATGTCTTCTGGCTTAATTTCATCTGAAAAGAAGGTGCATCATGCTCTGTGATGCTCTCTGAAGACAATCCATCATGTAAACCAAAGTATGAAAAGTGAAGACAATCTTAAAAAAATAACTTGCTTCCTCATTTACATTGCAATGTTAGAGGAGAAGAACCCTCAAAATCCAGGGGGTACTGGGTCCTACTAAGCAATGAAGATAATGGTGAGGTGGCTCTCAGCTGACCTTCAGCTCTGCATCTAATCACCTCAGCATTTATCATCTCAACTTCAATTCTCAGATGCAAAGGAGAGAGATGAAATAGAAGATATTAGGAGTGCTGAGAGTTAAGCTATTGGTTAGTTAATCTTTTTAAAATAATTATTTAAATAGTTCATTTTAGTCCGCTTCTTATAAAGATATTATGTTTCTGCTCCTAGTATAGCTAGCCCCATGCCCAGTTACCTATGTGTTTTTGTGGGCTGTTTTTTATCAGTTATTGCCAGATAACACAGATGAAGTTCTGAGTTTCCTACTCACCAAATGAAAGAGTCCCTTTGAGTAGAAGCACCAGGGATGAGAAGGAAGAAATCTGGGTCTAACACATCTGAACATGAGGGAAACACTGGCAAGGTGTTGCCAACACCTGCCTGTAAAAGACTGAAAAAGAAGTCCTGCATGGACTTCTGCATGGCATCTATGCCACCGCGATGCAGAGCAGTCTATCATATATGCTTGCCCTGTGAGGAGGTCTCATATATTTTGGGATGCTTAAGGTAATGTTAGACACTCGTGGTTAGCACCTGAATCTCACCGAGACAGTCTAACACCCTTAAGCTCTCCTGTGCAGGTTCTCCACTCTACAATCTACAATCCATCATGCCTAATTGCACATAAAAACTTTTAACAAAAAAAAAAAAAAAAAAAAAAAAAAAAGCAACTACACATCCTTGGTTTATCATCAGGATTACCACTACAGATTCAGAACTAGCAGAGTATTGCCAGTAGAAACATTTATATATACACTCTGAAAGTAAGTATTTATTAATTTAACCTGAGACAATTGCAGTACGAAAATTAGTTATGAGACGAAAGTGTTCTAGAAGAAGACATAATAATAGGAATAGGCATTTCAGTGCATTTTCTTTAATATATGTATAAAAAGGAATTTTATACTTTCAAAATGAAATTAACTACAAATGTATTTACATTTAAGTGGGGCCATATTACTTTGTATATGTTTAAAATTAAAATTCTACTCATGTACCTAGGTGGATTTTTTTTTTTTTTTTTTTTTTTTAGATTTAAAAAAATTAAAGAATGCAATTTTTTTCTTCCTAAAAGTGTGGTGTTTGTTTTGCTTGCTTCTTTCTCAATTTAAGCTTAGACTTCAACATTATTTTAACAACATGCCACTACATTTTTAACAATTCTAGTCCTCTAGGTTAAGATAATAAATGCAACTATTATTTTATTATTTACTCAGATTTGTCTCTTCTTAAAGAACACATTTCTTCTGAGTTGCTTTATGACTGCAGCCACTGCATATAAGAAACAATATTAGAAAGAATACCATACACCTTCAGCTCTCCTCAGTACAATTTAAAAGCTAGAAACTAGGGTTTGAGGCCTGTTACTTGAAATCTTCATGGACTATCAGAAAATAGATTCCACACCGTTATTCTGAAATCTGGATGCATAAAACATACACACAGGAGCTCACAGTTCACTTCATTTCCATGAGAAACTCCTCAAGTAGCAGCTACTTCTGATATTGTACAGATAGTAAGAAACCTTAATTAATGTACTTATGTACTTGGTAATCACTATTAGATAGGTATTACGGGGAAGAAAGGAAACAATACCTGAATTATTATATTTTTTCTGTGTTTTAAGAAAACCGTTCAGATAAATAATCTATATGATCCACCGCAAAGCCAGTTTAAGAACAGCATCTATTTCTTACAGAGCAACATTTTATAACCACACTTCAGTAAACCATGACCAATCTCATTTTAATGATATCTTAAACACCAAAAGATAATAAAATAAAACAAAACTTTAGCCTTAGGATATGGATTTTTGAGAGCAGCAAGGGGAATTGCTACCCATTTCCTATGGGAACCTAACACAGTTGATGAGGTCACATAGGCATTCTGGTAATTCCTGCCTGCAGCACACATGGAATAATGCTGTTTTCATACTGATCCTGCAAACTGGAATGATTTCTGTGAGTGTTGCTAACCCCCACAACTTATCAGAGGGCATTCATCTCCTAATAGGAAATGACAATACCCAGCATATCCTGGCCTGAATGTATTCTGAAGTTAAAGAATTTAGCATAGTTATAACATCAGTGATGATTAAATCCATAGTTTTTTCTCATAATATTGAATGTTTCACACCTGTGTTCAACAGTAATTTTACTCAAAATGTGATTAGCAGATTTTAGTAGGGATCACAGTTTGTTGCACTGGTCAAGATGGTCAAGAAACCATTCATTAAACAGCAGTAGCCTTCTTATCTGCTTTGTAATATTCAAAGCTTATGACTCTTTGTGAGGATGACGAGAGATTTAAAAATAGTCCCTTAAATTACGAGAGATTAAGCAGGCTTAGACATCTCGTAGAGTTAGAAGAAGATTTGGGTTGCATTACTGGAAACTTGAAGAGTTGATAAAAAAAATGTAATACTATTCTGTGCTAGATGAATCAGTCGGAGTTCTTGCAGGAAAGCCAAGGACAAAACAGCACTTAGTCATTTAAAAGAATAAAAGAGGGGAAAAAAAGTATGAATACGATCATCAGTAGTTCATGATGAACTACTTACTGAACATTGCTGCAAGCCTCAGCTGTGCAGTACAATTCACTAATCCCAGCACCTAGTTCTGGCTAGAAATAGATATGTAAATGTGTAGAAATTTTCATTTGCATTCAGTTCTTCACGTAATGGTACATGTCTTTAAAGGCAAAAGAAGTGCATAAAACTGGATGACAATAAGAAATGCCCTTCAGGAGTACATTTCTGGAAGATATAATTGAATGTAGTTATTGGTCTACTAATTATAATGATGCTGATAACTTTTGGTCAGAAGTTTTTGAGTATGACTGAAAATGAAAATAAAACACAGGAAAGAACAACTACCAAAGGGGAAAAAATAAATAATAAATAAATAATAATAAAAAAAAAAACAGTTGTTTCTCTTTCTGTTTGTCTTTCCACCTATGAACAAGAAACCAAGCATCCTGAGATGCCATGCGGGCATGCTCTGCTCTCTTTGGATTCCGAGAAGAACAAGGAATTCTGCTCCTTTTCCTTATCTTACTAAAAGATATCTCAAATTTATCAACAAATTTATCCGTCAGATTTCCTGCATGCCTGTCCTGTAGGCTCTGTCCCAGCTATGGGTTCCCTTATTTCTACCAAAGACCACTGCAGGGCATCTCAGGTGCTGGAGATGGTAAAACAGCACCAGATCCATGAGAAATGCAGACAGGAGAAAACTTGAGGAAATGTGGGCTATTTAACAATAAGCTTCAGAATGACACCTGATAACCTGAAATGTGAAGGATAAGGAAGTTAACATTTTATAGCAGCACTTTGAAACAGCATAAGCTTTTCAACTGCCATCAGTAGAGATCTAGTTATTTCAGATTTCATTTGTCTTGAGGCATTTGTCAGTGCATTACAGGTTTTAAACTGAAATCCAAGGCTTGTGATGCAATGACTGGAAAAGCAAAATCCTTCCTTAGAATTGAATTACTTCAACTTATGCTCAGTTTTCAGTAGAGAAAATGATGCAACACCTTTTATTGCAGGACTGATAAATATCTTTGTAAAATGTTGAGATCATAAATGGTATCACCTATGCATGAGTAGCCCATTTTATTTTTAAAATGAAAAATAATGTTGGTAATATGGAAGTTCATTATTCACCTGGTTGTTTTTTTTCTCAGCTGACTAATAACGTTGCAAATATATTCTGTAGTACATAAAAGTGTCCCAATAATCTATGAGTATGCAGCCTATAGATCAACAAGTAAACTAAAGATAAGCTTGCACACAAGATACTGCAAAGTGACTAATAATTAATATAACTAGTGAATTGTTGAAGTGCTAACAAAAATCTGCCTGTAAGCAAAGTTGAATCTGTCTAGAAGATAGGTGGGTTTGAGGCTGAAAGTTCCTCCTTGTATTTAAAATCTCTGAGTGTACTACTCTTATAGGAAATGAAACCAAGACAGTGTCATTCAGCCATTCTTTTTAAGAATGACTTTGCCCATCTGTCAGCCAGGATTATTATGCATAACTGGTTTCATACAGCTATGCTGCTGTAGCAATAAAATAAAAATGTCAAAATTGTGCTACCAGGCTTTGGAAACAACAGTAAGCCCCCCCGTCCCCCTCCCATTCCCCGCAAGTGATAGGACAGGCATTTGTTCCCAGTGATACACTATTAATAACCTGCAGAAATAAAGAAAATAAGTGCACTGCAATTTAAGAATTTCCTTTGTTAATTTTTTTTTTTTTTTTTTTTAAGTTAAAAAAGAATTTTCACAGATTAACAGAAGAAATCAAGTTTCTTCTTCCTTTTAGACTAAATGACTTGGCACTTCTAAGGCAAGAATCATGTGATGTAGTGGCTTGAATACAATTAAGAAGCCTATTAATCTTCATTCTCCAGGAGATAAGAAAGATTGTCTGTTATTAGTCGAAAGGACATCCTGGAGCCCCTATTAGAGCTTCATAAACAGAACTCTGGTCAAAATAATAATGGACTACTGGCAGGACGTATCCAACCCTGTGACTCAGTTCTGTCTTTCATCTGACACAGATGTATATTCTTGGCTTTCAGAGTACCCTGTTACACTTATCAGCTCTCTGCACCTACAACAGAGCGTGTGGAAAGCAGCAGGCACAACTGATTCAAGGGATTAAGACATTGCTAAAATCGTTGACCAAGCCTAGAGCTATGCAGGAAATTATCGTCCTGTGTCCCCTAGGTTTAAAAAATAAGCAAATAACTTTTTATTGAGAGAAAGAGAAGGAAAAAGCAAAAACAAAACATCTGGAGAGATATGACACAAGAAAATGTGCTTTTGAAGTAGTTGATGTGTATCTTGGCCAATAGGCCCACCTGGCCTAGTTCAGTTTCTGATCAGGGTAAGAAAACGTAAGGTTGTGAGAACGGACTTCCACACTCCAGACAAAAGTGACAATTCAATAACTTTCATTTTTACCATCTATGTCATTCTAGAGCTAAGAAACCTTTCCTGATGAAAGCTACATAATAACTGATCAATAGGGCAATATCACACAAATTTTCCAGGGGGAATTTCGATCAAATGAACTTCCAAATAGTTCACTTTATTTATTTATTTATTTATTTATTTATTTATTGCATCCTACTCAATATGAGGACATAAGAAAACATAATGCAAAAGATTTTCTCAAAAATATATGCATCCATCTCAGGCTGCCACACAACCCTATAACAGAATTTTTGAGGTTTTTGATAAGGCTAAGAAGTCTAGGCTCTAGCTGAATGAGATGTGAAACAACTTTCAATCTCAGGACTTTCCACAAGTAATACTGGACAAGACACTTCCAGGGTTATGGAAAAGATTCTGCACCATGAGCTCTTCTTTTGCCAACACCTGAGGCCACCTGCGGTCAGGCAGCAACCAAGGCCTCAGCCATTTAAGAGTCTTACTGCCCAGTGGACCTTCTGGCAGGTCACCCACACATTTTCTAAGCCTGCTTTGTCTTTTGTACCCTTCTCTCACTCACCTGCAAATGGTACTTCATCACGCTCTGCAGTGCCTACACTGAAGAAAACAAACAAACCACATACACGATTTTTTTTTGTTTGTTTGTTTTGTTTGTTTTGTTTTTGTAACTTAAACCTAGAATAGGCTCCTGTGTGTAAAGCCTCTCTAAACCCCTCTGAAATAAACAGAAGGAACTTAGTGATTGTTAGTGGCTGTTATAAAGACTCTTAGTGTCTGTGAAATACTACTGGAATGTAGTCTTGTAAATTATTTTAAAGTATTAAATTACACTACCACCATTTCCAATATAGGTAGCTAACCTCATGCTTATTGCTTCCTATGCTTAACACACAAAGGATTTTGATGTTAGCAAGTGTTATGCCATGTTTACACTGAGCAGGTTAGTAAAAACACTTGAATCATTTTTCAATATATGAAGACAAATTAAGTGACAAAATGCCCTGACATTACTTTGGCTACACCTAATTGTAACTAACATTTTTGAAAATTAAGAAAACTACTTTTTTTTTTTTTTTTTTTTTTTTTTTTTTTTTTTTTTTTGAGCCAAAGACAGTAAAAGAGAAATATATAGCTCTGGCTAGAAAAGCCAACCTAGTTCTTTCAAAGACTTAACTATTTTATATCGTAAACAAGGTTTAAACCCAAAGAAAACCTTTGGGATTCTGAAGAATATCTGATGTCAAATATTTGCAATATTCTACATTTACACATACAAACAGGCAACCCCTACTGACATCTGATGCAGCTAACAACGAGCTACAGATAAACCACAGAGGGTAAGGTTTGGTCTACCAAAAAACAGCAGAGAGGTAGGAAATGATCAATTAATTATTAATGAAGTTGAAATCCTAACTTAGGAAGTTTTGAGCACAAACATACACAGAAAGAAGTCTGTGAAATCTTTGCATTAAGAAATCTAAAAAGAAAGTATTTTCAGCTCTGAGCAATGTGTTTTACCTGTAGATCCATCAGATTTTGTTTTCATTTTTGTTTTCCTTATGTTCCCAGTGTTCCCATCCCAAAGATTAATCTTTTAAATGGCTCCTGCAGCCTTTGCTCTGTCAGGTAGGTACAAGTCTAATTTATTAGAGTCCGCTTCTTACTGTCAAAAAAATCTACACTCTTCTGGAAGGCTTGGAAGAAAGGGAAATTTTCAGTTAGCTTCAGGCATGTGGAGGATGTTGTGACACATCCATTTTCATACTTGGATGGTTAAAAAATAATTTTAGGGTGTAAATCAGAAATAAACCTGAACACCTGCCAATTACATCTACCAGTAAAAAGTCTAGATAAAAACATGTCAATATAAATTAACTTCTACAACAAAGCAAGGTATTATATTGGCTGGCAGACAGAAATAAAAGATCTCTGGCTTATCACTGAAATACACTGCCTGTTAAGCATAGTTTCCTATCAAGAATTCAGGTAAAGAATTACACTTATGCAGTTTACAGCTTTTCTCCACTGACTGTAAGTAGATGTTTCTCACTCGTGCATTTCTGTTCCACAGAGTGGACGGCTTCCTAACTATTTGCTCTGTAGGCAGCAGAAAATATACCTCAATTACTACAAAGCAAATCAGCAGTAATTTGCGTACTGACTTGCAACACGTTATTGTGCTTATGCCAGATGACTCTGTAGAAGGACATAATTTTCAAATGTGCTATGGCATTCAGTAATGAAAACATTAATTTTTCACACACACACACACACACAATGTATTTTAAAGAAACATAGGCATTAATATAAAGGTGTTTCTTTGTCATTTTTACAGGAATCTTAAGTATTTTTCTGTACTGATAGATTCCCACCACTTCTTCTCAAAAAGGACTTGCCAAGCTGAGGAGAAAAAGACACTCCTAAGGTTATACACACATTGGATGTGACTGTCTCATTTTTACCTAATGCCATGCGTTGATCTGACCAGATTTAAAGCTTTAATGAAACTGGGTGGCAGTATTTCATTCTGAGTAAGCAATGCCTTGCATTTCATCTGCGGTTAAGGAGCATATTCATGTTAGCCCTAAGCCCCCACACAACACACACTGCTTTATGAGTATGAATGTGGTTATCCCCACGAGCTTCGATGAATACCTTAGCTCTGGGCACTGCACGCACCCATAAGCACAAGAGATCCTGAGTTCACACGCAATTACCAGCTCAGTGATCCTGACCTGTTTGTATCACAGGCCAGAGATCCCACCCCCCAAAAAATACAGGTCATCTCCACAAAACTTGAGTTTTAACTTTGATATTTCAACCCCTATGAAATGCAAAGACATGCGACAGATGAAGCTTCTCCTACGCATACTTTGACTTCAGAAACCCCTTTATCAAAACGGGGATTGAAAAAGGCACTTAAGGGTTACCCTGATTTAAAAATACTTTTTGATTTCCCGTGGTAAACAATCCATGCTCTGTCTTGAGCAGGAACAACAAGGAAGTTTTTTTTTTTTAAAAAAATATATATATATATCCAAAAAGTAGTGTTGGTTTTCTTGATATAAAGGGGGTGCCTTGTGCACAGCAATGGTTTTGCTTAGAATCATAGAATCATAGAATGATTTGGATTAGAAAGGACACAAATAATTTCTAAATTAAACAAGAAAATAAATACTAAAGTGTTAATTCCCAGCATTTCCAGAATTGCCACTGCAATCAGGTTGTATGAACCCTGATAGCATCTACTATATTCAGTAATTTATTTCTAAGGACAAGATGATGATCCTATGACAACAACATGATTTGAACTTTGGTTTGAAAGTGATACTTGGTGCATACGTCTGTAATTATGCTGATGCATAAGAGCATAAAGGTGAGAGGCTAAATCAGAGCTGAGCACTTCTTTCAGAGTTATTTTCTTCTCTTTGTTTCTTGGCTTCTATTTCTGATTGCACATTCAACTGCAAAAGGGAGCCTTCAAGAAAAGCAGTCTTTGCTTATCCAAACAATGCATATTCAAAATGGGCAACTGCGACACAGACAGCAAGCAAAAACCAACCAAACAACCAAACAAAACCTACCACACATTTTCTTGGGACTTCTTGTAGCTCATGCAAGCCCCCTTGGCTTCGGTGGCAGGTGAAATTATCTGCTGGCTGAAGTCTGGCTGAATTTCTATTGCTCAGAGGCCAGATGGAGCCTTAATACTGGCACTGCTTGAAAGAGCTTTTTTTTTTGAGATGCTGTAGGACGGCACCAGCTCTTGACAGCAGGCAGGAGGAGCAGCCTGCAGGGACTCTTGCTGGCTGCAGTGCAGCAGAGCGTGGTGAAACATCGCAGACACGTGCAGTAATGAAGAATGCGACTCGCTCCTGACGCTACACAGCCGACTTGTGCAGGGCTCGTTGGAAACTAAAAAAGCAATTCTGCATGAAGTTTTAGAGGATGACCTTGGCTTTTAATAATGCAGCTCTTACGGTGCATTTGCATACCTTTCTCTTTTGTATGCTTGTGTTGGGTCTGTTTGGGATGGAGTCACCTTTCCTTGCTGCAGCCCACACAGTGCTGTGCTCTGCACTCGTAGATGGAAGAGCACTGGTATCACTCCAGTGTTGTGTCTATTGCTGCATAGTGCTGGCACAGCATCAGGACTCCCTCCAAGCCCCCAGGAGCCAGCAGGCTGGGGGTGGGCAATGGATGGGGAGGGGACATCACCAGGGCAGCTGACCTAAACCAGCCAAAGGGATATTCCATAACACCTGAGGTCACACTTAGCAATAAAGGGGGCTCTCGTTGGGGACAGCGGTGCTCCTGAACAACCAATATGCGTTCTGAGGCCCTGCTTCCCAGGATGTGGCCGAACATCGCTCGTTGATGGGAAGTAGAGAATAACTTTTTTTCCTTTCTCTCTGTGCTTCCGTGTGGCCTTGTTGTTTCTTTTGTTACTTTTTCTCCCCATTCACTTTCCCTTTAATTAAATCATTCTCATCTCAAACCTTGAGCTCTTTGTGTTGACTTTTCTCCCCCTCCTCTTTGAGGAGGCAGGGAGTGAGAGAGCAGTTGTGATAGAGCTCAGCTGCCCATCCGAGTAAAACCATCACAATGCTAAATGTCCCCTGAAGTGAAAAGGTTATTTCATTATGTAAATATGCATATAGATATATACTTACATAGAAGTGTATGTTTAAATTTCTTCTTAAGGGTTTTAATATTTCCTTAACTGTGAAGATGTTATTTGGGTTACATGAGCGTCTTCACAAACACAGCGCATATTCAATTCTCCATCAAAATTCTGAATTGTGAATTCTTTCCCCACCCTTTCCATAGCTTTGTGTGTCCCTGCATCAGGGTGTTTTATATTAGTGTGTGTTTGTGTGCGTGCTAAATTCAACTGTGATCAGGTTGTAAATACACGTGGAAGAAGAAGAAAATTTGAAAAAGAAAAACATTGCTGACAGCAAGTAGGAAAAGTGAATTTCCCAAAGTACAGGAAATCATAGGCTGGGATACACAGTATAGGTGACCTAGTGAAAAAAAAAAAAAGGCTATAAAATTCCACAAGATTATGTGATTGATGCAACTGGGGCACTTGTAGTAAGAGGTCACGCCCATAACTTGGGTAAGTATCATTTGCATTATGGGGCCAATGACAAGGATATCGGATGATACTGAGTACCTCGTATTAGTCACCAAAGTAATGTGAAATATTAAAAAAAATATATTCACATTGTTTTATTTAGTCCACATTTCATGTTTTCTTCTTCAGGCTGTGGATGTCATAGCCATATAGTATCATAAAACAATGCAGTTGCACTTAGAAAGTTTAAAATAACTGCTAGTGGTTGGTTTTGGAAAAACAAACAAACAAACAAACACAAAACCACCACACAACAAAATTACAAAGGAATACATATTTTGCACAGGCACAGGGCCTTGTCATGTCCCAGTATTTGCCAATACTATGATAAAAGCCTTAGAGCTTTAATGTGGAATTTCTGGAGAATATTTGTGATGACAGCTCCTGCCCCTGAGCACCCACAGTGACAGCACATGTAGTGAGCAGACAGTTGACACCTTACCTGAGAAGTTCAAGCTATTCTACAAGTTTACGGTTCAATTGTATTAGAAATGAACTATCACCTGTCAGGGCAGCTCTATTTTCCCAGTTTCTTAATTCTTCTTATTTTTTGACTTGCAGAAGTCCTGGGTACATCTAAGAGCAACAGGACCCAGTCTTGGGCTGGCCTGGTAGCTATAACTGTCAATGCTTCAGCATTCCATGCAAGTAGTGCATACTGACAGAATTAACAGCATGATTTTCTTTCTAATATCAGTTGGCCTCATAAGATATGTCTATTTTCTCTGGAAAACTTGCCTCAGCTACATTGTCATTGATGAATGCAAAATATATGCTATTTGTTATGCACATCCATGCTTCCTCATACATTCTGGAATACTGAACACTTTCTTTTATCAATGTCTTCTGCACCAGTTTACATTTCCTTCCAGTCATCCCACACACTCTGACTTCTCTAAAAAATGAACAAAAATAATTTAGGCCAAAGAAAGACCAAAAAAAAGATTTTGTAGAATTTTACCAGGCACTGAAAATGCATTTAACCTGTTGGCAAGTGCATTTAAACCTAATTCACATAAGGTGCACCTTAAAATTTACCAGCATGACAGCAAGAAATGTACTACTGCATTCCATCCAGATTGTATTTCATTTGCTCATTATGCCCATAGTTTCTAAGGCTGTGTATCAGAGAAGTTAGGTTTATTTCTATAAAGCAGTTGAAATGCAGTGATCCCAGAGAAATATGGAACTAATCTCTTTGAAAAGAAAGTGCTGAACTAAAACAAATGAGATGGGGCTTGCCGGTATTTTTACGTGTTACTTACTGTAGAGCTCTGTAATATACATTTTTATCTGCACAAACTCCTGGAATAGCAAGCTTTTTCTAAACAGAAAATCAAACCATTAGGAAGGGATGTGATGCCCATTTTTCTCTCCCTAAATGCTGATAATATTATCTCTACCAAGATGCCATTCTAATTGTTCCAAGGGTATCATGTCATAAAAATAAGGTTCACAGTTATATACACAGTCCAATCCTAGTTGGCATCTGTTCTCAGATAATTCTGAAATTGGATCCAGGAAGGTTTTCCGGCCATGCAGCTGATTGTAGATGGAGATATAATAAGGCCTTACCCACTTCTGAAAGTTCTTATGAATGTTAAGAGACAGAGAATGCCCCTGCATCTGCCAGCTTGAGGCTATGGGTGTTTTGCAGCTGGTTTGTTCATTTTTTGCTCACAAAAAGGAACAAAAGTAGATCTTTTTAAATTGTTCATCTTCATTTTTGTTGTTCCCTGTGGAAGTCTCTTATCAGAATGGAGATGGGAAATACAGCGTGGCCCCTCTGGAGTGAATAGAGGCACAAGGGATGGAGGTAAGGAACTTGCACTGTCCTGGGGAGTAGCAGATCACTATTGTCCAAGGCTCCTACCCACTGTTATACACATTGTCCCATCAGACAACATCTCGTGGTCCTCTCTTTGCACTGTGTACCTGGTGTTATCCCATTCTCATATGTTGTTTCTTCACACTGAGGAGGAATTCTCTGTTCTCCTCACAGCTGCAGGATGAGACCAGGCCCAGTCTGTTCTAGGCACAACTGGCCTCAGCACTCTGACAACATAATTTGCTTTCTATCTCCTTTGAGAACCTTTCTATTAGGCAAAAAGCATTGATTAAAATCTCAGAAATGGGTAGAGAGACCACTGATGCAGAAACCTGAGACCATTTGAGCTGATGGATATCTCAGTGATGGAAGAAGAGGCAATCTGAAACTGGATTACTAGAGGTAAAGAGTTAGACAAGAGTCAGTGAAGAAGAACATTCCTACAGAGTAAGCATCCTGCTGCTGCAGACCTGAAAATCTAAGGAGAGGGAGAGACCTGCTAATACGTGTTGACCTGATACTTTCATTCTACACTTTTATACTACTAAGGTTCTAGAGAAATCCTTTTTTCTTTTTTTTTTTTTTTTTTTTTTTAATAATAATAATAATAATAAAATATATTTTATTTTATTTTATTCCTAGTGCTCTAAATCAAATTGTAGATAACACCCACCATGCCTGATGGGTAAAGGAGCGGTGGTTTCATCCTTGTGGCATTACGCTTAATAATGGAATATTTTCCTATTGCAAATATCATCCTCTCCAATTGGTATGAAAATTCTGTGAGTTAAATCCCCATAAAATACAAGCAGTACGATGAATTATATTTATGATGATGTGAGCTGATTTAAAAAGAAAATATTCTTCCATCCATAACATTTTAAAAATTGTATGTCAAAACGGTGCGCTTATATTAACTGTGCTTAGGTTTGTCTCCTATCTGCAAGCTCATGTACAGAACAGGGAGACAGGGAACCTTATTTTGCCTTTTGCAGGTGTGATCTTAAATTACTGTAGTTTTCTTGTGCTCCAAAGGGGAATATATTGTGTCTTATTCTCAGCTCCCAAAAGCACACTGATTAGCCTTGCATGTCTCTTGTTCCACTGCTACCATCTGACACAAAGCTGGAAGCTGTTGTAGCAGCTAAAACACCAGTGACAGGCACAAAACAAAGGTTTAGTTCCCACAGCTGCTCAATTAGGAGCATTCTTTTCAGACATTTTTTTTTTTTTTTTTTTTTTTTTTTTTTTTTATAATTTGTCTCCAAACCAATCTCACCAATGAAAGGCAGCAATATAAAAACTTAGTCCTCTTTGTGCCTATTGCAATCTGCTTAATTATGTTAAAAAATATTTTTTCCTTCAAAGAGGAATAAAATCAGCAATTTACTTCTTAAAGGGAAATATTTAAAAAGTGTTATTTGCTAGTTTTTACTTACTGCTTAAAATGTGTTATACCTAGCTCACCACTACAAACCTTCCTTCAAAGATACGAATTTTAGAACCTTCGCTTGCACCGAAGCACAGACAAGAGATATGCTAACACAAGCAGAGATTAAATACCTATTACTCCATTTGATGGTTAAGGTAACAAACTGAGGCATTGTAAAAGAGAAATTGGTTATAATGTAACATGCTGCAACTGGTTTCCCTCATATTGAACTGGTTGTGTCAGAAACAATTATTTTTCCCCAAGTTATGTGTGTTGAGCTAGTGACCCTTCAGACTTCATAACTGTGCTTCTCTTTTGATATATAAGATTTAAATGCGTATCAGTGTAGAATATTTACAGTATGTAGCATGACTTATTTAAAGTCATGACAATCTGACATCTGGTTGCGTTGTGTTTGCATAAATGCAGAAGTGCTGTAATGTCACAGATTGTTTGCCTAGCTGCAGTGATAAATACTGATAAGCAATAAATGACTCCGCTGTCACGGATGCATTGAGCACTGCTTCCAAACCAACATGCCTACAACTTGTACCTGTCCAAAGCCGGACATCGCCTCACATTATAAAGAAGAAATATCTGCCCTTTACTTTCCCATAATCTTCATGAATCATCAAAGAAGGACTTGGAAAATGCTGTGGTAGAGGAGCATCAGGGTCACAGAGACAGCAGATACCTACCTGGACAAGGGAAGTCCATCTGCAAGGCACTGGTCTAGGGCTAGGGTGTGTGAATGCAGACTTTGGGTTGTTTTACGAGGATGTAATGTCCACATGAAAATTTTGGCAGGATGTCTGGCAGGATGTTGGCAACATAATTCTGGCTGCTACCGTTTCAAGGCAGACTATATTCCTGTTTTCTTACTATGAATTATTTTTCATGGTAGGGGTATTGTTCTGGACTTTTCTACAGTAAGACAGACTTACCATTTAACATGAGTATGTCACCTGTGCTGCTTTTCACTGGTAAAATGTTTAAAAGATTATTCCTTTTTTTCCTTCTGTTTTGAAGTGACATACTTACATTATAAAATCAACACGCACCTCAGGATACCCTAATTCCCCTTCTAAATCCCACAGTTTTGGTATGGTTTGTAGAAGTGCAAAGGTGTGGATTACAGCTATTGAGCAAAGTCTCTCTATGAACTTGAAAAGAGATATGACTTCAGCTGACAGCATTTTTTCCCCTCAATTGGGTAACTCTGATTTAATTTTTACTCTGGCAATGTGACCAGTGCATGACTGCAATGTGTCATCCAGTATAATGCAACATATCAGATCAATGAATCTGGACATCATCTAAGGCTTACATATTTTCTCCGGAACCACAGAGACACCACTTCATCCCCTGCAATGCAGCTGCTCAAGAAGGACTCATGAGGTCTTGCAATATGTTCCTAATTCCCAGAGGAAGCTGGCAGCAGCCACAGTCACTTTGAGCTTCAGACCCCACTAACTTAATTCTCCAGCCAAGGAAAACAGGCAAGCCACTTTTCCTGCAGAGGTGTTGTGAGCCGAATGGGGAAAGATGTCAGTCTGCAAAGCTGGTAGAAATGGGTAATTGAGCTCGTGCTCAGAACTCCTCACCAGGTCATTCTATGAGAACCTGAATTTTTAACAAGTAGTTTCTTCAGACTCAAGTTTTCTCAGAAAGGCAGAGCTTGCTAAAATATCCTTTAGAGCCCTTGGGCACTGTTTATGGGCACTGTTTAGAATATAGTGCGAACTCTGAGCAGATACACTCAACCAAAACTAAAAGAAAACAGAGCCACTGCTAGACATTACTCATTATGGAGGATGGAGAACATAGATGTACTAATTGTTACGTGTATATAAAATGAAGTAAAAATAAAATGAAAATGCATTGATAATGTATTATGAAATGTTAAATTAAAAATAATATGTATTTCTGTATTTGTTGAAATTTGTAAAAGTGCATATTGGCATAAATATGCACTAATATGGACATGTGTACAAGAAGTAATACAAAATAAATGTGATGGAAAGATTAAGCCCAAAATAAGGGATCAAACATGTATTTGCAGCATCCATGCAAGATCCAAAGAGCTACTGTACAAATTAACATCCTCATTAAAAAAAAAAAAAAAAAAAAAAAAAAAAAAGAAGAAGTCTTATAAGCAACACTTTCCTCTCTTTCCTTGTTCGTAACACATAACTTTTTCTACCTCACTGTGCCCCACCATTTCAAGTGATGACAGGAGGAGACAATTTATAAGTATCTGCTTAGTTTTTGCTGGGTGGACAAACTCTTTATTTGCATGGCACCTGCCTGCTGCCTCTTCTTCTCCTTATCAGATTCCCCTTAACCACTAAGCCACCTTATATGTCTCAGTGGAAAGTTAGGAATTCTGTGTTATCTTATGATACCTTAACCTAAATCACACGTTTTTGTTACTCTGAGCTTCAGTTAGTACAATGTGCTTTCACCTTGTTCAGTGTGAAACAAAGCAGAGTGAAGCATGTTTCAGCTTCTGAGTGAAGGAAGGATTCCTATGAGTTCTCACAAAAGACTGAAGCTCGCTTCATGAAGTTACTTTTCAGTACTTTTCACAGTGCTCATGTTTCTAAATTCACTCAGCTGTTTTCCCTGTGACTTTTGTAATTGAATACCAAATTCTACATAAGTCATTCCTATTTTTATAGTGTGTTCTGACAATGATATTTTACAACTGTTATTAAGGCAAGTGCATTTAATAACAGAGTGTCTGGTACTAAAAGAGCCGTGCAAATTTGAGTAATCAGATTTTAAATCTCTATTCCTGCCCTCCATTCCCCACTAGCATTTATGGTGGACATAGCTAATTATGTTCTATGCCTTGATTACTTAGTCATCACTGTACCAAAAACATCTTTGGATGTTGCAGTAAATTAAGCTTTTTATACATAGCTTGCTATCAGCAAGCTTGCCTTTTATTCTCCAGCCACTTATCTAACCAGGATGAGAAATATTGTCACTTATACAAATCAAAGCTACTGTCAGTACCTTTAAAGTTTCATATACCATTAGTAACACTTCAAAATCCTTCCACGGAAAACACTCTTTTGCTCATTTACATAGTTGCTCTTTTATTCCTTTATAAAGTGTAAACTTCTCTGCTCAATTTTACTTAATAAGAGAAACAATATTGTGAAGATCACTTGACACTCACACACAAAGTTAACTGAAGAGTATAGAAATATTGATAGTAAAATGATTAGGTAACTGCAAAATGTGTTGTTCTCCTGGCTATCCACTTAATTGTTTACATAGGTAATTCATCCTATGTTGAAGCTACTTCAGCCATTTAATGAAAGATACAGTACGGTGCTTGACATGAAAGAAGTAAAAATCTAAACAAGAAGACACACTTATAGACCTTGGGCACTTATCACACTTTTCTAATGCAGTCCTCCTTGGCCATATGACAGTGTCTGAAGGACTTGCTATCTGCCAGTCGAGTGGGACCTCCCCTAATAGCCAGGACTGCCGATAAATGATAGAAAGCGGCTTGGCCAGCTCTTCCGCCAGTTCTCGCAGTACCCTCGGGTGAATCCCATTGGGCCCCATCGACTTGCGTACATCCAAATGCTGTAGCAGGTCGACAACCATTTCCTCGTGGATTGTGGGGGCCACATTCTGCTCCTCATCCCCTTCCACCACCTTAGGGTACTGGGTGTCCAGAGAACAACCGGTTTTGCTCCTAAAGACTGAGGCAAAGAAGGCGTTAAGCACCTCAGCTTTTTCCTCATCTCTGGTAACTAAGTATCCCCCCACATCCAGTAAAGGGTGGAGATTCTCCTTAGTCCTCTTTTTGGTATTGATGTATTTATAAAAACATTTTTTGCTGTCTTTAACAGCAGTAGCCAGATTGAGCTCCAGATGAGCTTTGGCCTTTCTAATTTTGTCCCTGCACCAACTCGCAACATCCTTGTAGTCCCCTTGAGTGGCCTGCCTTCTTTTCCAAAGATTATAAACCCTTTTTTTTCTCCTAAGCTCGAGCCACAACTCTCTGTTCAGCCAGGCCGGTCATCTTCCGCGCCGGCTCATCTTTGGGCACGTGGGGACAGACCTCTCCTGAGCCATTGGGATTTCATTCTTGAAGAGCGCCCGGCCTTCCTGGGCTCCTCTGTCCTTCAGAACTGCCTCCCAAGGGACTCTGCCAACCAGTGTCCTGAACAGCTCAAAGTCAGCCCTCCAGAATCCAAGACAGAGGTTTGACTGGTCGCCTTCCTGACTTCACCAAGTATCGAGAACTCCACCATTTTGTGGTCACTCTGCCCAAGACAGCCCCTGACTACCACATCTCCCACCAGTCCTTCTCTGTTAGTGAACAGAAGGTCTAGCGGGGCACCTCCCCTGGTAGGCTCGCCAACCAGCTGGGTCAGGAAGCTATCTTCCACGCTCTCCAGAAACCTCCTGGACTGCTTTCTCTGGGCTGTGTTGTGCTTCCAGGATATGTCTGGGAAGTTAAAGTCCCCCACAAGAACAGCGCTGATGATTTCGCAACTTCTATCAGCTGTCTGTAGAACTCCTCATCCGTCCCCTCATCCTGGTTTGGTGGTCTATAACAGACCCCCATCAGCGACCCACCTTATCATTCCAAGCCTCAAGTTCAATGACATCAAAACACTCTAATATAGAGAGCCACTCCACCACCCCTTCCGTGCTGCCTGTCCCTTCTGAAGAGCCTATAGCCAGACATGGCAGCACTCCAGTCATGAGAGTGGTCCCACCACGTTTCCGTGATGGCAACCAAGTCATAGCCTGCGTGCTGCACAATGGCTTCCAGCTCCTCCTGCTTGTTGCCCATGCTGCGTGCATTAGTGTAGGTGCACTTCAGCTGAGCCTTTGCCTTCTCCCCCAGTCTAGCCACTGTTCCCCCGGCACACCTCCAACAGGCTTTGTTTCTTCCCCATCCCCCTTCCTAACTAGTTTAAAGCCTCTCAATGAGCCCTGCCAGCTCCTGGGCCAGGATCCGTTTTCCCCTTGGGGACAGTTGGGACCCGTCTGCGGCCATCAGGCTGGGTGCCGAGTAAAGTGCCCCGTGGTCAAAGAACCCAAAACTTCTGTGTTGGCACCAGCCTCTGAGCCACGTGTTTATCAGGTGGGCTTTGCGTGTCCTCTCTGAACCCCTCCCTGCCACTGTAGGAATGGACAAAAACACCACCTGTATTCCCGCTCTGTCCACTAACCGTCCCAGCCCCCTGAAGTCCCGTTTGATAGCCTTCAGGCTTCTCTCATCAATGTTATCACTGCCAGCCTGGACTATCAGTAGTGGGTAGTAATCAGAGGGGCGAACCAGGCTGGGAAGCTTTCTGGCAACATCCCTGACCCTGGCCCCAGGGAGGCAGCAGATTTCCCTACGGGTAGGGTCAGGCCGACAAATAGGGCCCTCCACTTCCCTGAGAAGGGAGTCGCCCACAACAATCACCCTTCTTTCATTCTTGGTGGAAGCAGTCTTGAGGTGTGGAGCAGACTTCCTCGCCCTAGGCTTCCTGGGTAAACTTCCTTCCACACCCTCATCCACCGCTCCCCTGAGCTCCAGGGCCTGAAACATGTTGCGTAAGGGCACCTGGGAAGGTGGGGCAGGTTTTTGTGTGTGTGTGGGGGGGGGGGGGAGTCATGCAACATCGAGCAGGGACCTGTATCCATTCCTCCTCAACTGCTAGGTCCCCTCTCTCTGCCCGACAGCGACCGGGCAGGGGGTCCACCCCCATCTGGGGAGTCTCACTCCAGTGCCTCTCCTTCAGGCCTTGCAGGGAGTTGTTCCACCAGTCTATCTCCCGCTCGCACTCCCTGATGGCCCTCAACCTCTCCACCTCCTCCTTGAGTTCTGCCACCAGGCGGATCAGGCCATCCACCTGCTCGCACCTCAGGCACACAGTATCTCTGCCTCCTTCAGATGGCAGCAGCAGGCTCTGGCACTCCCTGCATCCAGAGACCTAACTGCCGCATTTTGGAGCAGGCAGTCTGTCTGGGTGGCTACAGACTTTCTAGAGCGAGCTCTCTGCCTAGCGTGGACCATCACGGCCTCGCTGGTGGTCGAAAGCCATCAGATGAGGTGTTCAGTGGAGGTTTAGGTTGGATATTAGGAAAAACTTCTTTACTGAACAGGTTGTTAGTCACTGGAATAGGCTGCCCAGGGAAGTGGTTAAGTCACCATCCCTGGAGGTCTTCAAAAGACATTTAGATGTAGAGCTTAGGGATCTGGTTTAGTGAAAGACTTGTTAGCGTTAGGTCAGAGGTTGGACTTAGTGATCTTGTAGGTCTCTTCCAACCTAGACTATTCTGTGATTCTGTGATTCTGTGATTCTGTTCTTAGGGCCA
Organism: Nettapus auritus; assembly: GCA_011076525.1. Classification (NCBI taxonomy): domain Eukaryota; kingdom Metazoa; phylum Chordata; class Aves; order Anseriformes; family Anatidae; genus Nettapus; species Nettapus auritus. The sequence continues at coordinate 76,192,487 of CM021797.1, forward strand.
GGCGGGATTGCTCTGTTCTCCCTGCGCAAACTGCCGCGCCCCGCCTTTCTGATGCACCCTGACCTGTTTGCCCGCCCTGTTTGCCAGTCCTGGTCACCCGCGCTCCCCAGGGGCTGCCTTTGAACGGCCGGGGAGGGGGCGCTGCTGGCTCCGCCTACACCTCGTCAGCATCCCTCGTGAGGGCTGCCGGGTCGTGGCGGCTTCCTCATCTGCCTCAAGTGGCCTCGATGCCGGGAAAATAACCCTGCCTCTCCCGATCCCCCGCTCCGCTGCAGAGCACGTCTTCCCCGGAGCCAATCGCCTCAGAAAGCACAAATTACTTTTTGGAAGTGACTCTCTCTAAGAGAGATGACACAGATGGAGAGCCAGGGACTTGCACAGATTCAGCTAAATAGACAGGAAAAAATACAGATGCAACTGTTCATAGTAAGGAGTCATACTTGAATGAAATCCTCACAGGATTACAAAACAGAGTAAATTCTATTGTAAGTTGCAGAAACCGATGCAGGATGTGATTCTACAGAAATAAAGCTGAAAGTCCTATAAAATCAGAGCAGCATCCATGTAGCTGATAAATCAGTCTTTTGTCACTATTCCTGGGACAACAAGATCATGCAAGCTGAGTGGATAAAACTACATTGACTGACACAACACAGAGGCACATGCACCCAGTTTGTCATGAAGGACTTGGGATTTACTTCCAGATACATGAGAGCAATTTTTGAAAGCAGTTCTCCAAACAACAGAATTACACAGAGATCTCAGAAGAAAATAGTAATAAAATAAAATAAACAAATAAATAAATAAATAAATAATAATAAAAAAAGATTAATGAAGTATCACTATTCTGTACCCATATTCCTGTTCACTTTATTTTTTCTCTGCTTTGATTTGTGCTCTCCTCTAGCTCTGGTCCCTTCATGTGTATGGTAGATGTCTCCACAGAAGACAGACATAAGAGAACAAGCTGGAACAAGAGCCCTGAACTCTGCCTCCAAAAGTGACAAAAAGCAGATAGAAAAGACAAAGTACATAAGTTTCAGCCTGATACACCTGCATTCTCCATTAATTTTCAGGTAAGGGAATTCCTTCAGTCTAACATGTTTTGTCTATGTAGTAATTTTAAAGGGTTTTCTTCCTGTAAGTGTTAAATGAGTTCTTGTCCAGTCTGCCACTGAATTCAAATCAACCTCTCATAGCCACAAAACTATTAGTCAGAGTTTCTCACGTCTATCAAGCATGGTGTAAACCACTCAGTAGTTTTTTTTTTTTTTTTTTTTAATAAATAAAATAAAAATAAAAATAAAAATAAAAATAAATAATCTGACTCCCACTGTTGACGTTCAACTTCTTGTAATGGGAGCTCTGTTTTTTATAGTTGTCTCTCATATTCCTCATAACATGACTGTTTTCCAGGTGGAAATTAAGTCTGTATAATCATCAAGTATCTACATTCAAGCATTCAAGTATCCTTGTTCATCTCTTTTTTTTTTTTTTCTTTTTTTTTTTTTCCTCCTTCTAGATATAGCCCAGGAAGGGAACTAAGCAAGTGTATAACCAAGTAATTAAGAAAGACAGTACAGTTAAGTCCAAGGTGAGACAAACAACTTTTATCTATATTTCTCTCCAGTTGTCTTAACCATTTACTCTTTTGCTTAATCTCTGTGCAGGCACTTAAGACTCAACTGTGATGTTGAGTCACACACACTTTCCTTATCTACATAGAGCAGGCAGTATTTCATTATCTGCTAATGGGCAATACAGAGAAGAAATGGGGTGCAGAAGGCATAAAACTCCTACATGCTCAGTTCATACAGCCTGTAAGTGGCAAGTGGAATAGGCTCTCAAGAGGTCAATGTTCACTTGTAATGAGGATATACTTCTTGTTACACAAACCTGGTCCCCCTCTCTAGTCTTCACTTTACATTATTTTAATAAGGACAAATTAGTAAAGGAGGCACTGAAAGGGTGATAGGGGTCTGTGCTATGGCAAACACTGTGGTACTTGCTAGTCACCATCAATGGTAACATGTTATATCCACTGCAATTTTGAATGCAAGTACTTCTAGCTAATGGTAGTGTTGTTGTTTGTTGTTGTTGTTGTTTGTTTGTTTGTTTTGTTTTGTTTTTCCTCCTTGCTTTGGCAGTTATGGTTTAGATACTTAATTGCTTCATAACATATATAGAGAGAACAAGTCTTACGAGGAGCATCTGAGGGAGCTGGGGTTGTTTAGCTTGGAGAAAAGAAGGCTCAGGGGAGATCTTACTGCACTTTGCAATTACCTTAAAGAAGGTTGTAGCAAGGTGGGGATCCCAAACATCAAGTGATTAAGATTAGAAGAAATGGCCTGGAGTTGTGCCAGGGGAGGTCCAGGTTGGATATTAGGAGAAATTTCTTTACTGAATGGGTTAGGCATTAGAACAGGCTGCCCAGGGAAGTGGTTGAGTCACCATCCCTGGAGGTCTTCAAGAAACATATAGATGTGGTGCCTTAGGTGGAGAATACTACATATTCCATTCCCAACGGTGCAATTTATTTGCACCATTATATATATATATATATATTTGGTATGTTGCATACCAAGATTTTAGAAGATTAGTCTCAAATCAAACATGGAGGTGTATGACTAGTGAATGCAATGCATAATATGGATTACTCCCAGGCATTATCCCATATAGTCTGGCAAAACCGTATCGAAATAACTACCAGTATTTACACTGACTTTCCTACAGTCTGGGTAGTGCTTCTGGTATTTTGTTTTCAAACATCACAACATTAATTCTCATATTTAATTCAGAGAGTGAAGATCAGCATCCTGCCACCCAAATATGAACCAGAACCCATATATACTAGTTGGCTTCTTCTTCGTCTGCCTCAAGGAGACATTGTTTATCTTGGGTATTAACTGTTCTGTAAAAAAAATAAAATTCTATGTTACTGTAATAAGTTAGTTAATGCCTCTTCCTGAGCTGTAAAAACCCTACCAAACTCCTGTTACAGTCTTCTGTGGGCAATGTGGTCCTGAAGTTGGTGTAATAAACTAATTAATGGAACGAACTTATAGAACTGTCTGTTTTTATTTTTATTGCTGCTATGTGATGATTAAAATCAAGTGGGGTTCATTGAAGAGATCTACATTTTATAAACATTGCCTTTGCTAGAAATGCGGCATTGACTTGTCTTTTCAAGCATTTCTCTTTAATCTGTGCAATAATGGGATGATACAATGTAAAGTGACAGATGATCAAATTGTCTGGAAAGCTCCTCATAGAAAGTCTCTACTCCAGTTTTTAAGACCACACAGCCTAAATGGCTGAAATGCAATGCTGAAGTGAGATTTATAGGTCTCTGTAAAAATGGGGAACAGATTAAATTTGAATAATTAATTTTAATGTTTTCATTTATTTTCTTGAGCATTAAACTTTAACTTGCTTATATATTGTAATGCAAGAAATAAAATCTAATTCCCAGAATTCAGTTCTCATTTCAGTCAAAATAAAATGGAAAGGCTCATGCAGTGCAGGAGGACTGCAATGTAAATTGATTAGCCACAATTTCCACCTTCTTTATGAGCTTCCATAATAGATGACAGACTTTTTTAAATCACAGAGTTAGATGTTGGCTTACATTTTATTCAACATGACAACATTTATTTCCAATAGCTTCATTTTTTTCCAGAATGCTGTTACTCCATTTGAAGTTTGACTTGTCAGAGGGTCAGAAATACAACACTGTGGTCCATCACTATCTATACTCTTTTGCCCCAGTAAAAGGAGTCATTATTGTTTCAATAGAACTAAAAACAGATATAATTTTATGACAGCTTCACAGGAGAGTGGAATGCAATCAGAAATTTTTAAAAAATATTGTGGAAAAAGATTGCACCCTCCTCATATACATGTAGTCAGATATACAGTAACTTAGACATGCCAAATACCCAAAAAAAAAACCAACCTTCATTCTCACGTGTTTTTTTTTTTTTTTTTTTTTTTTATGATATATATTTTAAATGAAGAATTGTCTTGGCATTACAAAATAATAATAATAATAATAATAATAATAAAATAGCTTATATCTTGCTATAGAGTCAGACTGCCTTAGCATCACAAACTCGCATATACTAGAATGGGGAAAAAAGCAAATAAATGGAACCATGTTGAAACTCTCCAATAACCCCCAAATAACTCTTAAATTCTCATAAAACAGAGATTTAATTTTTAATATCAAATGACTTTCTATGACTATGAATTATTGTTATGAACCTTGGAAAACAAGACTTCCAATCTCCTTTCAAATTAAAACAACCACTTTTGGTGTATTTCAGAACACAAAGCAAATCTTATTCTGGTCTGGCAATTTATATCAATGTACATTTGGAGGAAGTGAAAAGAATAAAAAATTTGGTGGCAGATGATGTGAAAAATGGTCAACAACTAATAACTAAACTGGCAGCTGCTTTAAGGCCACTCTGAGGTTTATTTTGAGTGTAACAGTTCTCCCTGTGGAGCTAGATCTGCAGGCATGAAACAGGCAAGTTTGTCCAAAGAACAAAACAAATGCATCATCTGTTTGTCAACAGGCACCTCTCTACTACTGGTAAGACTATCACTCCCATTAGCTGAATTGGATTTGGCACACGTTCTCCTGATGTGCCACCCATTCAGGGATGTAATATTGTGGTGTTCACATTATTTGACTGAGGTTCGCCACACTCATTGTACATGTATTAACATGCAACACATACTTATATATGGACAAAAAAAATCATGGTACTTCCATGCCCAGCTGGAGAACTTTCATGGGCTGAATGTCAATGGGAGACATTGAGAACAACAAGGCTTTCTTCTGCTGTGGACTTCTCTGTGGCTCTCAGCTATGAGGCCACTGTGCTCTGAAGCCAGTTTTGGCTGTAGGAGTGTAGAAGCATCCATGTTTTGCCAATTCAGTGTCAGTGAGCTTTACAGTCTCAATATTGCAATGTAGATTAACTAGTGATTCAAAACACACACACAAACCCAACAACAACAAAAATACTTTCTAAAAATGTCTTACTTTCATTCCTTGGCTCCTTAAAATGACATCACCTGAAGCTGTTTGGTACTCTCCAAAAAAGCAAGTCTTAACTACTGTAACATGACATTGAGGTTTTTAAAAGTTCAGGATGCTCTTTCATACATAGAAGCACACAAAAATGAACCCACAGCACACTGTTTGAATTCAGCGTAACTGACAAATAACAAGAGAAATATACAAAGTAAAGACAATAAAAATAAAATTAGATAAAGGAATATGCTGTGAGGGTCTGTTACTCTATTTATAAATACTGTATCAAGCCTTTGTAGCATTTCTGATGTTGCCAAATGGGGATCATTAACCATCTGTGGTAAAAGCTTTGAAAACATTCTGGTAGTTTTCTTAATACTTCTTAGCTTAAAACAGTATTTGTTTGTTATAATTCTCATTACCTCATAACAAAGATGACCCACTAAGATGGGTTTCAATATTGTTACTTTTGTCTTTGGAAAAAACAGACTTGTGCTTTTTACAGAGGTGTTTTCCTTTTACAAGCTGTATATAGAAATAACTTGTAAAAATATTTTTCTGCTTAATTATACAATAAAGAAAGGCTGGGTTGAAATAGGATTAATATATCCTGTGGTTAATTAAACATGAAGCTTCAAAGAAGATCACTCCAACAACAAAAGCAATTAACAGTTGGTTATGTATGGGATGTAATTAAGCATGCAGTTATTGTAATCCACAGGACAAACTTTTAAAGCATGCATTCCTTTAAAATAATCAATTTTCTGACTTATTTTAGGGACAACTGTCAAACAAGAGCACAAGCACTGTCAACTCAAATACCTTCTCAGCTCCGTCCAGATGTCAAAGATGAATTACAGATCAAAAACGATCATTTCATTCTGAGAAAATTTGCCTTTATTTCTGTCTTTATGCCCATTGAACAACTCTCAATTTCTGTACGCCGTTGTATACCCAGACATAGGCTCAAAATCAGAGAGGAACTCCTGCGAGAGCCTGTTCTGACACTTTATATTAAAAGTCTGAAGGTGCTTTTGAACAAGACCCAGATAATTGAAGAAATGTTTAGTGGCAGTATTTTTGCGTCTACTCTCATTTCCCTTTTAAATTCTTTCTTTCTTTCTCACCTTTTTGGAAAGATTTTTCTCCTCTGTCATGTTTTCTGACAGGGAAACTGCTCTTGCATTTCCTGAGGATCAAGCAGGATGGATGTTATTAAGCATGGTGGAAAGAGGGTCTTGAACAATACATCTCTATATAGACACTCATGAGTTAACATGGAAACTAAAAACAAAAGGCCAAGCTATTAAGTATTATGCTGAAACCAACACTAAACTATCACTGGGGTGTTATTGGGGAAAAATACACAACAAAACCAATGAACAGGCTAAGGTTCAGAAACAGCAAGAGAAATGTCCATACTCATGTGAGGCTTTAACATGCTGAGATATGGCTGTTTCATTTTTCTGCTTACTGCTTAATGTCAGCCTGGTTAAGCACATTTCCTCCGTCTCTGAAGAAGGCTTCAGGGTAGTCAGTTGCTTTTGAGGTTTAAATTAATTTGAGGTTTATTTGTCATTAGATTTTTTTTTTTTTTTTTTGGTATGTTTATGCCTCAATTTCATTATTTATTTAACAAAAACATATATATGATCTCTATTCACTATTTGCCAAGCTAGGAACCATCTGTCTTTATCTACATTATGCAGGGAACCGAATAAGAAAATGAATAGCAGATGTTGAAGAAAAAAGTTCTGAAGTCAACCAAAGTCTTGTAATACAGCTTCACAGAGCTGTTAAACTGGTATCAAGACTAAAAGGCTAAGAATGCAAAACTGAGAGGACAATCCAGTGAAGAGTGCCTTTCCAAGATATATTTTACTTGTAAGATCTTGACGGATTTATGAAGAAAATATAAAAGTGCCTTGCTTAGTCAAGAAATAACATTTGGGAAATATTATACAAACATAAAGGGCTAATAAAAACAGCACAGCCCAGTTAATAAAGCACTGAGCTATCAGAAAACAAAACTAGACCCAGTTCCACACTGCTCTTTTGCTTTCATCCTGAATCAGCTTTTGTCTTGTTTGTTTTTACAGCAGGTATTTTTTCACTGCTAAAAGATAGTTGACCTTGCCAAGGTCAGTTTGTTTCTCTCCTTCATCTGTATTTGCTTGGTCATCCTTTTGTCTTGTCTAGACTGAAAGTATATGTGGGCTGAAAACTGTGTCCAATTCTGCATGAGCCTAAAACTAATTCAGATGCAGCCATGAAAACAATGAACGGTTTTATGTGGAAAAAGTAAATTTTATTTTGAAACAATGCCATGGAAGACTAAAGGCACAAACAGGGAACATATTTGCAGCCTTTCTTTCTGTACTCCTACCTAGCCAATCTTGCAGCCATTTTCTCATTTTAAGAGAGGGGAAGGGAAGTCCAGTTTTGTTGCACAGACAGAGAGAAAACAGTATTTCAAACCAGCGGAAAGCATAGCTAGGTAAAATGGGCAGGAATTTAAAACAATGAAAAACTAACATATTTCCATTAAAATTTAATGCATGCCTTTTTCAGATGGTGTTGCTATTGGCATCAAGCAAGAGCAAAATTTCCACTGTAAATACACAGTAACAAAAGGACTCAGATGCTACTTATATCAAAATTCAGAACAAGGGGGGAGTTTTTGCTTACACTCCCAGTATTTTTAAAGCAAGATCAAAAGCTGTTATTGTAATAGGAAATGGGCCATAATTCAATTTAACTTTCATCTGCAGGGGAGTAATACAGAAAAAAACTACGAGTCAGTAAGGGAACTGACAGTACTCTCCTGCAATGCTTTAAAGCTAGACATGATTCAACTGTTTATGGAAACTTCTTAAGTAATTTTTGTTAGTGATGATGAATTTTTTGTATTTCAAAGATAGACTGGAAAAAAATGAGTTAACCCCTCATTTTTTAAAGAAGACTTAACAGAGGGAGTAGGAAATAATTCTGAATAATTCCTTCTGAACAAAGTAGGACACAGTAGGATTTGTGCAATGAACATTTTGCTCTTATAACATCCTAATTGTAGCTGCTTTGCAGTTCAGATGGACTTTTGTACCTGTCTGTGAAGGTGTCAAGCTATAAATTCCAAACACCAGGAAATAATTAATATGCTATGTCCAGTTGTTTCCTATTCACTGGACACCTTGCAACAAAGATCTGCATCTTTCCTGTCCTTCTAATAATCTTCTTCCTTGTATTTCGCCAGTTTGAGTAAAATCTATGACTTTTCCAAGGCTCTAGACTTTTATATCTAAATAGTAAAATACAACCTAAATGAAGCATTGAAAGGCCAAAATAAACTAAGATTTCATGCTGCCTTATTTAATTCCAAGGCTTAAATTCAATTACTACTATAAACATTTCCATAAAATGATTTGCAGAAGAGAGCTTTGCAAAGTCAAAAGCAATTTAGGAAGGGCAATGCTGAAATGCACAATTTAGTAACATTATTAATGGGAATAATGCATTTAGCTTGAAATTTAACTTGATTTGGGGGAAAAACTAGTTTAGAGATTGACCTCTAGAATGGCCATCAAATATTTGCTGACAGATAACTGGGACTAGGAAATCAAGCAATATCTCTTAATACCATTTCTCCAAGCTATGTGTGTTTGTTGCTAGCATTTAAAAAGCCTTGGCAGCATAAGAATTTGTTAGATTTAAAAAAGCAAAAAAAAAAGCAAAAAAAAAAAAAAAAAGCAAAAAAAAAAAAAAAAAAAAAAAAAAGCTTGCTCTTCACCTCAATCTACAGTGTCCCAAATAGCGGTGAGCTACTTCTAAAACCAAGTCTGTGGTTTATGGGCCAAAAGCAACCTGCTTGGCATTCCAGCCTAGTCATTGCAAAGTATGCATGTTTAATAGTGTGCAATTTAGTAGTGGGTACCCCTCTCTACATCGTTTTGCCTTTGACTACAAAACTAGGAATTATTTCTCCACTACCACCTTATTCCATCACTAGCCACTTTTCATAGAGTAATTACATCAATACTGAGGTCCTGGCAAAGTGTGGGAAAGAAAAGATGCGTATTAATCCTTTAATCACAGCCTGCCTTGTTATGTTGCTGCATGCTGTGAGCTAACAGACTGAGCGGAGTATCAGTCTGCGAAGCTCTTTGAGGTAAGCATAGAAACAAAAATTAGTTGCCAAAATTGGATGTCCAAGTTAAGTATTTCAAGCAGAAAATGAAAACTGCCTTTCCAAGAACAAGAAAAGAAGAAGATAACTTTGAATTGAAAAGATAAAACAACCAATATTGACTCTAAATATCTTTCAGCATCCCAATAAAAAGACTGGTACAAAGCAAGGTTTATCTCTGTACGACTTCCCTCTTCCTATCTGAAATCTACAAACTCACTTTTCTGCCTGTGAGAAATTGTAATTAAAAACTAATACCAGCTTTGCTTCTGAAGAACGAGAGACCTTTTGTTGCTGTATATTAAAGAACATTGTTTCCTCTCCTGATCTGCTTGAGAGGACTGTGGTTTACTGGAGCAGCAGAGAAAGATTCATCCTGTACATTTATTATATGTTATAATTAAGCTTACAGTTCCCACAGAATACTTCTCTATCTTTCAAAGACCAGTCACACATACTGCTTAGCACTCCAAGCCTTCTAGAAGTCATGTAATTTCCTCATTAAGTTAATTACTAGATTGGTCTTAAACTAACATTTTATCCTATTCCAACCAATTTGGAGTATTTCAAGTCCTTAATTAAGACATTGATTTTGTTTGTTTGTTTGTTTGCTTGTTTGTTTTTCCAGAGTGTGGGTATAAAATATTTAAGCTGGTGGCCCCAGACAGAAACCACTTACTTGTCCACTTTAACTGGTAGAAATACTTGTTGATGACATAATTCAAAAGATAATTAAACTATCCACATAATTTTTTCCTTCTGCATTGTTTTCAGCATATATAAATGCTACAGTATAGTAATTTTCTATCTGGCGAGCCTCTGCAGAATTCATTAAAAATAAACAGGCAAGTACAGCAAGACACAGGAAAAAGAGGCAGGTGCAATAATAGAGTAGTAGTAAATACCACATGAAAGACAGAAAAGAACATTCTTTTATTTTGCGATAGAGTGAAAGAACACCAGCATGAAAACAAACTAGACTAATCAATATGAGATAAAAAACTGTTTTCTTCCTGTATTAAAAAAAAAAAAAAGGGGGGGGGAGCATTCACCTTAAGGAACTCTCAGCATCTAAAAATTCATCTAGTTTAAGCTGAGAAACAAAAAGTGAGGAAATATTTGGATTACATTTTTGCTTTCTTTTTAAGCAAGCAACTTTGTGATGTAGAAAACATAATAACATATTAAACAGAAAGAATAAATCAAATTGCAGCACTAAGACAACTTTTTTTGAATGGTGTTTATGAAAAAATCATGAGAATATTATCTAATAGTGGAGATTAGGCTGCCAGGAAAAACACCCAAGCCAACCATATTATACTACTAACAATCATTTGTACAACATTTGAACAAATGCTTGAAAAAGATGTAGGTATATATATAACAATTCTTTTGCCAATCTTCACAGCAATCTGCTGTCTTTATCAGCATCTGTTTTCTTCCTAATAGTGCTTATCTGACTCCATCACATGCAATCAGTGAGTGAAAATTAGAATAAGACATTGTTTGTTGCTCTACTCTACTCCATCTACGAAGGATGATTTTCTTAAGTCATCAATGCTCAGTGGTAGTAATATAAAACAATTGTGAATTAACTGTATCACATTTATCTCCCATGCACATCAAGTTGGAAAAAAATGAAACCTAAAGACGTAGGTGAAAGTAAAATTTGCAGTGAGAAAACTGTTTTGAAGTTTCAAGTTAAACAGGAAACACAAGGCTACAGCAGTGCTGCTGGTGGCCTGAAGATAATGTGGATATGCAAAGGAACCTCAGCAGGTTTCCCAGATGGGTATCTGTTTCATCCAGATGTGCTCTGTCAAGATATGGACCTTCAAAAAAACCCCGGCATTTCATTGATATTAAGTTAAAATACCAAGACCTCTGTGTGCTTAGAAAGAACTAAGATAACATACAAAACAATTTAGGTAAAGGAGATGGTTAAGGGGGTAGAAGAAAACTCCAGCTATTTGGAAACACCAAATGAAATGAGATGTCTCGACTGCAAATAATATTGCAGAGGACAGCAGTTCAGAGAAACAGCATCAGAGAAATTACTTGCTGAAGCACCAGACAAAGGACAAACGGGCAAAGGCATTAAAGCACAAGGCACTGTTGTCCTCATTAGGCACAGAGTGGGAAATCAATACGGTGACAGATATGGCATCTGCTGGTCTAGCAGAAGTAGGAAATATTTAAAAACACCAAACCTTTAACTAACAGCAAATAGATGAAAGCACATTTAAGCATCTATCTAGGCTTCATAATTCGTAGCTGCAGAAAATTAATAGTAGCGTGAGCATGGATTTTAAGGAAAATACTAATTCTTTTGAATTATAGCCTTGGCTAGGAAAATAAGATACAGCATGGTTGAAAATCTGTTTACAAGAGCAGTCACCAAGAATGTGAAAGATAAGGAATCTTTTCAATAATCTTCATAACCTCAGTGCCCCACTCCAGGCATAAGGCAGGAAGTACTTTAACACATCCAAAAATGTGTTAATGGGGAGTGTGGTGACTGGCTGGAATTAAAATCCAGAATTGTGCTCAGGAGAAACAGAAGCACTCCCAAACTGGAAAAACAGCCTCATCAGAGATCACCAAGAAATCTTTGCAAAAGACTGTGAACTGGCTTGAAGTAGCAAATCATGCTGACAAGAAAATCAGAAAAATGAGAGAAAGGGGGCTGACCTTAAAGCAATATTTAAGTGTATGCTTTTCTTCCTTTTTTTCATTAACTAACTCAAAATGCTATATGTGGCTTGGTTTATGTTAAGGTTGTACATAATGATGGGAAGCAAACCATTACTTCTTTTAAATTTCAGCACCAACTCCTTCCCCTCTTCTCTCTTCCCCTGAACCCCCTCTTCCTTCTTCCCCTGAATTTTTTTTTTTTTTTTTTTTTTCCTTTTACTGTATTTCAGATAATTTCTCAGCTGTGTCTCCAAAAGGAAGGGAATCCCTAAGGAGTGCATTCAGGAGCAGAACTGTTTGCTGGACTTAATTACTCCAATTAGGTTTGGTACCCTGCTGAACAGCAGCATTGTTCTGTATCACCACTCTGCACAGATTATAACAAGTAGAGAGACAATAAAGAGGCAGATTACCTATATTCAATGAAGGGTCTTATTCTATGAAGTAGGCCAGGTAACTGACATATGGCTTTTGCAACAGCATCTTTCCAGGAACAGCAAGTGTCTCCCTTGAATCAAGCACCTTGGGGAATTCACACCCATAGGATCAGGCAATCACCTAGGCTCAAAATGGCCTTCAAATCCAACCATCAACCTGACCTACTGAGTCCCATCACTAAACCATGTCTCTTAGTGCCCAGATTATGACTGAGCTGGAAAATGACGATTTTGGCCATCTTGTCACACTCACATTTCCCCCACAACACAGAAAAACTTTTTCTTCTACTAATGATAGTGTTTGATGTAAACAAGTGTTGTACAAGGAACCTGTAGCTCATCAAGTGAGTAGAGCTAAATTATTGATGTAGCGATCCCAAACACTTCAAGAGAAAGAACTTACTTATTAGTGGCTGCACTTAAAAATAAATAAAAGATTCAGAATTTCCCTTTTTGAAAGAGAGAAAACAAACAGAGTAAAACAACCCCAGTCCATGATAGAGAAGAATTTATCTCTAGGGTTCATCCAAAAATGCTGTGAACTGCCCATAAGTAGCAAGTAGCATTTATGCACATGATGCAATCACCTCTCAGCAACCATTATCACAGCAGGCTCCCTGATGTGTATGTCAGCACACAAGCTTTTAAGAAGAGGAACAGTTGATAACAATGGCATTTAGGCAAGGTTCTTCTAAAATAACTACCAGTTGGAACAAAGCTCTTCGAGTCATTCGCATAACACATATTACAACAATAATTTTTAAAGGCATTCAGTAGGCTTTTACCCAATTTTGTAGGCTTTCTAGTGAAAATTATAAAAGATAAACCAAATAAGGCATGCAGAGAAAATTCAAAAGGCATGCAAAGCTAACACTGAAATAACACATTGGTAGGACAACCACTTTAGTGAAATCCAGAAATCTGTGCCTTACTTTATGCCTGTTTTAGGATACCATGGAATTGCTATCAAGTTCATTCCTTGCAATATGTAATTGCTGAGTGAAAAGGGCATACAGATAAGTTTGCTTTCATATACTTTCTCTTACAAATGTGTTTTGACTAAATTCCGTGAAAGCAGCATGATGATAAAATTGCAGTCAGCGCATTAAAAGGTTACAGTATTATGCATTTGAAAGAAAAAAAGTGAGAACTACCAGCAAACAAAACAACAACAAACAGACAAATTTAAATGACAGGCTTGTTTTTCTTACAGAACTGTTACCCAGTCTTGAAGAATCTGAGTCCATCTTTACTCATGGACTGAATTAAAAAAAAAAAATCAGCTAATAGTATAAGTTAATGTCTAGTTTAGACACTGACAAAACAAGTGATTTTAATGCCTTCTGTTTCTTTTGTTTGTTTGTTTTTTCAAACAAGAAATATTATCATACTCTTTTGAAAAAATACACAAATACTTCCTGACAAATTTTTGACCAGATTAAAAAATATGCTTGATAAACGACTTACAGAGACCTAGCAAGTGGTCACAGGGTCCAGGTTAGATTTACAGGTTCAGGCAGGTTCAGCTATAACTAGGCTTAGAACAGAACAGACAATTTTAGAATATAAGAATTAACTCTGCAGCTCCTTGCCATCTGTAGTTAATTAAAAATCCACTGTCACCCACAGGAGGAATAATGCACCACAGGGTATTTCTGTAGAGCTGCTGTACAATCTTGGTTTCTTGGCATCATTGACGGGGCTAAAACTGGCTGCAATAAAACAGTCTCTCTTTGACTTGCAGAAACATTTTCATCTGCTTCTCCGCCATAAAACACAGCAATAAAATCTTCCTCCTCTCTAGAAGTTGCTAACTGCTGTTTCAACAAGCTGCTCTAAAAAAACTTTCAGCAAATCCCAAGATCTGCAGTTATTCAAATGTTAAATAGACAAGGCAACTGATACTTCTGTGCTACACATGTGTAAACTTGGGGAAAAAACAGTAATCATATTGCTAAATTGCTTAGCAACTGTAGGTAAAAAAGCTAATATGTCATAATTTATATGTGGAAAGATTGCAGGGGGTTAGTACCACATGTCTAGCACTATTGAGGCTTCCTGCTAAGAACTCCACTGCAAACTGGCAGCTGATTCAAAACACTGCTATTTTCAACAGTTCAGAAAATGTAAATGTGTCAGCAACTGGTCAAATAGGCTTCCATATGGTGATTTATTGCAATCTTACACATTAGCCTACTACTGACTTGTATAAATCACGCTCAGGCAGAAAACATCTCCTGCGTGCATCTTTATAATGAATTCATGTGCTGAATCAATCTCAGTAGCATCAGACTGGCCTCAAAATGAATCTTTGAGCATTCTCAATTCGACAAAGATAATTTCTAAGGGCCAAGTTTCTTCATGTGAACAAATCTCAGGTAAATATGCTTTTCCAGGGAGCTTTGGAAGGACAGAAGGGGGAAGAAAACCTCTCTCAACAGTAGAGAAACCAGTGAAACAGATCTGCAAACACTATTTATGTTCATTTACAAAGGAGTATTCCTGGTTACTGGGAACCTTGCTACATTTGGCTAGCTCTGCATGCTGCACAATCTGACCTGCAATGGAGCAGTGCAACTAAGGTACCAAAAGCATGAAGATCTGTGCAGCCTTTCATAGCTTCATCATCTGCATGTGGCATGGTCAGGATGGTTATACTCACAATGGGGAGCAAAAATAATCCCAAACCAGTAAATCTTCCCCATAGAGGCACCACAAAGAATAATGCCTGTGAAATTTTATGCGAAAGTTTACCTGCAGCCACTGGGACTGGTCATTGTGTCCAGAGGTCCAGGCATTGACTTTGCCTTGCTTGTCCAGACGAGCTTTCCTGGGCTCCCAAGCAAACATGTCCATGTTGAGCGTCCGGAAAACACTGGAGGCAGTAATTTGATAGTCCTGTATATGTCCCGACTTCATCCCTAGGGGTTCAGAGCAACCTGGAACAGAAAAAGAAGTTATGTGACACTACCTACTTATCTCTGTAAGTGGTTTAGATTTTTCCCTTATGGAAGAGAAAACTGGCAATTCTCAAAGAAAGGGCTTTAATCAAGAGTATTGTTGAGGGAAGCTGCAAACAAACACATGAAAAATAGCCAATTGAAGGCATTTTATTTCAACACTACCTTGGAAGAATTGAAAACAAAATAGAGAATTCAAAGTATTTTATGCTCACATAAATTTATGAAGGGAAACAAACACAAAAAATTACTTTTGTCTCTTATCTTGGTTTTCTTTTCCTGTCCTTGATATTTTTTCCCCTATTCAGTTCATTTTTATCATGTTTATATGCCTTGCCACAAAACCCATGCCCCTGTGTACTGAGGAAACATTTTTTCTTAATGCCGTTACTGAAGTATAATGTTAACAAACACTGAGCCCTTCTACACTTTCCAATTACTTGATACCCAGACAAAAAAGCCTCCACACAAGCTGGCAGAATGGAAGACTACAGAATAAGGTCTGCAAGGGAGGGAGAATATTAATAGAGAGTTGTGAAGGAGAAATAGAGTTATAGGCTTATTTGTTTAAACCAGGTGGATGTCCCACAGAACTGAATTATTCTGACTGCTGCTAAAGATAGATTTTGGGCTTCTTTTGGGTGTCCATGAAACAACAACAGCAAAAACAAATAGAAACAACATCAATTTAATAAGTGACTCTATGTTGCTCTGCCCTGCTACAGTACAGTGAGAATACACAAAGCACATCTAGAGATGAGGAAAGCTGACAACAGGCGAAACAACCTTGGATGGTAGCACTGTAACAACAGTACTGGAAGTGAGGGAGGGAGGTTAGCTGCCTGGTTTTAAGGTTTAAAAGCAAACAAAACAAAACAAAACAAGAACAAAAACAAACAAAAAAACAAGTCAGGTGACTGAGAGCGAGGGATGAAAAGTGCTCAGGAAGACTGGACATATGGCTGCGTGGAGCAATGATTGATGGATGGATATTTGTGGGAACACAAACAGAGGCAGATTTCTTAATTTTTTCTTCCAACTATCGAAAATCTGCATGTGTGTAGTTGTGCCAAAGTTGTCATTCCATAAATTCGGTGATCCTACTCAGATCTGTGACTGACTTATCTAAGTTAACCTGCAAATAATATTTTAATTTACTCTAACTGAATGGGTCAGAATGTGCCCAGGACTTAGCATACCTCATTAGGGCTGATGCAAGGAGTGCATTGCCCTCTGATGACTGTGGGTCACAGAACCTGGACTTTATAAGATAAAAGTTTTCCACCTGACATTTGGACCCCAAGCCACTGGGCTGGTTCCTTAGAGGTAATCATTTGCTAAGTCACCAGCTGTGTCTCTTAAAGCACACTGGTAAATTGTGAAGACTTTCCAGCAGTTATATGACCTGTCTCAGCTGGTGTCTCCTGATAATATCAGAGCAGTGTGACCACTGAAAAAAAAACAAACAAAAACAAAAACAACAGCAAAAAAAAACACTCAAAACTACCTTATTGCTTTTCACTTTATTTGAGCAAAATATCAAAACTGGCTCTCTTTTTCTTAAAAGTTCATTTTCTCCACAGTATGCTCGCCCTCATTTAAAAGACCTGAATCTTGTTTGGTTTCTTTGATACTCCTAGCAAAGACCTTTTGGTCAGATTCTACTTTCTGTTTCTCCAGTTGGTTTAACCACAGAATTAGGTGGAATTATTGGGGATTCAAATAAGGGAAAGTAAGTCGAGGCCCCCTGGGGGGGGTTCAAAGAGCAGGAACAAATTAGCAGAGACAGGTAATAACAACATGCTCTTTAATGTAGTAACAACCATATTTAAACTTTGAAATACTGGCATGTATCATATTCAATTAAAAATAAACAGAAAACAGAGCTATCTTGGGGGGTAAAAACAAAACAAAACAAAACAAAATGAAACAACAACAAACCTTTTCAGAACTGATTCTCAGTGCAAAAATGGAAAATGTGAAGCCTTGCCTGTTGAGGGAACTATCTACTTAAAAACAACAAAACAGTTTTCCTGGGAGTCGGAGGGAGCAATTGATAGTGTAAATAAGAGAGACTCATCTGTTGCTTTAGAGAAGGATTTTGCTTATTCAACTCTGAAGTATCACTCCAAGATCACAAGGGCTGTCAGCAGGAATGTTTCATCCAAGGAATCTGAAGGAGGCTCTGACACAAAAACATGGGTTGTCAAAACTGTTTTTCAGTGCTGGTCCAATCCATCAAAATAGTTCTATCTTCTTTAAGTATTATTATTGATTTATGAAACAACAGATATTTCTGCTTGTGTGTCTGTGCATGCATGCATGAATTAATGGCATTTCACACCTGCCTTCCTTCTAATCTGCCCCAAATGAAAAACAAAGGGGGGGTAAGAGTAAGACGGTTGTTGCAAGTAAGTGGAGAAAGTGAGAAGAACAAGGAAAATGGAAACAGACAAACTTGGATGTACATGGGTGGCAGAACAGCAGCAGATCACACATGGTCACTTCCTATGGCACCCTGCATGAAATATGACTTGTTTTTGTTTTTATTTTATGAGACGTGAGCTTTTATTGAGAACACAAACAACAGAATCATCAAACTGCTACAAAACTTTGTGTCTGTAGATACGCATCTGTCACAGAAGTATATTTATAATAATGCTCACAACTCCTTGAGACATCTCCACTGTACTGCATGTTCTTTCAATTTGCTTCTTATTGTTCCTTTGAAAGGAGTAAACCTCTTCCCTTTCTACAACCTATTAAAATCAATGAGAGCTGATGTAGACACACTTGTGGCTAAGCTCAGAGGAGCATCATAGGACAAAACGTTTCAGATGCTTTGAGTATCACCACCTGTGATAATTGGTAACTGGTGACTGTGTACATTTAAACCCATCTATTTATAAGTTTGGAGACATCTTATTTGGCCTACCCCAATGAAAAAGGAGCATTAATGAGGAACCAAAATGCTGGGAAAGTATGAATTAGGGTCAGAAAATTGAAAGGATCCACATGGACATTATTCTCTGTTGTCCTTTCTGATGGCACAATATGTTAGTCTTCTGAGTCCTGTACGTTGCTGTCATACAGAACTTCTTTCAAAAAAGCTCAACATTCCAACAGAAATACTAAATGTCTGATATAGCAGAGGCAAAACTGGAAATGCTTCTGCATGTGAAGGTGTACATGTATCTTATCTTGGATGAGGATTCATGAAAAACTGGCAAAATCTGTGTTTAAAATATTAACACTGTGAAATCAAGACATTAAAAAAAAAAAAAAAAAAAAAATCTTACTATTAATGAATATAGGATTCCTCTCCAGAGTAGATACAACTGAATATGAAGAAGGGGAGGGGAAACTAATATGAAATGCAAATATTAAAGAGGCTCCTTTTGTGAAAGTGTCCCCAGCTTAGTGCTGGGGACTAACTTTCCTCTGCAAGAAGTGACAAACTCAGAACATTAGGAATTTATTGAAATCGCCCATGGCCACCAAAACACACCAGCATGAAGAGTGCGTTAGAAGGCAAGAAGGCATTACCTACCATATGCAGATGTTTGAGAGTCTGAGTGAATTGCAGGAGTGAGTGACTATGCTGTGTGAAATTATCTGCTATTGAAAGTTTGAAGCTAATGCTAATTACAGGTTAATGAATAAAGGCATTATAATAAACAGTAGCTATAATCTGTGTCTCCCCATAAATGAATACCCTGTAGTAGAAAGGGAATTTACAACACAGAGATGTGCACAACACAGGCAAGGCAGAAACACAAGGCCATGCAAATTAATGCCTGATTTACTGATGGCCAACTACACAAGCACTGATCATGATTTTCAATAAGATCTGACCATGGGTCCTTTCAAGTAAAGGGATTTATGAGTCTATAGCAGATTATATTGAACATTTTGATGAAACGTGTACTAAGAAAGGATTAACTTTTTGGATGATCTGGTGCTGCAACATAGTCTCAGTCCTTTTGGTAGTGACTCCCTTCGAAGCACCAGCACTTCTCAAAGAAGCCAGAAATCTCAACAAGTTTTTCTGCCTAAGAAAGACAGACCACCTGGAATTACAGTGCATTAGTCTACCGTTATATATAATTATTCTCCTCTTTCATTAAGATTGAAATGCTTCTGTTGAGGCTTGGCTGCCCAGGGTTCTAAGAAATGACAACCTTGAAACTGTTAGGAGACCACTGAAATTAATTCACTTCAGTAGCTTTCACAGTTCTTTGAGCAAAACAATTCCTGGTCATTCTGGCAAGGACTTACTCTAAATTGCAGTTCCAGAAATGGAAGACATAAAAAAAATCTAATAGACTAAAGCAGCTAGACAGAATTTTCTATTTACTCTCAAACCTATCTATATTGGAAAAGGGCTACACTGAGATTAATGCATTAACTTTTCATTTCTGAATGTGGTTTTGATGCCACTAGAGGACTGAGGATTATTTAACTCCAGCTGTTTTGATATATCATTCCTGAACGGGATGACTATTGTTTGTACAATAAGCAGGCAGCCACATAAAAACCTTTCTTAAATGAATTCAGTGGAGCGCTCCCACTGGTAAAAGGTTGATCTCTTGAAAAAGATAAAAAATTTACATGCTTTACTGAATTTGTAAGGGAACACGCTTCTTGCAGAGGGTGGCTAGAGGTCAGGCTTTACATTTTTGAGCTATAACTTCTTCTACTAGAAACCTTAAGAGGGTTTATATTGGTTCCACTTGTTCATTTACTTTTTTGCTACATGATACAATCCCTGCTTCTGCTGGAAACCCACAAAACAAATCTAAACTGAAATCTTGTCCAAAGCAGACCAGCAAAATACTTCTGCCTCCAGCATGAGTGGTCTTCAAAGGCAGCCAAAACACTCTGGTACCTCTGAGGATGTCATACACCCACCAGTGTGGTCTCCCACTTCTCATGAGAAATGACTCAGGTCAGCTTTGGTGCCAGAAAGATTTACACAATGCAATATTGGGTAGCTGCCACATTACCCTACCCGTTACTGCCCTACTGCAATCCACTTCTGTCACTCATAAGTATTTTTGCTGATGTAGCTTACATAAAAAGAGACAAATTTCTGCCAGGATAAACTCAGACCTGCCAACTGCATTTCACCAGGTGGTGAAACCACTTTCAGGTGGTTTAGGTCACAGGCGCAAAAATGTGGTGCTTGCTTAAGCAGCACTACAGCAGCCTTCCAGTACCTAAAGGGAGCTACAGGAAGGCTGAGGAGGGACTCTGTCAGGGAGTATAGGGATAGAAGAAGGGGTCATGGCTTTAAACTGAAAAAGGGGAGATTTAGATTAGATGTTAGTAAGAAATTATTCACTAAGAGGGCGGTGAGGCCTAGGCCCAGGCTGCCCAGAGGAGCTGTGGTTATTCCATCCCTGGCAGTGCCCAAAGCCAGGCTGGGTGGGGCTGGGAGCAGCCTGGGCTGGTGGGAGGGGTCCCTGCCCATGGCAAGGGGCGGCGCTGGGTGGGCTTTAAGGTCCCTTCCAACCCAAACTACTCTATGGTTCTATGATTTTATGATTGTATGATCATTCCATTTAATGATTGTATTTGACACTTCAGAGACACAGTGATTGCAGAGAACCCGCAGAGAACCCACCTGATAACTCACAGCCCAGAAGTTCCATCCTCAAAGTGCAATGTCTTCTGCAAACCTGAGGATACAGCCGGACGTATTGTGACTTTATCGGAGGTGTGAAGGAGTTAGCATATGGGGTGTTGTTGTCCACGTTTCCACGGAACACCTATGGCAAAGTGACATCTTAAGAAAACATGCCAGAAGCACCACAGGAGGTGCAGTTGATTACACTGCCTCAAAAATATCTTTTTTTTTTTTTTTTTTCTTCTCACCTGTCCTCCATGTTTCTCTGTAAGTATTTTGGAGATTGAGGCTGTCCTATCTCCTCCAGTGCCCAACATATAAGTTTTTAAGCAAAACCTAAAATAAAGCCTTTGTCTTGCAACAGTGTGCATTTGCCACCTGTGCCGTGGGCCTTTATCTTGTCACTTCTAGGAACTCGATCTACTAACGCACTAAATTACATCTTCTTTTCTAATTAGTGCATTAAATAGCCCCTATTCAATTTAGTCTTCAATTATTTGCACTGATTGACATTTACTCTTCCCCTCTACTTCAAGAACCTCCTCTAGGTTCCACTGCAGTGTACTATAACCCTCCCATTGATCTCAGCAGGAGCTGAATTAAACGTATAAGCATTTCCCTATTTACTCCTCATTCTAACTAGATATGCTTTGTATGTATTTTGCTTTCTTCCCTCACTACACACCTTTCACCCAGCAGTTTAATTTCCTGATAAGAAAAAAATTCCTATTTTTTTTCCTAGGAATTTCCTAATAAGAAAAAAACATGTCCAACCCTGCAAGGTGCCTTTGTTATATCTCAACCTATGCAGCAAAGGGATTTTTGCTGCTTTGTATGCAGAAGTCTGTACAAAAAAAATAAATGGCAACTGTAAAGCATAAACGTACTTCTCACTGGATGATACTGTTTGTGCAGCACAGAGATTAGCATTGATGAATGGGTTCTATGCTTTTAAGGGTTAACGGTAATCTGCCAATGTAATAAAACTAAATTGAAAATAGAGTAATGACTAATTACTGGTAAACTAATTAAAATGAAAATCAGTTAAGTGTAATAAACAGGATTTTTTTAGCCTTGGGACAAAATATTTATAAAACCATCAATTAAAGAATAAGAAATTCTTAGCAAAAAAAGACAAAATTTCTGGATTTTTTAAGAAGAAACATAACAACAAGGCAACCTATATCAAGCTGTCAAGTAGTTAAGCTCATCTACTAGAGATACCTCATATTTCCGAAGGCAGCTAAACCATGAGACATAGACATACACAGTCATACACACTAAGTCATACACAGATGACTTAACTTACCATATCCTCATTTGTGCCTTTTACTTTGTACATTGTCCACGACTTCCCATCATTACTATATGCAATTTTGTAAGATTTTACATATTCTGGACTTCCAATTCTCTTGGCACCCTGGGTTATAACTCCAGTGACCCGCATCTTCTTCTGCAGGTTTATCTGAAATGACAGTGCAACAGTATCATTAACCATCTGAGGGACATAATTTTGATCCTAGATTAATTAGGTTCTTTTTTTTTTTTTTTTTTTTTTTTTAAATCAAATAAATGAAAAAACATAGCTGTATCATTTAAATCACTGTCTTCACAGTTGTATTAGTTACTTTTATCTTTTCATTCATCATATATATACATCGACAAACATTAAAAAAAAAAAAAAAACAACAACATATATTATGCTTATATTGTTACATGCACTCACACACGTTACTCTATATGGGATATCGCTGCTATAGTACTGGGACATGGCATTTTACAGGTAGTGCTAGGTATTTCCTTCCTAAAGAAGAAATACAACAGCGCTTTAATTTACCGAAGGCTAAATCTTCTGTTCTTTTAGGGGCCAGTATACAAACCCTATGTAAGAGCCTGAGTTAACCTAAAATTAAAATTTTTTTTTTTTTTTGTCAATTTATTTTTTTTTTTTTTTAATGAAAGTAAAAATGCATGGATGTTCTCCAAAATAAGTAGACTTTTGCTTTATTCTCACTGAAAATTCATTTATCTAAAGATGATGGATGAAATGCTAATCCCAAAGAAGTCAATGACAAATTATCAATGGCTATCAAGAACTATGAACATTCCTTATCCCTGCTCCCTAGCTAGCAGGGCTGACACAGTGCCCTCCTTACTGTCTGGGATGGCAGCCCCAGTGCAGGAGTATCATGAGCCAGGGATGGATCAGGTATCTGCTGACGAGACACTTAAATCCCTTTATTCTTTATGTTGTGGTCTCAAGATTTTGTCTCACTTGGAAACGTAATCTAGTACCTATTAAGAAGGTAACATGATCAAACATCACTGTTAAAATATCTTATTACATACAAAATGGGAAAGTGAGGAAAGACAGCATTTTACTGCCGTGCTTTTGAGGTACTCTAGCTGTTCCTCCACTATTTGAAATAGTTGGGCTTTTGATATTTTTGTTCTTGATGAAAAAATAAATGCCAATGTAGCTTTATCACATTCTCACCATAAGCAATGAATAAACACTCATACACTTTTAAGATAACAATGGTTGTTTTATCAGTTTAGACCTGGGAGAGGAGAAGCTGCTTGTACAAGTTCACATTTTTACATGCTCTTTCTCATATATACCAGGAAAACTCAGAAATATTTGCAGTTGCAATGGGGAGAACGGACTCCTACCAGGAATTTAGACAGGTATTAATTAGAAGAGATTCAGATTTTTTTAGTCACAAAACAAACAAAAAAGCAAGCAAACAACAACAAAAACACCACATATATCTTTGTAAGAGGACAGCTTCAGAAACTACTATCAGCTCCCCTAATACCATTTCAAAATGTAGTTAACACAGAATAGTAAAGGTTTCTCAAAGTCTCTTCTGCAGATTTCACTATGTATATGGAATTTAAAATTATTTATAAACAGGCAACATAGAAAAATTTGTCATATATTTATATATTTCTAATAGTGAATACCATTTCCAAATACAAATTAGAAAGTACAGTCAAACATAACACAGTCATTGACAATTTGCTTTTAGATATGCAGTCAAGAGATATCTTCAAATTTCACTGTTTGGGAAAAGGAAGACACCATGGGAGATACCTCAATACCAAATAACTTTTCTTTGATCTAGTTATGCATATATCTAATGTTCTTTCAGGTTCACTCTCAATTTTTATTTTTCCCAGGTAATGATCTAACAAAGTTTTTTGTTGTTGTTGTTGTTTTTGTTGTTTTGTTTTGTTTTTGGATGAGAATTTATGTAGAAGGTATTTTTTCTGGTTACTTGGAAATAATAATTTCTAATGAAACTATGGCTTCAGCCACTGTATAGTCTATTACCACACTGGCTCCTCTCCATGCCCCAGCCTCCAACTCTAATACACAACAAATCAACCACTGCACCTCAAGAGGCTTTCTTCCTTTTAGAAGCTTTCTCAATCAGGAATCGTACTCTGAATCATAAACTGAGCACTGGATTTAAACGGTATTGAGCTTGAAATAACTTAGGAAAGAAGAACAGGACACTGTGTTTTGCAATTAGATCTATAAATTCTGTCAATGTTTGCAGGAAAATCCTGGTGAAGGAGGAAGAAAAACACTTTCAAATACCTACAGCTTTCTTACATAGAAAACTGTCATGGGGCTAAATTCATGCCTGTGGTAGCTCCTTTCAGTGTATATGGATACACCAGGAATTAATTGGCCCTTTGTATCTGGGTTCCTTTATGTGTTTTAAATTTCTCAAATCAGAGCCTAGCAAAACACAAAGCACTATTAGAACTGTGCGATGACTATAATGATGCTGGTGCTGAAATCTTTCTTACTTAAGGTACTTCAGCGGGAAGCACATTTTCTTCCCAATGTGAAATGTGAACTAGTTCTTGTAGCACCAAAAGCATTTTCAAATGCATTTTTTCTGTGGCAATTGTTAAGAAAAACAGGTCGGGATGCTCTGCTTTGTGGATACAACAGAAACACAGATTTAGGATGGGAAGTTATATATTCTAATTATATGGGTGATTGTGTTTTAAAACGAGGAGGTGAAAATCAACACGGTAAGAACAAGAGTTAAACCTATTGTTTTATAAAAGGCAACAGCTTATTTGGTTGTAAAGGACCCCTTGTCGTCACCTAGAGCGACCAGGCAAATCAAGGATGGTAGTATAGGATGATCCACGGTACTTTGAGAGGCTTGCCCCAGTAATTTAGGTACTAGTGCAGGACAACGACTTTGGAAGAAGAATATACTTGCAAGAAGTTTGAGGAAAGATCTGAAAAGCCTCATTGGTTCTCCTAGCCTGGCTTACGTCTAAGGTTACTCTGAGAGTACCAGATTCAGGCTTGGCAGGCAGCCCATGTGCATGGTGATGCAATCGGCTCTGGAGAACAGCAACTGACACAACATCTCACTCACCCATCACACTCTGGGGACAGCAGCTGCAACGTGCACATGCAGAGAGATCTTAGTAAAGGATGCCTGCTGCTGTACTTCCTCATGACACACAGTGTTTGATGAAACTTGAGCAAGGTGCCACTTAACACCCACAATTAAAGAATCAGACTCTATGAGGTTTTGCATTCCAATGCAAAAGTTTCCTGCTGCTAGAGTAAATGATGAGTGCTAAATCATGCAGGTAAAACTGCCTGTAAGAGAAAGCCCATAGTCTGATTTCAGACCATCCAAATCTGATTCTACAAGTAAGGGGCACTGTCTGCACAATAGATGGTGCAAATTCACTATGCTGGTATGGCAAATTAGTTAAAAACTCAGCAACTGCACAGGCTTGGCAGCCAACTCAATTTAACAGCCCTCAGGGATAAAATCTAGTACCTCAGATTCAGTGCTGTACGCATTGCTGAAGGCTGAACTTGTGTACTGCCATTCACCTGGTGCCTCCTAAACTGCATCATGTAGACAAAACTAAGTAAAAAGAAAATCACTCAGGGAGTGCTCCCTTAAGTGTGGCACACGCCCCAGAGCTGAGGAAAAAAATGCTCTCTATCAGTTAAAAAAATTCCCAGCAACCCCTGAAATTTCATTTAATCTTGTTCTTTTTAACCACCACAATCCCCCCAGCTCCATGATTAGACCAGTTTTCTCATTGCAGCAGTTTACAGAGCCGTGGCCTTTTTCTGCAGGAGGGGAAACAGTGACTTGCTATGTCTCCTGCTCTCAGCACTGATTCTGTAGCAGTAATTACCTATTAAACAATTTTCATGGGTGCACTAATGTCTTTGCAATGACTCACACAAATTTGTTTTGGGATGCTAAATCATTCAGATGTCTACACAGATGAAGATGTAGGCAATCAAAATTTAACTGGAATTTAACTTCAAAAAATCGGTATCATTAAGGAAAAGCAAATGAAAAACAATATATTTTTTTTCCCCCAGGAGAAAGTGTCAATATGAACAAGGCAAATTTACAAGTTTCTACAGATTGCACAAAGTAAAAACAGTGCAAAGACAATTATTTCAAAGGCAATTATTTTCAAAGATGATTCAGAGCCAATCCTACAGATTTGCATGTTGCTTTTACAGCTTCACTTTTAGGTGTGAGAAAATGGAGGACCATAAAACTGGAGATAACTACAACATGTTTTTTTCCCATAAAAACAAGAAACCATTCAATAAATAGTCCAAAGAGGTCCACAAAATAAACAACAAAAATAACTTCCCAGCATGCTTAACAAACCTTAGAACTGTAGGAAGAAAAAAAAAAAAAAAGGTACATTCATAATTTGTCAATGTAACCGAACAGGAGAAATTAGGAACACCATCAAAGTAAGTTCACATTTCTCTGCAATCTGTAATCAAATATTAGCATATTCAGTGTGCAGAAACTATGTACTTGACAAAAAAATAAAAATAAAAAAAAATAAAATAAATCAGTTGCATCTGTCTCATCTACATTATTACATGCAGTAGTGGAGGAGAGGGATGAGAAGATTAAGTGACTTTAGGAAGACACCATATGTGATGCTCCTGTCCAGAATACTTAACTATAATCCTCTCCTTTGTTACTGCACTGTTAGCAATAACACCACTAAAATTTAGTACAGAACAGGTTTGCCTGAAGTATACCTTAAGAGCAAGCTTCCAAGACATAGTTTAAAGCCTTCATGAAGCACAGGTCTTTGAAACTTTAAATGTAGTTTTTCATGAGTCTTTGTTCATAACAGAAAAGCAATTTACAAAGAACTGTGATGTTTACCTAGTTCAGTTATGAGATATAATAGCATTACTATAAATAATTCTCGATCCTTTCTGGCACAAAGCATATATTTTTTCAATAACCTTCACTACTGCTGATGTAAAAATAGGGTTAATCAGGACTATAATGGCATACAAGGATTTACTATAGCAATGCTTCTCTAATGATTTCATCGCGTTCTGAAATATTGAAATTTATTTATTTTTTAAATCATTATTCTTATAAAGCTAGATAGAAAGCTCCCACAGAATCACATGCTGATGAGAAACATGGATACTTGCCAATGGAAATGTTTGTAATAAACTCAGGAAAGGAGTAACCTGACATGATTCCTGCAGTACTGTGAAATGCAATGAGCCTGAAAGCTCCCTCCTATGATTCCCTCTCAGTCTTCAAGCACAAGGGTCCCTGAGCATGATGGACACTGCTGTTTAACTCAGATGGCATGTCTGAAGCAGGGGCTGCAGTGCAGGACTCAGCATGTGATGAGGTTCAGGACGGCCAGAGCAGGTCAATTCCTATTATATTCCCCGCTGCAGAGTATCACCATGACTCAATGTAAAGTGCTTGTATATCTTGCCTGACTGTGACTTTTTGTTACTCTCCTAACCAGCACTGTCAGGAGAGCTTGTCCAGGTTAAGCTGAAGGAATTAATGCAGTCAGGATAGCAGCAGTGATACGAGTCCTAACTAGCATCCAGATGAGGTAAGGCAGTGATTTATCATTGGTGGCATTCCAGCTCTTGCTTCTGTTCTGGAATGGGAGTTTGCTACATGGTGAAAAGCCAACTTGTTTTATCTTAAATTTGTGATAGCCTGGAAGAACAAACATAGTCATTTGCTATATGTCACTTTACAAAAGGTAATTCCAGCTGTGATTGTGGGACTGTACCTTGCAGGCAAATTGATGAAATACCCTGATATTTCAGATCTTAAACCCTCTTTGTTTCATTGACCTGGATGCAGATCCAGCAAAGACTCTTCATAGCTTTCATTCCAAATCCTCGGTAAACTTACCCTCGTGATCCTGTTGTTCAGTGTCCCTCACCCAACTCTTTTCCCATGTGGTAACAACAAATGGCTCTCAAGTATTCCCTGTACACAGAGCTTAATCCGAGCCAATCATCTAAAAGTAACTCAATGTCTTTGCTTTCTTCAATTAGACCATTTATGTTCCAAGCCAGGAATACTGAATCAGTGTCATAAATTGTCCCATTAATTTAACTTCCATGTCCGTAGAAGGATCAGAATGTAGCTCAGAACCCACTTGGATCAAACTGTAATATTAATATGGAGGAGCGTACGTGATGAATATTACCAAAAAGCACTCAATTTGGCTTTTGTTGAGAACTTTCACTTTATGCCTCAGAGACTTTACATAATTAGACAGACTAAAAAACTTGCTTGGTCTGTTTCTTCTTATTATTAAGCTATTATTTTAGTCCCAAAGGTAGTTGTTATGAATGTCATTAACAGGATGATATGAATTATTCAAATACTGACATGTTTAGCCTGTCATCTCAAAAAGAGATCCATAATCAATCTCATATTGCTCAGAGGTCTGAAGCCCTGTAAAGTTTCATCTCATTTACAAATTCCTGATTAAATGGGTATTAACTACCTGCAATTTGAGACTAGCTAAGAAACACTAAAATTGTTTATTGCTGTTATTAATTCCTTCATATACCTTGAACTTTGGAATCCTTTTCACTTCTTTGGCATGCTTATATCTCAAAAACAAAACAAAACAAACAAACAACGACACACACACACACAAAAAAAAAAGCACCCAAACCAAAACCCAACCACCAACCAACCAACTCACCAAACAAAAAAAAAAAAAAAACACTTCCCCACATTGTCTAGAATAATTCTTAAAGTTCCAGTCAAAGAATGTGTAAATAAAAACAATTGTCAAAGAAAATATCTAGATGTATTTCCACATGTAAAATGCAATTGATTGATGGCTCATAGAGTTTAGAAGTAAGATGACAGGCTCAGGGCATGGAAACAAACATGCCCTTTTCTTTTAATCCTACATGAAAACCCTCTTCTTTAGGGAACAGAAATAAATTCAGAAGGTACAATCTTAAAATCAGCATGCAAATATATTCAGTTAAAGCTCTTTAACTTGTCTTTGACAAATATCAGAGGTATTTTCTATTGCATTCTTTCAATATGTTTTTAAGGCACTTTCATAGCTGCGCTGCAGTAAAAACTCTAGTAACAAATATGATCTGCTCTGAAGCCCAACAAGCACAACTGGGAAGAATTCCCATTTTGGACTTCAGCATGCCTTGCCTAGGTCCTGTATCTTCTCAAGCCCTGAATTAGAGATAAATGCACTAGAAATTTTCTTTTTAATAAATTTTTTTTATAATTTTAAATTTCAGAGAAAAAAAAAAAAAAAAAAAAGAAAAAAAAGCTAAACCTGAAATTAAATGTATCCACTGAAAGATGGAAGCTGAAGCAAAAACTGGAATCATTGAGAACATGCAGGAGATTAAGGATTAAGGCTGCCCTGGCAATGTGGTATCTCTGCTGGGGGTTTTGCACATTCCCAGCTTATTTTAACACACAAGGAAACTGAAGCTACTTAGTTCTTTCACCAGAATATACACAGTAAGTGATAGCAGTGATACCAAATGGTGTTGTATGAAAAACGTGTGGAGAGCACTTCTTAACCATAGTTCACTACCTCTTATTTGTTTTATGCAGTTATAACTAGAGATAGAAGGAGAAGTGTTTCACTGAAGAGTGCTTTCAGAGGACATGATTGTTAAGGGCTATGCAAAGGACAGTCCTGCTTTACTATGTCATCTTTTCTATGCCAGCCTTAGGAGATGCTACAAACCTAAACTTGGTCTGGATTTTTTGCAAGGAGTTTATGAGGAACATGCTAGCCAGTAACATAACAATGTTTTCAATTCCCAAAAAACTTGTGATGCAATATTTCAGTTTACATAATGCAGATCATAGAATACACGTTCTTACTCCTTTTCTTCCTTGTTTGATATAATCCTCATAATCATCATGTACCCTCTTAAAACCTTCTTTTCCAATGGGCCTGGCTCTATGCTACCTATCATGCTGGTCATAGCATCTTTTTGTTCTTCCCATCTGCAAACACCTGGAATTACTTTTCTAGTTAGTCCAGAGCCAGTCGACTAACATTGTCGACTTACAGAAGACCCAAAGCATGCTCAAATTCCAGTTGTTACTAGGACTTGCCAACTGACCTGGTAATGCTGATAATAACTAGAGCAATTGTTAGACTCTGTTCACCTTGTGATACATTTTTTGTGAGAAATACAAATGGGAAAATAGGAGTACATGAAAGCAATACTTCCTACATATTGTCATCTTTGAGAATAATCTGTTAGTTGCTATGAGACTGGTTGTCTAGGGAGAAAGGTCAAGGTTTTAGATGGATGCAAGTGGAGTAAAGGGGTAGATTAATAAGCACACAGGTGGCAGATGGCTTTGTTTCTGCTGAAAAGACTATATCACCCACATGATTTTGCCACCCACAGATGTTATTACAGAAAAGGAAGAATAGGCTTGAATGATTAATCCCCTCTGAACCTTAAAAAATTGCCTGAATATTGGTTGAATCACCACAAACTCATGTTTTTCATTACTTCTTGAAATTAACAACCAATAAACAAAGAAGCTAACATATAAATATAGTTACCTTTGAGCATCCTGATGCCTAGAAAAACAAAACGAAACAAAAACAAACAAACAAACAAAAAACTGAGACGTTCCTTCCATTTTAATTAGCCCTGCATTTTTCCTTAAAATATTTTCTCTTTCTACAAAAGCTTATAGGAAATAGATTTGATAAAATGCAAAATGTTTTTTGGCCAATAGACCAAGAAAAGAAATTCAACATTGGAAAAATCTAACTGAGAGCTTCAGATTTCAGAGAATCATAGAGTGGCTTGGGTTGGAAGGGACTGTAAAGACCATCTGGTTCCAACCCCCCTGCAGAGCATGGGCAGAGATGCCATCCACTAGACCAGGTTGCCCAGGGCCTTGCCTAACATGGCCTTGGGCACTGTCAGGGATGGGGCATCCACAGCTTCTCTGGGCAATGTGGTCCAGTGCCTCACCACCCTCTGAATGAAGAATTTCCTCTTAACATCTAATCTAAATCTCCCCTCTTTTAGTTTAAAACCATTCCCCTTATGCTATCTTTATCTGCCAAGCAAAAAGTTGCTCTCCATCTTTTTATAAGCCCCTATAAGTATTGAAAGGCCAAAAGGAGGTCTGCTGGAGCCTTTTCTTCTCCAGGCTGCACATATCCACCTCTCTCAGCCTGACTTCACAGGGGAGGTGCTCCAGCCCTCTGATCATCCTTTTGGGCCTCCTCTGGACCTGCTCTAACGGGCTTTCTTGTACTGCGGGTACCATACTCAGATGAAGCACTCCAAGTGGGGCCTCACAAGGGCAGAGTAGCAGGCAGACTCTCTCTGGATGCAGCCATCCAGCCAATTCCTTATCCACGGAATGGCCCACTTTCCAAATCCATCTCTCTTCAATTTGGGGATCAAGATATGTGGGAACATCAAAGGACTTATAGAAGTCCAGGCAGATGACACTGGTCAGTGTTCTCTTGTTGTCTGATGCAGTTACTCCATCACAGAAGGCCATCAGATTGGTCAGGCATGCTTTGCCCTTGCTGAAGCCATACTGGGTGTCTCGGATCACCTCCTTGTCCTGCATGTGCCTTAACATTGCTTCCAGCAGGATCTGTTCCATGATATTCCTGAGCACAGAGGTGAGGATCACCGATCTGTAGTTCTCTGGGTGCTCCTTTCTACCCTTTTTAGAAATTGGAGTGATATTTCCCATTTCCCAGTCACCAAGGACTTCACCTGACTGCCAGGACTTTTCAAATACAATTGAGAGAGGCTTGGTGACCATATCAGCCAGTTCCCTCAGGACCCTAAGATGCATTTCATCAGGCTTGTACCTGTTCAGTTTCATCAGGTGGTCTCAAACCTGCTCTTCACTTACAGTGGGAGGGACTCTGCTTCCCCAACCCCTGCAAAAGAGACTTGAACAGTGTCTCTTTATCTTAACCATTCATGAAAAAATGTTGGAAGAATGTGAGAGTAAAACTCACTCCTGTTTTTCAGTCCACAGAATTGAAGTTCCAGTGAAATTAGAAGGTCTTTGAGATGACAAGCACAGGACACCATTTCCAGCAGAGGCCTACAGGTTTACTTCAGACTCTGTTTCCTGCTTTAGTATCATGGTGCTGGCAACTCCTACACTCCCAACAGCCTATATAAGACCATAACTTTTTTCCACCACCTGTAAAATTGCAGAGAAATTCCAAGGTGCAGACAGGGACTGCATGAGTCTGCAAAGCTGGGGCTGTCAGAGCTTTGACTCTATTTCCACCATAGTGGAAACTTCTGTCACATATCATATGAACTCAGCACCCATGTGCTGCTCTGGGGCCATTGACAAACAAGTAAGTGTATATACATGCCTCTGTATCAAGCAAATATATATATATATATCTTAATATATTCATATGTAACTCTACTTTTTCTTGAACTTTAGCTGTAGTGAAGTAACTTGAACCAGTTCTTTTCTAGAAGTCAGACTTGGCAGAAGCCTAACTGTAAGTAAGGATCATTTGGCCTGCTGGTTTTGAAAGTGAATGTTTATGACACAAAATACAGCATTTTTGACTATCACACACCAGCACAGCATCGTCTAAGTGCTTTAGATGTTGCTGTCCCCGTGGGGGACTGTGATGCCCACACAGAGCTCCATTACAGCTGGCAAGCCACCATGTAGGCGTAAGGGCACCTCCACATGCAACTTGTTATTGGCACAAGAAACCAGACAGACACGGATATGATCATTTCAGCATGCCACCACTTGCTGCATTGATTACTTTTAATATCAGGATGGTAAATGTAAAAAAGTCCTTGGGTCAAAATAGATGGTACAACAGAAACATAAAACAATGCATTTAAAAGTACTGTTCTGTCAGTCATTCAGCCATATTACAGGGAGTTATTAAGGAAAGCTGGTGTGCGGGCTGACAGAGTGTGTTATGGATAGTGTTTATAACAGCATCAAGTTTCTGTTGCCATGGGAATGCTAACTCTGAACTGGCTGCTTTTGTATCTCTGAAACCTCAATCAAAAGTTGTTTGAATATGTCTGTGTGTGGGCGTTTGTGTGTAAGAAGAATGAAACTAGGAGATTTAAGATAATATCAAATAGACACCAAGATAGGGGACACAAGGGAGTATCTGGATGATTAGACTAGGAAATAGGCTTCCAGTCCTTTTGTTTTCTTGTCTGAGAACATAAACAGCATTTTTAGACTATGCTAAACATACAGGTGTTGAGGGAGATCTGCAGCTTGCAGACATTGGTATTGACTACACTGAAGTCAGTGAATTTACAGCAAACTTTGACAATTTGAAGATATTTACTAATTCCTGTAGTTCAAAGGTCCTACATGGAGCTGAATTGAGAGAATTCAGCTGCACATTCCTTATTAGTTTCTGCTCTCTTCTGTGAAGGACTTTCAGGTACTTATTGCCACTTGTCAATATTCCCTAAGGAATACTTTAATACTAAGTAAAATTTTGGATTGTTGACAAAAAATGAAGGGCTTAAATGCATTTTTAAGCATTTAACTTACCAGATTAAGTCTTTCTATATGGTTCAAATCACCATACATGATGACTCTCAGATTGTATTTCATAAGGTTCACTTGGCCACATTATACTAAGCTGAGAGCTATATTAAGTAATATTAAATATTTAATCTATGATGACAGGTATTTTTGGAAGCTGATACAACAGTACTCATGAATGAGGAAATGAACTTTGACAAAATGAACGTTTTGACAGATGGTAGTTTGCTTAGAGCCCTTACTAACAGATGTTTGAATGAATGTTCTGCAAGACCTCTGTGTATTTTAGGTTTTATCATTTTATTAGCAAATAGCTATCATCTGGTGAATACTTGTTCTTTGGAAGTTCTTGATGTGGAAGCTGCTAATTTTTCCATGCTTTTTTTCTGGAAAATAAACAATTTTGTGTGTGTGTGCGTGTGTGCATTTAGGATAAGAATGATGGAACTTATAAAGCCTTTATTATAAGTAATTTTTTCATGTGTCAGAATAGTTATGAGTAGGTTTGTGAGATTCATATACACACAATGAATAATGCCAGCATAAGGGGTAATAAGACCAAAAAAACAGGGAGTCTGAGAACCAGAGGTGGGATTGAAGCTGCAGGTGGTATGAGAGACACCCATGTAAAAAAAATATATATATATATAAATAAATAAATAAATAAATAAAATTTACCTAACAGAAACAATATTCCAACATATTTATAACAAACTAAAAGAAAAAGAAAAAAGCTTTATAAAAAGCATCAGTAATCACTAAATAAAGTGCTTCTGGAGTAGAAACTGGACTTTGGATCCTCTCAAACAAGTATTCTAATCACTATCATGTACAATCTTTGTCTTACCCTGCCAATTTTAAACATTAAAACCAGTAACACGTCAATGTATGATTTAGTCCTTGGAGATATTTTTAGTGAACGCTGTGTATGGGCAATGCTGTAGTGTTCTGTTTTTTCTGGGTGAATTCTGCCATCTCCCATACAGCCTGCTGGCTCTGTGTACACCCTGCAGGGCAATGAACATTTCCATGCATTTCACGGGACACACAATGCATTGGTCCCTAATTTATCCCTCTGACTTCTGCTGCGGGAACATGCTATACAAGAACTACATTTATGTGACTGACTAGACTTAGCTGACCATGCAATTCTAAATTACACAGGGGCCTGGGAAAGTTTTACCCAGAATCTGCTGGTGTAGATCTTCTTCTACAGGTCACCTTTTTATTAAGAGTCTCAGTAGGAAGACTATGTACTCACATTTTCAAGAAATATAATGAAGAAAAATTAGAAAAAGAAAACTGTAAAAGGCAGAAGATATTAAAAAGAAAAAGAAAGTAATGTTTAAAAGGGATCTACTGTGAAGGGAAAAGTAAATAAAACAAACTATTTTGTTTTAGACCAAAACACTAATATATTCGGATTACTAATTAAAAGTTGGGCATCTTTTCCATCAAACTGTAATATCTCATCTATCTAAAACTGTAATATCTCATCTACAGTTTCATCTAAAATTTAGCATGTAGTTTCAGACAAGCTATTAGGGAGCAAATCAGAAAACTGCTGTAACATTTTGTTTTAATTTATTTTATATAAGACTTCTAGCCTTTCCATTTCAAAATAATATTTGACATTTAAAAAATGACCCAAGAAAGAAAAAAGTATAATATAGAGCTAGAAATGGATGACTTATTCTAAGATGAAAAAGTTTTTCAATCTAATTCCAAACTAAGTATTTTGTGTATTTTTGTATCCCGTAAAAGCTTTTTTTTTTTTTTTTTTATTTCCCCCCACACTCCATTTTTTGACTCTACAGTGAAGCTGAGCAGTCCAGCTGTTTGGTAAACAAATCCTGCTGCTTCTCATAGTAATAAAATAAAGTATTTGAATATTTTATTTAAAAGCAAATTATGCAGATATCTCTGGAGAAATGGTTCATGCTATTTTAACAATGGATAACTAAATATACATACAGTTATATATATATTTCTATTTAATTAACTTACATTTATATCCAGCAACAGTTTTCATGTTCAACCAGTTTCCACACTGTGGTGTGATGCACAGTAGTTAGTTCATTTTCTTAGTATTCTCTGGATGTAATGTATGCCCCTATCTGCTCTCTGTGCCTTTGGATTAATACTGACATTGTAAAAACAATTTCTATATCCAAAAATCCCCAAAGCACTTTAAAAAAGAGGTGGTAGTCTCTCAAATACCATTACAATTTCTGCAATTACCAGGCTTACTCCACACAGGGATC
The DNA here is from genome assembly GCA_011076525.1 of Nettapus auritus. Lineage (NCBI taxonomy): Eukaryota > Metazoa > Chordata > Aves > Anseriformes > Anatidae > Nettapus > Nettapus auritus. The sequence continues at coordinate 76,228,579 of CM021797.1, forward strand.
CTCTTCTCAATCATGAGAACAGCAGAAATTACAGGATCTCTTGTTCTCAGATGTGACAGCCCAGTTGTGCAGCAGCAGCAGCAATTATGGGGCCACCTGCAGGCAATGATCTTTTCCACTTCTTCCCTAATCAAGCAGCCACAGCCAGGACTAGGAACAAATTTGCTCTGTCCTTCCCTTAGTCAAAACTTCACTGCACACCCAGATTTTTGCTGTCTGGCATGAAATCTGGTACATTTCATCCTGTATCTCTTGTATGCCTTCACCCACCTTCTTATCTCATTCTAAAACTGATGTATTTCTGAGGCTGATACTCCTGGGGCTCCCTGGTACGTTCAGCATTTAAGTCAGCCCAGCCTGTGGCTCTGCTACTCCAGGCTCCTTGACATCTGGCATAAGTACTACTGTTCTTGGGCAAATCAACCTTTAGAAAGGTTGATCTATGGTTCAGCCATATATTAATGAGTAATACTAAAGCACTGTTATTTACAGAACAGAAAGGTCATACCTCCTCCAGAAGTCTGAAGAAACAGGGCTCTTATCTGACAAGGCAATATTCACCCACCTTGCTCTCTCATCCCTGTGCATGGTTCTTCCACATGCACCCTTCTACCAAAGTTGCTCACACATCTTATCTACACAACTTATCTATTTTGGTACTGTACACCATTCCTTACATTGCTGTTTATACTGAACTATTTTATCTTGTTTTATGGTGTTCTTCATGACATTCCATCTCATGCATTTTCTGTATATCCACCATGGATGAAGTCTTTGTGTATTACAGGAATAATAATTGCAGTGATACAAAAAGGATAATGTTGTGTGGGAGGAAAAGGTAAATTAGCCATGAACAGAAGAAAAATGAGTTAAGAAATATGAGGTTTGGATGAGTTACTAAATGCAAGCTTTGGTTAGTGAAACTAGGAGAAGAACAAATCTAATGTTTAGGCGTGGATCTGTAGGTTATAAATTTCTAAAGAGGAGACAGATTTAGAAGGTCCTCTTACATGTTTTTGTTAGAGATTAGCAGTTCTTATTAAAATATTACCATTACATCACAGAAGAGAAGACCATGGTACAGAGAAACAGTCGTGAGTGGGAAGGAAAATTGTACAGAGAAAATGTGACAAGAAGGGAAAAAGAGATGATTGAAGGTAAGTATGTGAGAGTCAGAATCATAATTTAGGACTGGATCCATTCCACTGAAGCATCTAAAATAACTTCAGATATGGCAGAGAGAACATACAAATAACAACCCTGCTATGCCTATCTCTATATTGCCTTGAGAAAATACAATGTGAACTATGTCAAAGGTAAGACCTATGTGGAAGGAAGGAGTAGAGATAAAATGGAATCAGAATTAAAAGAAGGAGCATATTTTAAAGCCATGAATGCAAAAGGACAAATGGGTAAAGACAAATTAACGCTCTTTTAAAAAAAAAGTTTAAAAAAAAAAAAAAAAAAAAAAAAAAAGAATATTAACAGAACAGACAAAGTGACCATTCTGACAGATCAAACAATACAGGAAACACAGAATTGTGGAAACACAGAAGAACAAAGATAATTATTTATTTTTTCATATTTTTCACATTGTATTTGAAAACATTGAAAGTTAGTGTTACTTGTAAAGCAGTGGGTGTTGTTTTATCAGTGTCAACCTATGAGGAGAAGCAGAGGTCAGCAGAACTTTAAAAGGGAGATATGACTTACTCTGACTTTAATTTGCTTTCAAAAACATGGTCACTGACCCTTTAAATCATGAGTCAATTACAAGCATTGTAGTGCCATTACTAATTACATGTGGAGAGTGTAAATTTAAAATGGCAATTTCAATTTTCAGGTCATTTAGAGAATGCGGGAAAATGAAATTGCATACTAATTAGTTCATGTGTGTCAGACACCTGAAAGATTAGAGAAAAAAAAATTGCACTCATTACAAATGAGTTATAACCAAAGCACTCAAACCTTTCATTTGTCAAGCTGCATACAAATAAAGAAATTAAATGACAAAGAAAATTGAGAATGATGGAACAAGGCAAAAATAGGTATGGACCTTTACATAATTATATTTTGTGGGACTTTTCCCATTATCCAACAGCTTCCTCTAGGATTTATCTAGCATTAGAAACTGTAATAGAGTAATAGGCTACTTCTTCAGGTTCACTGCATTAAATGTTAATTTACATTTCCTAAAAATGTAGTTTCTGGTTTCAAAGTTTCTATTTAATTTCTGTCACACTTTCACATTGTTTTTCAAAGTACCGTATTCTGGGCCAGCTGCTCCATCTCCCAGACCAACATGGAGAAGGTCCTATACACAGACCTTCTAAATTATGATCCAGGTTGAAGTTGGTGAGACAATCAAGAAAGTAAAAGTAAAAGTAAGCTGTTGTTAGGAGCACTTCTCCCACAGGAGCAGAAGGATATTATCCAGAAACTTAGCACATCTGAGTAGCCTGACTTTTTATAAGTTTCCACAATTGCCGAAGAAGCACCTCCCTGGCCATTATGGAAGCTGTGCAAATATAGGATATGGGACTTCTGTGCTCGTCTTCTCTCAGCATAAACTATTCACCCATATAGAGGTCATATTGCAGGCCTGAAGAACCATATGGGGCTCCAGTGCAAAGGACTACTACGCGATACATAAGATGTGAGTTTGTGAAGTACTTTATCCTTGCCAAATCAAAACAGCATTTCTCCAGAACACTAAAAATCACTTTTTATCTACAACTATCATCTCCCTATCAAATTTAGATTTCTCTCTCCAGGTGTTTTAAAGAGAAAAATCATCAGAGAAGGAAAAAAAAAAAAAATATCTCTTAAGATTTAAACTTAAGAGATTAAAACTTGTTTTAATATTACAAACTTTGAACTCTAAAAAAAAAAAAAAAAAAAAAAAAAAAGAAACCAAACAAACAAACAAACAAAAAACTTGGAAAGCTCTGTGAAACCTAGAGACCAAAGTTTGTTTCTGACGAAAAATGAGAAGAAAAAGAAAGAAATGCTAGGAGCTTACTACACATTAATCATATAACTTAATTAGCTTTTTAGAAAGTCCTTGCATACTAGGGCTGTCAAAGTTACAGAATAACCCGCAGGGGATTGGCACTACCTAGATTGGGTCGTTAAGTCCAAAAAAAGGAACAGATTTTTCAAACCTCATGCCCTGGGCTGAAATTAGTAAAAATATTTTCTCCTTTGGTCCAACCTTCCTTCCAGGTAAGTGCAAAGAGAAGACTTCCCTGGGAGCAAAGTCCAAGGCACACATAATTATGGTCTGGGTAGAAACTTGCCCAGCTCTCTGAGAGTTGCCTCGATGAGGGGTGCTGGCTTTGCCAAGTACCAACATGGACGCAACTGGCTGCAGGCAGTCTGCATCCAGGTCACCTTCATCTACAGCCATGTCTAGTGGTCCAGTGCTAAATGATTCTGACTCTTTTCTCCAGACTTTTTAATAAAGCCTACACCCTGAAGCAGCCCCAAGGGTAATGTAACATGGACATTTTTCATTGTCAGTTAGCTACATTAGCTTTCCATTCCTGCAAACATAATTCTCAAGTCCCTTTGTATTATTCTTTCCAGGTCTTTTTCAAGATATAAATTTCACAAACTTCCCAACTCCCTCTAGTTAGAAGAAAACTGACTTAAGATACATTGAAGGACCTTTGTGTTTTCACTCTGCAGTGAATAACAAACAGTAACACAGACTTCATTTTTCAGAAATGACAAAATCTAGCATTCTCACCACACCAGCTCCAGAGAACTTCATTAAACAGTGCTTTGTGTCTGTTCTCCAAAAAAGAAAAATGAACAGGCAATCCTGTACACTTTTTCCCGAAACATCTGAGAACCCCTCAGGAAAATTACGAAAGGTAGTCAGCATGGAAACTTGAATAAAAATTATGCAATGAACACAAAGGAAGGTAGGTTCAAGAATGTATCTGACACATCCAGGGGGCATATGGATAGCTCATCTCAGCACTGGTGGATAAGATGCTCAGGTACTGTCTTTTACCTTGGTGGGTTCACTGGAAGGGAGGCACCCTATTCACATGTTGACTGTAGTGATTAGTACAAATGTTTCTTTCCACGAGTATCTGGCATCACTTTTATTAACAGTTGAAGACACTAAGGCTTAGCCTAGTTCATATATAATAAAAATATCACAAAACTAAAGACCTACAGCAATCACTAGGCAATCATTACCTTCATTAAAATACAGCCACAAGATTTTACATTCTACTGCTTCGTGACTTATACCAAAGTCATTTGCTGCTGGCAGAGAAATCTGGCCCACAAAGGGGGCACTGCCATTTGAACTATTCTAGCCATAACATCCTCAAGCAGGAATGGAAAAATGTGTATTTTCAGCCCTGTGGATATGGTTGAACAACTATTTCAACCTTAATTACAACAGTTCCCGTTACTTCCAGCATGATGCACACAACGCTTAACCTATGTGCACCGAGCAGCTCAGCAGAGAGGACAAACAATTCCCGTAGGCTCTGGTACAGCCAAAACCACATTAAAGCAGTCTAGAATTATGCCCAAGGAGTGTGTCAAAGTACCTCCACCAAGAGATATCACTGCTAAATGCTACTAACGACCTAATCAGCAAATGTAGCATATGTGGAAAGCTGCTTCCTTGGAAAGAGTCTTTATAAATTTACTTCTGTGGCTTAGAGTCACAGGGGAACATATGCATACATTTTTTAAAATAAAAAATAAAATAAATAAAAAAAAAAAGATTTGTGCGTTTGCAAAGTTGAGATTATTACTGTTTTGCAACTAAGTAGTCCCTTTTAGTCTAGGCTACATTTCTGACAGTGAATAAGAATCTAGCTGTTAGTTTACCACTTGTCTTCATCAGTTTCTTAAGTGACTCTGGCAATTGAATCAAGGAGATTTTTTTCTCCTCAGCTCCATCTGTTACCTGAATCCACGGCCATCTGTCATTTTCTGCAGCAGTCCAAGCGTTCACAAGACCCTTCTTATTAAGTCGTGCATAGTATGGATACCATTTCTGGAGTCCAAAGAGAGCTCGATGAGTGGATGATGCAGTAATTTGTTGATTTGACACAATTCCTCCTTCTATTCCTAGTGGGCCAGAACATCCTATGAATGGAAACAAGAAATGTATGCAACTGAAATTATTTATTTCTCCGAGTCCCAAATGGCTATAATTACAAACAGCATACAAATAGATCCAGAATATCATGTTAAATGCCTTATTAGAAGAGATTTAAAGCAATTAAGTAGCATCTTCTTTAAAAAAAAAAAGAAAGAAAGAAAAAAACAACACAAAAATATAGTTTGTAACTATTCCCATTACAAACTGAATGAAATGTAAAGATTTCCATTTCTTTTAGTTTGTTCTCTCTGAAGAGCTGTCTGTGCTTTACAGATACCAACATCAAAAAAAATGATTCTTAGATTCAAATACTGAAATAGCTGATAAAAGCAAACTTAAAATTCTCTAATTTCTGTAAAGTTACACATTGCTACTTGTGCTATAAAGGTCAGCATTTAGCCAATACTCTTCAACTTGTTATTGCAGTCATCTTTAGAAACATGAATCTATAAATATGATATTATGCAGTTATTCTGAAAAAAAAAGTTAAAGGTCTTATGCACCTAATGAGCAAACCACAAAGTATGTATTTAACTGTAATGTTCAAAAGTTCCTAATTTTATAAGTGGTATTCAGCCAGAGCACCAGTACTAAAAGACTTGTTGATGTAATCTTTTTAAAAGCCATGACATTTTTCATACATAGTTTTCTGAAGCCACCCAACTTGGGTACAGCAACAATAGCATTCAATCATTGTGAGCAATCCAAACAGAAAAAAAAAAAAAAAAAAAAGACAGTTCTTTATATACGAATGATTGTCAGCCTGCCTAAATACCACCAACCACTTTAAAGTAAATAATATATATATATATATTTTTCAATTCTAATACACAGTACAAAAAGAAGCACGCTGTAGGATTATGAACGGTAGCATCTGCTCAGTTGTTCAAAAGATCTGCTGCATGGGTCAACTTAATGTTCACCTTAACTCAATGTTCACCTTAAGCGCTGCCCAAGAATGAACTCTGAAATGGTACTACTATGAAATCCTTACACCATATGGACAGAAAGTCACAAATGATTTAATTTTTCATTAATTTAAAGGCACAGAGAAGGAGAAGTGACCAGCATAATTTGCTCCTCTTGGCAGAAGCTGAGGCAGGGAGACAGTGCTGGGCCATGCAGTCCCTGGGTATTGTGCATCACTGATAATGGAGACAAATAAAACTAAATTTCAGCTTTAAGTTGTTTACAGAGGAAGGGCCATGGGCAAGCAGGTGCTTGGGTTCTGAAAGAATAAAGTAAAAACCCCACGGGTGACTTCCAAATGTGTTGCTTCTCAAATGAGAAGCCGGCTCTTCTTCCAGGATAGCACAAGTGAAACCTTGGCCCCATTGACATTAATGACTGACTTGCACCATACTGTACCATAATATCAAGCACATGTTTAACAGCCCACTAAACTCGCCTGGAGTCTAAAGCTGTAGCTGTAATTTTTGCATCACATACCTCCCAAAAACAAAGGCAGTGCAATCAGAACTTGACTAATAACTCTGCACAAAATACAACAAAATGCAGCTTGCTCTCCTGCTGCTCTGCCAGATGCATACAAGAGCCAGAAGAAAACAAATTCCTTGTCACCAGCACAGACAAGTGCAATATATGAAGTATTAAATATATATATATATATATATATATATATATATATGTTGGGAAAGTATCATTTTTCACTGTGTTATCACCCGTTACTTAAAAATTGAAAGACCTATTGAAATCTTAGCTTTGTTTTTGAACTCCATTAGTCTAATTTACTTATTAGGACATCTTCATCATATCACAATGGAAAAGAAAGCAGAGGCGTGTCTCTGTATGTATATATATATATATAGATGAAAATCACTGGTACATACAGGACAGATTCCACCTTGCCAAGAAACTAATCACCCCAAATAGCAAGTATAGATTGATAAATAGTTAAAATTAGAGATGTGGGGAAATAGAAGAGAAGTGGAAACCAAAGAGAGGTCTCTAAGAAGTGCTTAAAAAGACAGTGTAGAGGCATGGCAGGTGTTTTAACACAGACGTGGAGCATACAGCTGTATTATGTCTTGTCCTGGGGATGAGGGCCCATGACAACTCTGCTAGCATTATGCAGTGGCCTAACAGGAAAATCATATGCATGAGGACAGGACCCCAGTGTGTATCAGGGTCAGTTTTGATTGAGTTGGAGAGTAAGAGTATCTGGCCTTAGCAGATAATTTTCAAAACCAGAATATTTATTTGCCACCAAGACCCTCAGTCTCCCATAGATGTCCCAGATTTGTCAGAAGAGACAAGGATCTCTAGTTTTTTAGGTGCAGAACAGTGTAAGACTTCAGCTGAAGGCATGTTTGTTCTCATGCTTGATATGTGTTAAACTTGAAATATGTGTGAACTTCTTTCAGGAGACATGCAAATTTTTCTGTTCTGCATTGAAGGCAGATAAATTACCAAGTACAACGCTTACTGTGCTTTGTCAGCTATATGTCCATATGTGGTCCAAGTGTTTACCTACCCTTAGCTTTAGGAGGATTATTCCTGAAATCCAAAGCAACTCCCTACCTTCAGGGACTAGGTACATCATTGTACAAACTACTTACTTTAATTGCAGTTCCAGTCTTGGTTTATCATGTTTGTCAGTTTTTCAGTGTGAATTAATCCCAAATTCATCAATTCTAGAAGTTAAAGATGCTAGTTAGAAGTTAGAGGTGCTTTCTACATTGGTGTTCAGTCCAAGCATATCAAAATGAGATGTGTAGGAAATAGTAGAATAGGTATTCATTTCTAAACAATATCAGCTGTATAACATAATATGTACATATGCACTACTAAGATATGTTTTTAGATTTTTTTTTTCTCTACCCTGAAATAAATTAGATTATTCCCATAAGGTGGGAAATTTCAGTTAAGCATCATGCTTACAGGTCCATGACTTGCAATACCATCCTACTGCCATGAATATAGCAGTGCCAAGAAATTAAGCAACTTTCTAGGCACAGGCCTGGCAGATGGACCCTGAGGAAGCCCACCCAAATCTATCTCCTCCTGAGATGTTAGATGCGTCCACATGCATAGTAATAGCTTGTTTTCTTGAGAAGTCTTATCTTGAGCTTTACTACACATAATTTAATCTTCTGTTTTATAGCCAGGTCAATTGGTACTTCAAGATCTTTTAAAGCTCTTCAGTACATTTTAGAAATGCTAATTACATTTCTTAAATTTTCATTTTGCTATCTCGCTCCTCCCAAAGATATTGAACTTCAGCGGAGGTTTTGCTATGACTCTACAAGTAAGCTCTTTCCACAGTTATCACTGTCCATTTACCCATCCTTGTGTTCTTTCTTTTTAATCAGACATTATTCTACAGGAAAATGTTTCATTTTACTTTCTTTTATCAGTTGATAGGAAATAGCTGAACACATTTTTTGTGTTTCAAATACTGCACAGAAAATGGACTTTCTTTATCTATATGCTCATTAACTTCTTCTAAATACTCCAAATAGATTTGTGAGTCACACTTTCTCCTTACAAAAGGAATAATGGGGCTATTACTCTCCAAATTCCCAAGAAATTTACTTTGCCTGAAAACTACCATCTGAATCACCTGCCTCTGGTTCTATCAAGCATGTTCTATCAGTGACTGTTTACAGACTAACTGCTGTACAAAGATACACAATTTGGGCCACAAACAGTACTCTAATTTAAGATATCAATGGTTCCTTTTAGTGCTTCATGGCTGTGATATGCTATAGACTGCTAACAATGGAGTAAACAAGTGTACACAGCCTTTGGAGATTGTCTTTTAAACAAAACTAAGATATGCATGTTTGCAGAACAGGTACAAGCCACACTGTTTTGTTGTTATATCTCTGCTACTATTAAATCAACAGATCATTTAACAAAAAATCATGACAGCTTGGCAAGCTGCAGTCTCCTAGGGAGTGATAATGCCACTACAGTGACTGTGCAATTCAGTCTGGTCAACGACAGTCACCAATTTTATTACTTAATGCTAACACGCTGGGGTATGACAACTTGAAGAAAAAAAAAAAAAAAAAAAAAAAAAAAAAGAAATCAGGTAGTAGCAATTAAAAAGCTGTGTGACAGGTTACTGGTACAGATTCACGAGGCTGATTTTGTCATCTGGAGCTTTTACTTTTAATGTCGTTGAATAGCAAGATACTAACTACAGCAATTTTGCTTTTAATCCTATAGCAGCAATTGATATTCACTACTGATGCTTCTCTAAATCATTAAAAACCACAAACCTACGCCTACAATACTCCATTGGCCATGAAGAAGACACAGTGCAAAGCTGTACCATAAAGTAGGTACGTGTTTTAGAATGGATCCATTGAAAGATGGCAAAAATCAACAACTCCACAGAAGAAATTAAGGATTCATTTATATCTTTTCAGTTCTTTGGAGAACTTCCCACCAACCCATCTGAAGATGGAATGGTTATAAAACTCCCTTGAAGGTTTCTTTTATAATCTCAAATATAACTAGACCTGAAAAGCAACATTATATTTTGAACCACAAAGCAATAACAATTAGTCCAGATTGTAGACCTGGGGTATGTAGTTCAAAGAGGCCCCCAGATAAAAGATAAGTTCTGTGTTTACACCCTAGTCTCTTACAAAATAAAAAATAATAATAAAAAAATCCCTCTAGCTGAATGAAAATACTAAATGCAAAAGGAAGTATGACCTTTAGCTTACTGGCATCTCTAAACACATAAAGAAGAATAGGGAGATATGGCACTGATTCCTGCTTGTAATAGGGAAGGAGAAACTAATTCAAGATAAAAAATTAGTACTTTTAGGAGATAAGAAGCAGAAAGCACTGGGTAAACATGTTACTTGAGTATTTTTAATTTGGATGACTACACTTATGTCAGTCCACAAATTAAGAAAAACCTTCAAATGGTTTAAAAATTACTTGAAAATATGAAGATTATGCCTCTGTAAACAGAAGAAAAAGATTTCTTGTTATTGACAATGAAGCATGTCTGATTTTGCAGCATGAATATATAGCTTTCATTTTCTCTGTTGGTTTCTCTATAGCTAACGTCATCAAAACAAACAGATGCAAAATTGAAGGCATGCAGAAAACAAATCTGCTTTAGACATCTGCAATCCTGTCTATCTCCAAGCACCTCATTTTCTGGAATGAGATTACTCTTGCTGTACTTAGCACAGCACAGTAATTGTGCTGAACACAAACCCCAACAATGGGATTACAGATGACCTTTGATATTGCAGTAATTAATGGCAATACACACATCAAATACCCACCACGCAATCTAGGCTTCAGCCTCCTGTTTCTTCGTCTTGTTCCACATGCCATCCATACCTCCTTTCCCAGTTTGTTCTGTCTCTTCGGGTTTATTTTTATTTATTTTTATAGCAGCTGGTTAGATAGATATCGACAACCATTCGGTGGTCTGCCACTGAAGCAGCATCCATGGTGTTATGTTCTCACAGGGCTTGATTTTTTCCCAACTATGACCATGACAAAATGTTTTCTTTTTATTTTTTTATTTTTTAAAACACATAAGGTACTTTTGTAGAGTGGTGGCTGTGAGACGCAGCTTCCCTTCCTACGAGAAGTGTCAGCGGACCCTCTCATGGCTTCAGGAACTTGACAGTCTCCAGAGGCCAACTTCACCTTGTACAGTTTCACACAGAGGTTTTGTCTCTCTGAAAATACACATTTCCCCATGCTGGCCAGCAGCCCCAGGGTGGGATTCACATTGCTCTGATAGACATCCAGAGGGATTTTCTACACTGAGCCAGCTCTGGGAAAACTGACACTTCCAGAATAGTGCAGAAGTTCATGGAAATGCTGGCTCAGGCACTGAAAGCAGATTAGTTTTTTGTTGTTGTTGTTGTTTGTTTTTGATATAATGCTGTGTCTGAAATGGAGGCTTGTTATTCAGGAAATAATTTGTTTTACTCTAGTTTGGTGATTTTTTCATTCTGCTGTTTGCAGAGAATGGATACCTTTGTAAATTCCCCATGCAAAGCCCAGGGATTAATGTCTGGGGAATTACCACATATGACCTGGTTAAAGAGCGAAGCTATCCAGCAGAAATAAAATTAAAGGAAAATACGACTTCTGATTTACAAAGTCCCTAAGCAGCCAGAAGCTTGGAAAATGTGAGGGGAAAACTACCAGTTAGTGCTTGCCAGTTTTGTCATGCTCTTTTACTTAGCATTCACTTCATCTCACCATCCGAGGCAGGATTGTTGGACTCAACAGAAAGAGTATATCTAAAATCTCTTATCTGCAAAGCTGTAGCCAGAAGAATTAATGTATTTTTAGTACTGCCTCATGAAGAGTTGTTTTGTACTGAACTCAGAAACATTAATGGCATTAATAGCATCCCTAGGCATGTTCAAGATGCTTTTAATGGAACTGGCCTGGAAAGCAAACTTCCACAATGAAGCCATGCTGTTTACAGATCCCTGTTATAAAAAAAAAAAAAAAGAAAAAAAAAAGAAAAAAAGAAAAAAGGTTTCAGACAACCTGGAAAAATCTCTATCCCAGGACACATAAACTAAATCCATGTAATTCCCAACAAATGATTTCTGAATGTATTCCACAACCCTATTCAGTGTTCAACTGCTGCCCAACTTGAATCTTCCCTGCTCTTACTATTCCTTGTCCTAACTCCACAAGCATGGACAGCACTTTACTCTTGGGGCAACAGACTTTGCTCTATCTGACAGCATGTCCCGTCTGCTTTCACTGTTCTTTGTTCTACCTGGGGGTGCCAAACAGCCACAATGTATGCCAAACACACAGTCAAACTCAAGGAGACAAACAGCATGGCTCTCCTCACCTACCGGTTATTGGGATAAATGGAGACATAATCCAAAATCCAGGGAGTGTAGAAACCAGAAAAGCAATGAGGTGAATCTTAACAATATTGCATATGACCAACTCACAACCACAGCAGAAAATTACCATCACTCCTTGGTGATTTCAGAAAGGACACATGTGCCATCTAAACACCAAAAATAAATTTCTTCCTCTGAGCTTATACCATTAATTATTCAAGTTACAGCATTCAACAGTTCAGTGATATGCATTACATTTATTCTATTTTGTTTTCAAGCAGAAATATGACTTTTGTGAAAAAATAAACTTATAAGCTATATTGCAGTAAGGAGTATGGGGAATTTAGTTTCTCAAACTACTCTGCTGAGCTCTTGTTTAGAAATATATCAATCTTTATGTGGAAAATTATTTTTACATTTCAAATTGGCACTGTGAAAAATGATATTTCTACCATGTTTGAGTAGTGACATTAACCATTTTTATATAATATAGGCAATTAAACACTACTAAGATTAATCTGAATAAGATAGAAATTATGAAGTAGCATTAAAAAAAAAAAAAAAAAAAAAAAAAAACTTTTCACAGAAATTAAACTACATATTTATTCTGGAAGATAAATTCATATAAACTTTCAAATTGCACTACAAAGTAATTGACATGTGGTCATACTTTCACACATAATGACTGGCACATACAGAAACCATAGCCCTAATGCTGTACCACAATAATTGTTTTTTTCTATTTTAGACTGAAAAGATATGCGATTCCAAATTCTATTTACATATCCCAAGGATTTTTGTGGATCTGGACTTGGGCAGCTGTACATGGAGGAGACTTGTGTAATGGTGGAACTATCTCCTTGGCTTCTGGTCACTGTAAATGGCTGTGCCACAGCACAGTCCATCTAAGTGTAATTTAGGCATTTAAAAAATAAAACTATCAACTCAATTGCATTTCAAAATAAACCCTTTCATTTGCTACTGAACCCTATGCAATCCATGCACTTTTCTCCCTTTCACAGTTGCAGATTGAAATATTTCTTTGAAGAATACAAGAAAACTCAGTAGTTTTCCAGCTATATTAGTAAAATTGCTGATCAGACATGGTCTTCTGCAGTTCAGCATGATTTCAGTGTGGTTACAGAAATTTGTTTTCAAACTTCCCTGGTTTTATACTCACTTTTATCTGTCTTGAATAACATGTAGGTTTTTGGTTTGCTTGTTTGCTTGATTGTCTATGGAATATGTACCACATACATAAAAACATACATACGACACATGTATTATATTGTGTTGTATATCCTTCTCCTCCTAAATCCATTCCAAATGAGATACTTTTTTTCAGTCACATTTGTACTAGACAAACTAGTAATTTCTATAAATAGGGTGGATAATCTTATCTTAAACTAGAAGTATTAAAATTTTCAGCAGTTTTTAGAACTCCTGGGGGAAAAAAAAAAAAAAAAAAAAAAAAAAAAAAAAAAAAAAAAAAAAATCAAGCTAAAGAATATTTACACCACTGCTGCAAAATGAGGTTCGCTACTTGGAAAGCTCATGTTCTGCCCATCATCTGGAGTAACCTGCTGACGCAGACTCACACTCTTACAGTCATACTGGCTTGGTGGGAATGGTAATTTCACGGGTGCTAATTGAACAGGAAATGTCACTGATTTCCTTTATAACTTTTTTAAAATACTAACAGTAGTGGTGAAATATCTGGATTCTGACTAGCTGACTGTTTTAAAGTTCTGAATAGGTTCTCTGAAATAGTTACAGGAACCAGATGCTGATATTATTTTCTTTTTAACAATTAACCAACTACTGCTGATTTAAAGTCAGTGCATGACGTGTACATGCACTGAATGATCGCTTCATCTCAAAATCCGCCTGTTCCAAAAAACAAATTTGAAAAAAAAAAAAAAATGCATTCTTTTGGAAGTAAGACAGGAAAGACAAGATATAGTCACAATGAAAGTCAATCCGCGTTTTTTTTTAGAAGGTCTAGAATGAAAATCAATGGGATTACAACATCAATGTAATTAGCATTCCTGCAAGCCAGCCTGACAATCAGAATATTCCCTTGCCTCAACAGAGAAGAGTATGTGCTTTTCAAGTGGAAAATCTCTTTTTTGTAAATGGAGATTTTCTCCTTTTTTTTTTTTTTTTTTTTTTTTTTTTCCCCTCAGAAGAACAGCAACTGTTCCTAGAAATTACATTACCAGTTACACCATGTATTCATTGAAATTTTTTAAGAACTACTAGTGGCGCTAATATGAATTCTACATTATGATGGAATACATGTTCTACAGAAAGAAGTAAAAAATTGGGAATATCCTGCAATATACGGTTGAAGTAAAACACTAAATATGAGCAATAACCACAGTAGAGAACATGAGATGAATGCAAATGGCTGTTATTTAAATATGTCTATCCAGAAACGACAGTTCTCATAGCCTCTAAACTGTTTCCATTTTCTTCTATAAAATATCTAACTTTTTAATAACTGAAAATTCAGATAACAGCATTTAGATCTTGTTTCTGGGAGCCATTTCATGTAGGCATAACCTTGTATTCATGTAAAGCAGCCTTTGGGATCAGGGTCTGAAGCCATGTTAAAAAAATACAGAATTAATTTAAAGGTCATGGTCTTTTATTAGGATGAAACAAATTCTGAATGAAGATTCAAAATCAATCTTTGTATACGCACAGTAAAAGAAATTTTTCATTACTGTCATAGTGTAGTACAATGAAATGTGATATTTGTCAATCCATAAAGTATTTTAAACAAAAGTGAAACATTTCTAAATATATACATTTTTTCTATACCAAGCTTTTTCCTTAATCACATCTCTTTTCACCATAAACAGGACATTATTCCAAGGTATTTATATGAAGAGCTAGCTAATCAAAAAAAGGAAATATAAGGGCTATGATTCACATGACCAACCCAGCCATCTGAAAGTTAGGCATCTACCCCAAACTGGCTGCTTAGACCCTTTCTGTGGGACCCTGCTACTGGGTCCTACACCGTTACATTAAAGAGAAGGCTCGGGGACTCTTATGCACGTGTATAAATACCTGATGGGTGTGAATAAAAGCAAAGCAGCCAGACTCTCCTCTGTGGTGCCCAGTAAAAGAGGCAATGTGAACAACTTAAAAGGCAGGAAATACCCTCTAAATGCAATATAACTTGTTTGTTTGTTTATTTGTTGTTTTTAACTGAGTATTGTCAAACACTGGAACAGGTTACTTATATTGGTTTTGTAGCCCCATCTATGGAGAT
>CM021797.1:76243922-76280420 GCA_011076525.1 Nettapus auritus
CCAAATAAATAAATAAAATAAGATCAGTCTGTTTGGTTCAGATGATCCTGAAGATCCCTGACAACCTCAACCGTTATCTAACTGTGTGGTCCTGAAAGGTAGCTACTCCAGCATCTTGTAGTTGTAGGACTTACATCTCACATTTCCAGCTGAAGGTAGAAGCAGTGAAGGAGACTTTTTCATTTTCCAGAGGACCCTGTCTTTTGCATATACAGGCAGACTGTATCTCTAAATGTACACTCTGATGGACTGAGGAAGAGCTGAAATTACTGGAAGCACTCTGGCTTTTTACACTGAGTTTACTTCCTTCACACTTGCACAAAGGAAACATTGTGTGAAGGTAATGTGAAGGGTAGTCACTTATCTGATCAACTGACTAATGGCTTGGCTTGCCCAGAAAGGGTGGTATACTACCACTTCCACCTTAGCTATAAATCTGATCTTGCTAAAAATCTCTAGCTCAAATGAAGCAGTGCTGTGAATTTCAGCTGTTCAGCCTGGACTGAAGTTTGAAGGTTGCTGATGAGTGCAACACAGTGAGGATATAGCTGCAGATCACAAGCTCAATGTCGCACTTTTTAGCTATTGGCTATTTCAATCAGTCTTCATCTAATCAAATTGTTTGCTCAGTCCATGCAGCACAAGAATTTTTTTCCACAATCCAATGTTATGATTAGAGTGATATTGAGTAACTTGGTTGTAGCAACTCATGTTAATTGTTTTTCTGTTGACTAATCCCATGGGGAAGACTAAATCAATGTTTTCATTTTCATTGAAAGAATTTAATCAGCACTTTCCTTAGACATGGTAACAGACCATGTGTCCCTCTTTCTAGTACATTACAACACAAGATGAAACCATAAAACAGAATTTACAAAACCCCATTTATTTTGCACTTCAGTAGACTTGAAGGACTCACAATGACAGTTATTTCAGATTGTTTTTACCTATTAACAGATTTAAAAAAAAAAAAAAAAAAAAAAAAAAAAAACATAAAACAGGTTTATTACTTATAGGTGACTCCTAACTATGCAATGGAATAGCATATTTTTGACTGCCTCTGGTAAGTTTATGGAGCCATTCAGCTCTGAAATCTGATTAACAGAAAGCATTTATTGCCCTCAGTTAGCTTCTCAGATTTAAAACTAAACAAAATGGATTTTCTTGACCTATGAACATTTTTATTATTATTCTGAAGCATGACTCCAAATGTCACTAGCCAGTCTTGTAGTTGGCACTGAGGTGAAGAATATGATTAATCTTGTTTCACGTCTTCACATAAAGTACTGTACGTCAAAGGCAACATCTTTAACAATTTACATCAGCAGCAACTAATGAATGCACAGACACTTCCAGACAAGCAAACTTTCCAGATGATGTTGTATTAAGCTTCAAATCTCTAGGAGCTGACATGAAAATGAAGTGATTACTTATGTTCCATTCAACAGAAGACAGCTTTTCAGACAGTAATGGGAAGAATTGCTACCTATTTGCTGATATGTCCAAAGAGATTACATGCTTTTTATGCTGATGTAGCATCTCAGCCAACCACGGTGCATTATTCTGTTATCTTACTGGTCAATACAGTTCATGTGTATAAGCAATGGCTATCAGAACTAATCAAATAAAAAAAAAAAATTAGATGTTATGTTCTACTTCTCAACAGTGTCATTACTGCTAAGTGACTATCACATGCTTCCATTACCAAATCCTCTCTGCATAGTTTTATAGTAAGGTTGTAAAATTTTGTCTTGGCCTTTACTTGGTCTACATGCTCCCTGCTGAGGAAACAGCGTAAAAAATAGTTAGGCAATTGTTAGGTGGTTTGAAAATTTAAAAAGTGGAAGCAAAAGCATTTTTGAAGTGATTTTGTCATTTAATAATCACTTGATTTTTCCAGTGGTAATGTGATTTCTTGACTTAGTGTTTTTAGAAATTGTGTCTGGATGAAGAAACTAATTTTAGAGATTTTCACTATAGAGCTACACCAATAAATCAGTGCTTTATTCCCATCTACAAAAAATATCCCTAGGGTGCACACTGTGGGAACTACAGACATGTGAGTCTGCTTCCATATCTTGTAAGTTGCTGAGTCTATAATTGAGAATAAGATCACTAGGTACCTGGTTAAAGGCAATCTGCTGGAAAAGAGCCATCATGACCTCTGTAAACAGCAATCTTGCCTCCCCTGATGGAGTTCTTTAACAGTGGCAATGTGCACTGGGATAAAAGAGATACAGTGGAAATAATATACTTGGATTTTCAGAAAACATTTGAGAAAGCTTCATATCAAAGGATTTTGCCAGTGAGTGGGGATATGGTCCTTCCATAGCCTGAAATCTAATTAAAGAATAGGAAGAAGCTTTTCAGGATGAAATGTCAGGGGATCCCCTAGTGATCAGTGCTTGCATCAGTTTTGCTCATCAATGGCCTGGAGAAAATTGTGAATGGGGAAACTGACAAGTTTGAAGCTACTAAAGTCTTTTGATCAAATGCTACTTCGATAGCGAGCAGCTCCAGAATGGCATAAAAAAATTAATGAGTGGTAAAAAGGGTGACAGATGATCCCCAATGTACACAAATAGAAGATGTCACATCTAGGAAAACAAACAAAAAATCAAACCAACCAACCAAACAAAAGACTAAACTGTGCCTACACAATACTGAACTTGGAAATTGCCATAACAACTTAAAACAGAGATCTCAGAGTCATCATCAAGAGTTCTCTGAAGTCATGGGCTCAAATTGCAGCTACAGCTCCTACCAAAATAGAGTTGAAAAAAAAAAAAAAAAGTTAGGCCTGGAGCACAAGGCATAGACTATTATTTTACAGGTGTATGAAACTCTGGTGTGACCATACAACATGTACAGTTCTAGCTTCTACATCCCATGAAGATCAAGAGGAAGTACTGAGAACAGCAACTCAAATGATTAAAGAGAAACAGCAGGTATCTTAGGAAAAAGGAATAAAACCCTAGGACTTTACAGGCTGGAGAAGAAAAGTCTGAGGACAGATATGAGTGAACTTTACAGAAAAATGGGCAAGATGAATGCAGTGCTGTTCATCACATCCAGAATACAGAAAATAGGAAGTACTTGCTGAAATTCACAGGAAAACAGTTTAACACATATAAAAGAAATTACTTCTCTGCACAGTATGCAGAGACTTTCTGGAGCCTTCTAGAGGCACACAGAGAACCAACAGGGAAATACAGGCACAATAGGATAGTCCAGGGACATACCCCGTGATATTCCTACTGCTGGAACTGTTGACCTGGAGGAGACATGAGGGCAACAAATGACAGAAAGTTCTCAAACCTACCTTCCCTCCTTAAGTAATGTTTGTCACTGCCATTGTCAGAGAGATAATCGTAAGCCAGACAGACCGCTGAACTATCTGACTAAGTATGATGGGTTTTTATGTTCTTAAGAAATTAACAATAGAACAGTAATGAAATTTAGCTAGAAATCCATTATGTCATTCATGTAAATAGACTATTTAAAAATCACTCCCCAGGAAAACACACTGCATGCATAATGAATAAGTATAATGGTTCAATTAAGAACAGAATCTAGACTTTAAAAAGCTACTCCTTCAGAAGGCATCTCCTTTTAATATAGTTTATAGGCTCTTTACTCAGCGTTCTGTAGAAAACCTAATTATCCAATAATTTAATATTATAGAGACATAAAAACATTTGTTAGTGGACTGCCAAGAACTGGGTTGTATTTCTAAGCTGACAAACTATGAAACAATATTGCCTTTCCTGTAGTCCCCCAGAAGAAACCACTAGATAGGTATGAATTTTTTGTTGCAGTTGTTTAGAGAAGAGATGGAAGGTATTAGAAAACACCATCCACTCACCAAAATCCATTTCTTTTAGCATTTTCTTTTTTTCATAAGTAAAGCATAAATAAATATTTGAGT
Organism: Nettapus auritus; assembly: GCA_011076525.1. Taxonomy (NCBI): domain Eukaryota; kingdom Metazoa; phylum Chordata; class Aves; order Anseriformes; family Anatidae; genus Nettapus; species Nettapus auritus. Next base: position 76,247,851 of record CM021797.1, read on the forward strand.
TTTGGATTCAATCCTCTCACAAAATGCCTAGACCTTTGGAAATATATAGATTAACTTAGTATTTTTCACCTCTTATGACTAAAGAGAAAAAATCACAAAATCTTATATCAAATGGCAAAAGGGAAGCTACCTGTCAGCAGTACATAAACCAGCATAACTCTGTTTGCAATATCATCTTGATGTGTTAGGTTGTGGTGGCTGAGAAAGAGCAACGAAACCCCGCTGTGCTGAAAATACCAGTATTATGAAATTCCAAATAAACAACAAAGTTACTCAATAAAATTACAGTGTAATTACCACAGACAAGTTGTTTGATTATTTTAATTCAATACTGCACAGATTACATGAAACTATGCTATCTATCCATAATGACTTCAAATAATAATAATAATAATAATAATAACAATAATAATAATAATAATATGGTATTAAAATGTACACATCTTGTTTAAATTTGCAATAACCTCTTCATTCTATTTCCTCAGCACAAATGCAAAGAGCCTATATGACCATGGAAACACCTTACTGCCTCTCGTGTGTAAGTTACACTATACAAAGTTTTCCATGACTTGAAATCCTTTTGGACAAATGTGTGCATTGCAATGTTGGTTGATGATCAGCTAGTTGAACTGCAGTAGGATCAACAGAGCAGGAGAAATTCTTTGTTCCTCAACTCGTTTTAAAGAAGAGGACCTAATTTCAGAACAAAATCCAGAACAAGGAGGAACATGAGCACTTAATTGCAGTAACTTCAGTAGGCATGCATTTGTGTCCAACCACATAAAGAAGGATGTAGTTCAGCCTGCAAAAAGGAGAGGCTTGGGTTGAGGGTCTTGCAGGAGCTATAAATTTAAATGGACACTGTCTTCTGAAGGTGCTTCACTATGCATAAAAGATGTCAGTTAATCAGAGACTAGATTTTTCTTCTCCTCAGACCTCTTGCTGGGCCATAGACCAGCACAGCACATCTCTGCTTTCCCAAGACAAAATATTCTTCTGCATTACTTCCTTCGAGGGTAAACACTGCTGACAGGTGCAGTCTTCACTCTTTATAAAAATTACACTTTTCCTCAACATTTCAAGTTGGCTAACTTAGGCAACTTCCCACTCCGTAAACTGTTTTGGTGAATTCATTGGGGTCTGCTTCTCCTTGTATGTTGCAGAGAGGACGAAGGTGATGCAGGGTACATGATGACTAAATGCTAGTAATGAATAGGATCAAAAACTATTGGTTCAATCTTTAAAGCAATGTAATGTGCAATGAAAGCTAGAAAGATTTAGCCTCACAACGACGACATATGCCATGTTTCATTATTAAAACATATTTTACTTCCAGCAGTTATATTTGCAGGTCTAACACTAAACCATAGCTTTTAAAATGTATCACATAACTTGTGCCCCATCTTGCCTGCAGAGAACTGGGTCAGACACCCAGCACCAATGTCAGCACTGATGAGAAGGGGCTGAAGGGATTCCATCATGTGCTTTGGGAAGGGAGGCTAATCCTTGTGGGTTTTCCTGTTGACACTTTTTATCAAGGAAACAACTTCCTATGTCTAAAAATGAATAAAAAGCAGCACTCACTCCAGTGCACTCTATCATACCCGAAGGAAAAAATAAAAATTAAAATTAAAATGAAATAAAAAGGAGTTTTAGGGCCTTCCCATGTAGTGATGATAATGGTGGTGATGGAATCCAAGAAGACAGTATTAATGACTTTTTATTCATAGACTGCAAGGACCGGAGTGGGAAAGAGGAAGGTAGAAGATGAAGAGATTTCAGCAATCACAGAAAAATTTGTAAGTAACCTCCTGTATGTAATTTTACTGCTATCCAGAGAGAAAGATATTTTTCGTATCAATATGTGCTTTTCTCCAGCTTGAATATAATGAATTACAACATGGGTAATTTTTTTGCTATGCCTATATTTCAAAACATGGATAGGTTAAAATGGATTGAATAAAAATAGGAACAGAGGAATTATAAAATTAGGTTTTAGTAACAGGTGCACAGACTGGAATAGATATTATCAGAACAGCAATAGATTACAAATATTACAATATAAGTATTGCAGACTAAATACACTGAAGCTGATATTCATTGAAGGCATGCAGTGTTGCCATTAACTGCACAGATTTGCCAACAAAGGAAAATCGTACTTATGGAGGAGCTCTATCAAACAGATTTTGCTGGACCACTAATGGATATTAATCTGTCCATCTATAAAAGTTTCACGTCATTTCTTGTCTGTAAAAAAATTTTCTAAGTAACTACACCAAACCAAAAGCCAGCTAAATTACATTTAGCATTAATACTAGAAAACAATCATTGATATACAGGAAAAGCGTTTGAACTAAAATTAATTCCATCAGCTTTTCCCAGCAAAGAAATAATCCTGTGTGCTACTTGTGAATTTTGAAATCTTTAATTCCACTTTGATTCTGAAACTCACTTGCACCCTTTTGAGCCTCAATTAACATGCAGCAGGACAGAAAGACACCAAGCCTTTCTCTCTCAGGGTTGTTGCAGCAAGGTGTTTTTTTTTTTTTTTTTTTGTTTTTGTTTTTTCATACCAGTGACAGCAGTAAGTAATGCTGTGGTGGCTGATCCTCCAAGCTGCAGGGGTGCACCTATCTGGAGCAGCTCTCAGGCTGAAGGCCACTGCTCATCAGGTGGTTTGCAGCCACAGAAGCAAGATGTTTGCCTCTCTTCTGACAGGCAGTGATTGACTGCTGTTCCCCTGCTAAATCCACACCAAGTTATGATGGACTACACACTGGTTTTCCTTTTAACACAACTAATGATGAGAAGCTGGAGACATTCTGAATTTCTTTTCTTGTAAGCCTTTGGATCATGTAATGGAATGAGCATGGTAGTGGCCAGGGACTAAAATAGATCAATCCTACTAGCATCACTCATTCCCCTCCCACGTATCTTACACATCACTGCACGAGTGCCTGGAACAGGAGCTTTGCTGGACTCTCCGTCTGTCCAAAGCAGCAGGAGCTGTGAATCTTGCCTCAGTGGGAAGTTGATCACTAAGCATATTACATTTCCTTCTCCTTCTGAAAACTGCAGGTGGAAGCTGTGCTGAGCCTTGAGATTTTATTTCATTTAGGGCTCATGTAACCATGTTTTGTTCTGTTTTCGGTTAATGTGGATTTTCATTTTCACAGCTTGGTTGAAATTCAAAGTCCAAATGAATCTCCAAAACATGAAACAACTTCCAAACCTCCAACTTTTGCGAAGTTTATATGATACTCACTTGTATCCAACCCTGTGTCCCATACATTAACCACTGTAAACCTCAAAGCAGTTCATTATGAGGGTTTGCATGGCCCTAAAAAGGATTTGGTATCATTGCTCATTTCTGTGTCCAGCAAGGGGCAGCAACATACTATATCAGTCTGACTCAGATCTCAAGCCACCCTCCATGATGAATCTATTTTGGAATAAATCACTTATGCATTATAAATAATAAGCATTGAAATAAGGTATTTTTTCCTACTGGGCTTGTACCTGAATCAGCTAAAATTGTCCTGTGATGTGGCTGTTGGGAACTTCGTTGAGCCTACTGCAGCTGTGAATTGTTCTTTCCATATATTTATAATCATAGGTGCTGTTAATGAAGGTGTTTTTATATGCATTTAAGGAAGTATTTTTTGGTCATAATAACTTGCTTCTTCTGGCTTTTATTTCCTTTTACTGTAACAATTCCATACCTGCAAATTATTTCACTTGGGTAAAAGAAGAATGTACATTATTGACCAGACCAGGGACTTAAGTAGCCTATAAAGGCTACTGTGAAAATAATGTTATGCTGCAATTTTTCTTTTAAGGCTTAGAAATGCTGAAATACACATTGGCATATACTTTGCCACACATAACAATGCACATAAAAGTTCCTCCTACGCAAGAACTGAGGATATTTTTGTAAGTATTTTTTCTTCCCTACTTTTTGTGAATGTCAGTAATACCGAACATTAAAGAAAAAGGTGGGTAGTATCTCTCCCTTAGGCTGTAGAAGCAGACACATGGAAGACGGGTAAGGAGAAGGAACCCCAGAGCAACCTTCCTACCTCTTTACAGAGGGTAACTGGGGGTCACCAGGAGTCAAGAAATACACAATGCCTGAGCAAAGCAGATCAGCAGATTTAAGTAAGGAAATGGGGCAAGAAAGTCTTCACAACAAGTTGGTTCAAGCTAAAACGAGAAATCACAAAGTCAAGCTTTAGCTGCCTGAAAATGGGGTTTACGAGTTATTGACATGGCCCAAAAGCTTGTACTGCACTATCTGACTCATGTAGGAAGGAGATACTTAAATGGGTAAAATACGCCTGTTGGGTGCTAAGGGCTTGTCTGAATATCTTACAGTGAGTTTCAGTAAGGGGTCTGAGAAAAGATTGTGTTCGCTATTGCCTAATCAAAATTAGATATTAAGAAATGAATTTTCAAAGTGGGACATTGCTCTGTAGTACAACGGCAGCAAGATGAAAATGCACCCAGAGGCATAGGGCTGAGTATTTTATTTCGATATCAAATACTGAGAGTTCAGTCTCATTTTCCCATTGTGCTGAAAGGAAGTACTATTCTGATCTGCTGAGCCTAATTTTGCACACCTCTGCATCTTATATGAGATGTCTGGACAAAGAGCAGCAGAAGGGCCAGCGCTTGCTTTGTTGTTTGAAGACTCAATATTAGACATGTTAAAGGATTGATTAATATTTCTCACTAGGTCATTGAAATGCCTGGGAGAACATTTCATTTTCAACAACGCTTCCTGTCATTTCTATAACTTTTTCTGCCTCTCTGCACTTTCATACCAATATACTACACAGAAATGCCAGCCAGACCATATTCCCAGCCTCAGCAAACCTCATTAGTTTCAGCCAGAGATTCAAGAGGGCTTTTGTCCAATGCAAATACAGAAATTGAGTTCCATCCATAATAAGCTGACATAGTTAAGAATAAAAAGCATCATCCTTTTTTCTGATGCATTTAGCCTGTCTTTCAGCATGTATTTAACCTCTTAAATAATTCCTGTTTTTGTTCGTATAAAAAGTTCAAAATTGGACATGAAAAAAATACCTACACTGAGTTGAATTACATGGACTAAAATCACATTTAACATGTGAAAGTTTTCCCTCTTGCAGCTTCAAAATGTATTTCTAATATGTTTCTTTTAAAAGATCTTTATGTAATCCTGGGAGGACATAAATCAAGTATTAGCATTAATTTTATATTAAATTGATACAGTTCTTTTAGGCACAGAAATTCTTCCGTTCTTACATTTTTGTAAGACTAACCACACACTATTCCCTAAACTAACAAGGACATTGTATGAATGATAAGTTATCCACCTTGCATACATTTTAAAAAGTAGATTGTTTTTTCTAAGGGTAACACATGTCCACATATAATCTCCTTATTTTTTCCATGCACCAAGTCCTGAACTTATCCAAATAAAGACAAACAGGAAGGTATATATTTACCAAATGTTTGTTTGTAGTATCCTTGGCAAATGAGCTGAAAATTCTAGCCTATAAATATGAACTTTGAAGAGAAATAAGAGAAATACAAAAACTACAATGAATTCTTGTCTTTGCCTTAAATATGAACTGAAAAATCTACTCTCTTGATTATGCTGATGAACATTTTCAGCTGGTGTTAAGTCTTGATTTTATGCCCAGGCTCTGACCCATGACATTCCTTTGTACCAGTTTAGTGCTTGTGGGGCCATGCAGTTCACCTGATTGAGGAATTGGTCTTATTTATTAATTACTTTTTAAAATTTCCTGGGTCATTTTTTTGCTGGGATAACAATGCAAACAAATAACATGGCAGCTCTGAAAAAGCAGCCATGAAAGCAGCAAGACAGCCAAAGAAGCAGTGAAAGAAGGCTGCTTTAGGCAGCAGCTGGGCTGGTTTATGTCAGTTTTCATGGAATTGCTACTTTGCAGTGTGATGCAATAAAAAACAGCGTAGGATATTTTTGTTCCGTTTCCTACTAAGTACTGAAAATCTGCTTAGATATTTCTGGAATTAAAAAGTAATTACAAGAGCTTGCCTATTTAATGAATTGGATAAGAGAGCAACAGGAAATCTTGATTCAGTTTAAAGTCATAAAGTATAGGACATCTAGAAATCATCCCAGGTAATCTAGCCTGGGAGTAAGTATAAGGCTGCATGCAAGCAGAAGTCTTGAAAGCTTCTTTCTGTCTAGATTTGCCAGATCTTTAGGTAATTTTTCAGTATGGAAGACACTGAAAGAAGGTACATTTTCATTTAAATAAAAAATTGTTGCTTTTATTTCCATGGAGAGGAATGCAGAAGATGATCAAGTGTAATATTAACATCTGTGTACTAAAACATAAAACATGGGAAAATATTGTGAAGGTACACTACTGAGCATGTTTTGTTACGTTATACAAATTAAATTGGAGCATTTTATTTGAATTTAGTCTTCCTACACATGGGCACGTTGAATACATAGAAAAGGAGGTAAAGGATCTATAGTATAAGTCATAAATACTTATAGTGACTAATTTAATCTATATCTTTAAAGAAAAAGCATGAGAAAATTTGCCATATGTTTTAATGGCAGTAATGCTTGGAAATCAGGAAAATATATCTCCAAAAGCACAATGGTGAAATTGTGAAGTGTCCACCGTTGAGTACCATCACCTAGATAAAAACTGAACAAAAAATTACCTGTGGAACTACTCACAAATTATTGCAATTCACAATCCAGATTGCTCACGGGAGATTTTAACAGTACAGAGTCATACTAAATAATGCAAACAGCCTGACATCAACGAAAGTGGCTCCCTGTTGGCCGCAAGAGATTTTTGTGATCCAGAAAGTAAAATATTCAGGACCAGGATAATATGTCTTGGAACTAGTACTTATGTATAGAGGCAAAAGACTAAGGAAAGCTGTAAAGGAGGTAATCATCATTGATAGCCTGCATTCAGCACAGAAGCAAGAAATAGGTTCAGAGAGTACAAGAACAGGAGATGCAGCTGTAATAATGAACATGCTGAGGCCTTAAGAAATCTGGAAAGTAATGTGCAATTAATATTGTTTAGCTTTTACCTCCAGAAGATGCAGAAAGGTTCTATCTTTTTATTCTGTGGTTACTAGACATCTGCAGGCAAATTTTGTAAATACCAGATGCTCAGTAAAGGTTCTCTAACAGGCTAATGAGCTCATTCCAGAACAATTGAATATTTTTGAAGCCATAGGTACCCTTGTATTCCACATCACTTTGTTTGTGCCTCCTCCTTTGCTTTGCAGCAGTGAGAAAAAGCTGGTTTTAACTTCACTTATGCCTGAATGGCTAAAGACAGCAATAGCTAATAGAGAAGAATGAAAACTGAATTTAAACCTCTCGAGAAACAAAACAAAAATCAAATACAACATCAACAAAAAAACACACCACCACAACAAAAAAAAACCTGAGAGGTAATTCCAGCACTTTGTAATCAGAAGGACAGGTAAATAAAAGCTAAGAAGGCCCCAGAGAAGCAGAAGCACTGTTGGAGTGTGAAGCACATCAGCTTGCTAGGTGATATTTTCTTGTCTTCCGAGAACTGTGCTCCATGGCTAAGCACCTAGAAAGCAACTCCAAACCAAATCCTCTCCAGAAGGAGACACAGGGTGTGATCAAGATGGTCCAAATACAGTTCAAGCTTCCAAGCTCATCGGAGATTTTAGTGCTAAGGCAGCATTCAGGTTCAAGCAAGACTTTCCCTTCCACTTCAGCTGCACTAGCTGTTAGGGGAGGCTTTTGGGATTAGTCAGAAGGATTTGGGGTGAGTGTACCACAGAGCTCACAGAATCTGGGTGTAATAAAACCATAATTTCACATCTGAAAAGTGCTACACATGAGCCAAAACAGAAGGGAATTTTTTAAGAGACTAGCTAAGGGAAACATGGTGGATTTAAAAGAAAAATAAAAAGACAGAAAATTTAGCTGAAGGACTAGGAATAACATCAAACTACTGCAGCTGATGAGTAACATAAAAGGTCAGTATTACGAAGCATTGGTATTTAGGATATACAGTCTAGATGTACCATTTAAAATGCATCCTAGAGAATAGGTTTGCAATGACAACAAAGCTGACTGCACGGTATGTTTTTGTCTTTTTTCTTCTCTATCTAGGATACTTTACATATTCTGTGATGTGGATTAGCAATTCTTGAGCTTTGTGGGGTAATTCTGAGACAGCAATCAGTCATTTACATAATTAGTGTAACAGTATTTAATTGTATGATTACTGTAAATATGTGTAATACTCTAATGGTGTAATTAGAATGTGTAATTACTACCTGTAATTACATAATTAGGTGTAATGGCATAACTAAACTTCTCATGAAAAAAATGGATATTTACAACACCAGCTATAGGAACTGGTATACTGCAGAATAATATTCCTGGCATAAAACAGGAGAGTTACCATTTTAATGCTACCTGTTCTGAAGTTAGCTCAAAAGCAGATGATGAGTGCTAAAAGTTTATCAACTGTGCCAGAGAAATAGAAGAATATGGTTAGTTTCCTCAACAAGTGTAGTTCAGATATCTCCAGTCAATACAAACATTATTCCCATTGTTAATCATTTGTTATTTATTTGTAACTCTTCATACACTGAGCCGAATAATGTACATATGAATATATATGAATATAGATGAATAAAAAGTGGTGTAACTGAAGTATTTGAACATCTGTATTTTAAAGTATTTTATAAATACTGATTGAAGTAAGATATTACTTTTACATTAACTCTTTATAATCTTTATAAAATCTGTCTGATCTAATTTTGGTTTTCAGGAGTCCCAGACTTTCAGAATTGGATCTTTATAGTGAGCTCATAATTGATGTTATTCATAAAAGCACAGGCAGCTCTTCCCAGGACAGCTCCTGGATTAACTCCACTAGTAAATTCTCTGTAAACCAGAGGTCCATCTCCCACCTGGCTGCTTTTGTCTTCCCTTCAGGTCTGTACCTTGCTTGCCTGACAGCTGTTTTATGCATGATCCTCAATTAAAACAAGAGCCAGAGTCTAAAAACAACAAAAGCAGTTGTTTTCCTTCCACAGAATGGGTAGACAATCTGTGGTACACCTTGCCAGAGGGTATTACGGGTTTTTAGGTGAATTCAAAAGAGGTTAAACAAATGCTTGGAGAACAAGCCTCTGAGGGCCATTCTTCCAGGTACCAAATCAATTGAGCAGGAGGCTTAGGCTCAGGAATTCCCCTGAGCTGAAAACAGTCAGATGATGCAGACACATCAAAGGAAGTATTGCATTTCCATGCCCTGCTCTTACAGTTTCTGGTAGTTGCTAATAACTACTGTCGAAGACATGATACTTGGATAGATTGAACCCTTAATGCGAATCAGTTTTTATATTTTTCTTCTTTACCCTACAGACACCTTTCCATTTTACTTGTACATAATAATTTTCCCATTCAAATGTTTCCATCATATCTGATGCTTTACTTGAATGCCTGGCTGATTTGATCTTTAAATTTCCTGCCTTCAGAAAAGAATAACATTATTATTTTAAGCACTATGTATTTGTATACTAGTTAAATATTTCTACGGTATTCTGTAGTTGTTTCTGTCAAAGAAAATAGTAACTTTTTTTTAAAAGAAAGAGATGTAAACTCATGGCAATACTTACTCTGTTGGCAGTTTCTCCCCATAAATTCACCTGGACATTCACAAGAATAGTTGGCAACAAGATCTGTACAGATTCCACCATTCTTGCAGGGTTCAGCTTCACATTCATTTACATCTGCAGGAAGCACACAAGATAATGTCAGGATTAGCAACGAAAAAAATTTAAAAGCAATAAGCACATATTTTAAAGCACTAAATCACAAAGTATTTATACACCAACATTGTAAAACACACGTTCATTCTTTTGCCCAGAAAACATCCTCAGATATGTATATGATTAAACAGGGCAAGTTTTAGGAAAAAAAAAATCAAAGCAGACTCATAACTAGCTAGTTTCAGATACCTACAGAAGTTTTACTGTGTCCCATCACACAGCAGAATTGAATTTTTTGCTCACAGATTTGCATTCTAGCTTCTAGAGGACATCAGAACCACAAGTCACAGCTTGGACTTAAATACACAAATTCAATTAGTCCTAACAGAGTACTCATTAGTGACATTTGCAACTTCAAGAAATGCAGCTACTTTATCAACAGATGCCATTTGAGAATGTCTCTCAGTTCATCTTAATTCAATAAACATCTAATTGACAAGGTTGTTTAACTGTCTAAAAAATTTCCCTTCTGTGCATACCTTAGTGAGCAAACTGAAATTAATGGCTTGATCTAGAAGCTTGAAAATTGTATGAAATTCAAGATTAATTGTGATTAATTTCATTTGAATTTCCTTTTTTCGGAACTTATCAAATACTGCGAAAATAGTCCTCTGTGTTTTTCAGTGTGGTAAGCTTCAAATATAATATCAAGTTCTTTTTCTAAAGTGCATTATTTTTCAGTTATCACACACAGACACATGAAAGATAATGATATCTCATAGTTAGAATTCTCTGTATGTTTATCTTTAATCTATATAGACTGAAAATGTATGGATTTTATACAAAGAACTGTATCAATGCATATAATTAATTGGTTGCATTAGACAACATAAACAGCAAACAAGAAAGCAATCTTTAGCTTCTGATGTAATTCCACTTCACTTTTGCTTAAGTACACGTTCATTTTGGATGCAGCTGATGATAAAGTGCACAGGTGCATAGCACAAATATATTAAAATAAGAAGATAGTTAACAGAGATAAATTTGATGCATTAGCTGATGGGCCGAATGGCCTATGAATTGAACTAATACTGTCCTGTTGAATCTGTTTCTGTATCCAAAATACAAAATTGGTTTGGACTGGCATATACAAACTAAAGAGGATCCTATGCCACTTCCAAGTCCAATGTGATAAGACTTATAAAGAGGAGGCAGCTTTTTCAACACAGTTGCTTGATTTCTGATAGTTGAATATGTAGCTTTTGTAGTTTCATTTGACATCTTATGTTTACTGGAAATCTAAGTACAAAAAAAAACCCACAGTGTTTTAATACACGTCTTCCACAGACATTAATTTTGTGATGCCTATGGGGAAGTCTGTATCTCCAATCTTTTCTGCAAATTTAAAAGCTGAGTATCTGTCACATTGGAAGATTTGCTATAAATGAAACAAGTGACTCTTGCAAGTACTCTTGTAGAACGAATTAAGCTGGTTTACTGTATGTACCAATATTAATTTTTTAGTGCACAATACACAAAGATAGAAATGTATAAGCTTTTGAGCTTCTTCACTTAGTCGTTCTGCCCCCTTCCTCCTGAAGCCTCCTAACCTTTGCACTAATTGAATATTTGTTCCACATACTCAGAGTGGTCTGTGCTATTTTAGTGAGATGCAAGTTGGTAAAATCAAAATTTGTTTTTCCTAGAATGCTCCAAAGACATGTCTTTCAAGTGTGATTTCATGGCAAAATTAAACTTTCTGCCTTTCTGGTTCCAGATATAAGAAATATCAGCAAGCAGATAAAGAAGTACTGTAAGATTTTAAAATATAACATTTATTATGTACAGCAGTATAATTGATGTTCTGCACACATGCAAATTTGCACAGATTCTAGTGATTTCCTTAATGTACAATACCAAGAAATGAAGTAGATTACATATGACCCAAAGCACAAGAACAGTACAGAACACAGGAACAATGCATTTAAAACAAATAATTCATACATTTGCCTTACAACTACTTGCTTATTTTATACAAAACCATTATCTGAATAATGATGCATTAGATATATGTGACTCTGCCCAAACTATGGTGAGAAGTCACCTTTTTCAAGCAATATACTTAAAATATTTTGTGAGCTATTTCTTTTCATGAAGCGATGGTCTATTCATATTTTGCTGAGAAGGTATGCAAGATGAAGATTTTTCCTATATTTTTAAATACAAATTTATACACACACACACACAAACACACACACATATATATATATAATGGGAATTGCCCAAGCAAATCTTTGCCTTACTTCTGACGAGGAAGCATTATTTTAGGATATGAAGAAAAAATCAAAGACAGATCCAAAGTATTGATGCAAATGGTTATTCCTCACCAATTTCTCATATATGAGAGACAGTCATATCTTCTTGGAAGCTTTCCAGCAGGGAGGTGTCCTAGTTCTTACATAGAGTTTTATGGAAGTGCTAAATCTGAGGTTTAATATTAACTTCCAGATTCTACCTCAAACTGAAAGCAGCTCTAATGAAAGAGTTTTAAATAACAGATGTTTGTCTAAGGTTCTAATCAGATGATAGCAATGGAACAATTTTAAAGTGCAGTAATGCAAAGTGTTGAGCTCATGGCAGGCCCCCATCTTAGCTATTGCTGTTCCCTGCCATTGTCATCCATATCCCCTTCTTTGCATTCATTCACCCCATTACTACAGCAGTATAGCTCATTTCATCTGTATCACGCTGTCCTGTGAAAACAGTTTACATTCTTTTTTTTCTTGCCAGGCACAATATAATGGCAATATTCAGAGAAGAACTCAGCTCAGAACTCAGAACTCAGAAGAACTCAGACAGACTCAGCTGTCTGCCATTCAGTCATCTAAAGCACATGACAACCAGCAAATACTACCCATTGATCAGAGGTCAGACAAGCTAAAAAATAAATAAATTAAAAAATAAATAAATAAATAAATAAAAATCTACCTCAGTCATGTTCTAGCAGCCATAGAAAGTAGTCTGTAAATGTTAAAAAAGCAGGGATGTACCTTCCAACTCGTCTGATTGAATGACCTATGAATGCTGAGTGTGTATGAGGAGGAAAGATCACAGAAACTCATCAAATTCATGTGCTCTTGCTGTTGCCTCTTCTGCCCTTGCTCTCAGAGACGATACTCAGTTAGAAGGATGTCATGGTTTTCAGCTGGGATAGCGTTAATTTTCTTGGTAGAGGTTTGTATGAAGCTGTAATTTGTATTTTTGATGAAAAGAGTGCTGATAACACACCAGTGTTTTTAGTTGTCACAGAGCACTGCTCACGCAGAGCAGAGGCCTTTACACAGCTGCTCGTGCTGCCCCACCAGCAAGAAGTCTGGGGGTGCACAAGGAGCTGGAAGGGGACAAAGCCAGGGCAGCTGGCCCTGACTGGCCAAAGGGATGTCCCTTACCACGTGGCATCATGCTCAGTAAAAGCAGTGGAAAAGAAGGAGGGGTGTACCTGTACATTCAGAATTATGGCATTTGTCTTCCCAAGAAATTCTTAGGCGTGATGAGGCCTGCTTTCCTGGAAGCAGCTGAACACCTGCCTGCTGATGGGAAGCAGTGAATGAATTCCTTGTCTTGCTTTGCTGGCGTGTGCAGCTTTTGATTTACCTAGTAAAATGTCTTCATCTCAGCCTACGAGTTCTCATGCTTTTACCTTTCCAATTTCCTTCCCCACAACCCTGGGGAGAGTGATCCAGAGCTGTGTGGCACTTAGCTGCCACATAGTGGCACCTGGAGGACTATGTCCAATGTTGGGCCCCCCAGTACAAGAGGGATATAGACATTCTGGAGGCAGTCCACTGACATACTGGAGAAAGTCTGCTGAAGAGCCATGAAGGTGATGAAGGGACTGGAACTGTTTCTTATATGAAAAGGCTGAGAGAGCTGGGACTATTTAGCCTAGAGAAGCTTATGGGACTGGGGAGGGTGAAAGGGAATGGAATTCATCAGTGTACTTGGAGAGGGTGCAAAAATGGAGCCAGACTCTTGTCAGTGGTGCCCAGTGCCAGGACAAGAGGCAGTATGCACAAACTGGAGCACAGGAGGTTCACCTGAGCACCAGGCAGCACTTCTGTACTGTGCAGGTGGCTGAGTCGGCACAGGCTGCCCAGAGACTATGTGAGGTCTCCCCCTTGGGGATCTCCGAAAAACACCTGAACATGGGCCTAGGCACCCTGCTCTGGGTGGCCCTGCTGGAGCATGGGTGGGACCAGATGAGCTCTTGAGGGCCATTCCCACCTTGGCCATTCTGTGGTAACCTTCATGTTGCTATGATAAGAAATGCAGGGGCAGACCTTCAGCTAAAAGTGGAAGCTAGTTTCATTTCTTTGGACTAGCAAAATTCCAGAGTTTTATACTAAAATTAATGATGGTTACTGATCTCTGAGCTTCTTTTTAATCACCCGTGTCTTACTAGTTGTTGTCTATAAAAATATCGCATACTGCACTAATAAAAATTCATGGGGTTCTTAGCTGAATTTCTGTCTATTAAAGAGGAGGTAGAGAAGGAACAGAGCAGTGTGCTAGAAATAAAACCTGCCAAGGGAAATGACCAAAGAACAGAGCTGCTCAGTTCTAAATTAAATTCTTTATATGTATTTATAAAATTTAACAAGATACTTCAGCTCCCTATTTGCCTTTTTAAGCAAAGCCCATTAACCTTCCATTTTCAGCAGGTTATTCATCATTTTAATACAGGCTAACACATTCGTGGAAGAAAAATACCAAGGTCACTGTGAACTAAAAAACATTAAGTGAACATATGAACTATCTTCTACTTGGTGAAATAAAGGTAGTAATTTATCCTCTTAAAAGCTTTTCTATGTAAAGATAATATCTTCTCAAGATATTTATTTTCTTTCTAGTTTGTCATTCATACTGCAATATGTATAGAAAAATGCACAATTTTCTAGCATATTTCGTATTGCCTGTGAGATGATGTAGAAAACAGATTGAACCTTAGGTATCAGATATTTTTAAAGCAATCTTCATATTCTATCCCTATGGAGCAATTAGCTATGATCAGGGTGGAAAGATGAAGCCTTCTATTATTATATTTGTTACTTGGATCCTACAGTGATTTTATTTCAGTAATTTGAGAATCTTCAGTCCCATCAGTTCAAACAAATATGTCATATTTGACAAATGAGGAAAGACAAGCTCATTCTACCATCGTGTTTGATAAAAGAACAGACCTTTATCTGGAAAGATAGTAAGCTGAACCATGTTAAAGAAAAGAGCTTAAGTTCTACAGAATTATTTAATTTACTATTCATTATTTCATTTGACTGAATGTGCAGATGTAGCATACTTAATTAAAAGTGGTTTCTGAGAACTGCGGTTGGATTTTGTTCAAATTGCTAGATGTGCCAATTATGATACTAAACTTTACATTGGCTTAAGTGTTTCTTTTTTTCTCTGAAATACAAATATTTCCTTTTAAACTTTGACATATTTTCCTAAGGAAATTGAAATTTTAAAGGCCAGAGTTTCTGGAGTAGTTCCTCCTAAAGACTTAAAAAGAAAATCTAGCTGTATGTTTTCAGATACAGATTCTTCACTGACAATGCAATTGATTTACCTCCACTAGAAAGGTGTGCTTTATGTGCAAATTAAGCACACACAAAGTGAAATCACTGTAGTTTGCTCATGAGTTTTCAGGTAAGCTTAGGTTTAAAGTCAGGCCATACTTTGAAGTTTAATTCAGATAACCTTACACATTGTAGTAACTAAAACACAGATACCTGGCTGCTACCACATAATTCAGTTCCTTGGGGAGGGACCTAGGAAGTCTGCTAAATGCTGAGTGGAAAGGGTTCCTGGAGAGGCTTAAACACCAGCATGGGAAAAGTCAGTATTTCTAAATTGTGTCCAGGTTAGCTTAAAAAGCAAAGCAAACAAACAAAAACCAAATCATACCAAAGCAAACAAAAAAAGCCCTTCTCCAAGATTTCTCTTCTGAAGACAGACTTTGAAATTGACTGTGATGCAGGAACAAAGAAACACTGACCATTTTTTGAAAATAGACTGTTGTTGAATAATTGCTTGAAGACAGCTGATTAGGAAGTAAAGGCTACATTCAGGTTTCTCTGTATCCTGCAGATGATTAAATTTACATTTCCTACCTTACATTTCCTACAGTCAAACCACAACTGCAAAGCTATCATGCATGCTTCTATTTGAGGCACAGTTACCATCCAACCTGAACAGAATTATGTGGTCAGAAACTGGGCAAGCAGGAGACTGGTTGACTCTATTACATACTGATTTGGAGAATCACTATGCAGCAGAGTTCTGGGTTTTTGTCCTTGTTTGCTGGATTATATGATTATATCTTTTTTTAAAACAAACAAACAAACAAACAAAAAAAAAAACTCTATTTAATAAAACATGAGTAAAACCAGATATTGTACTAGCCAACATAACTAAAAATACATATTCATTATTTTAGACTTTAACTGCTAAATACAACCACATGTGCTTTCCTAAAAAAAATGTCAAAGAAAATGTGCATTTTAGTCATGTAACTGTCATAATCAGATGTTTAGTTATTACTTCTGGTAATTTGAGTTCTTTTGCAAGTTATGTGAAATCAACCTGAATTTTTGTGGCAAAGAGACAAATAAGTTTGATCGGTTGTTTTTGCCAACGCAGCTTGCTTCTTGGCTGTAAATGCACACCAGTGCCTTGTTCCCATCTCCTGCTTGCTTGTTCTTTGCTTAACCCAAAATCCTAGTTCCTGCCACCTGAGCCCTTATTTTTGATCCAGGACTACCTCTTCCAGTACAGACTTCCTGAAGTTCCCTCCTGCCAACAGAAATTCTTTCTTTACTCTTTGATTTCATACGTATTCTGACTTCCCTATCGTGTTGTCAGCTCATCTTGGATCCAACTCATATTTTAATCAGTCTTCCAGTTTCATTAAAAAGTGACCCATCTTAGCTACAGTGTCATGATTCAAGCTTCCACACTGGAAGCCAACTTGGCCCTTGTTAGGGAATCGTTAGGTATACCCCATCTGTGCCTCAGTAAAACTGAAAATATTTTTTTTCCATAGTGAAGTCAACTCAGTATATAGAAGACAGAAGATCAACTGGGCATAACCTCTGTTATAATCTAGCTTCTATGAAGAACCACAACTATAAAATGATAAAGATCAAGCTACAGTATGAGAAGCTTAAAAGAAACAACCAACCAACATTTTTTTTTTCTTAATAACAAACAGAAAAATTACAAACTTCACTGGTTGAGTTCTATTCCAAAATGAAAGTGTGTTTCTAAATAACACTGTGCTCTGCAAGTTTTCAGATGTAAATACATTTGGAAATGTGTATGTAAATATATTTATATTTGGAAACTTGTAGAGAAACACAGTATGGAATCTTCTACCTGGACTTTAGACTGAACTTTTCTTATAGTTACTTGATGGTTCTTGACAGATTTTTTAAAAGCATTCTCCATATGCGTTTTTTGGTTTGTTTCTTGCATATTTATCCTGAAAGACTTAATTACATGCATAAGTGCTATAAGACAAAAAAAAAAAAAAAAAAAAAAAAAGTGGATGGTCTTGCTCGCAGAACTTTGTAGTAGCCTGATGTTGAAACATTAGGATTCAAACACTCAGACTTTTCATTACTACTTTTATAACAAATATCGTGAAAGTCATATGATGTACTCTTTCTTATTATTATAGATTTGTTTCTACAAGTGCCAATTTCTTTTGAGGTATTACATGAAGCTGCATAGAAATGAATAAAATACTACCAGTTTTATTTGGCAAAGAATCTGATTCAAAAGATAATTTAGTATGACCATCTTAACAGAGAGCTACTTTGTTAAATGATACAAATGAAAGATTACATCAATTCACATACAGACACACACATGTCTTGCTTAAAAGTAGTACTATATATATATGTAAATTGTAAAAATCTTTTTGGTTATTTTTTTTTACTTTTGGTAAAGTATTTACACTCAAAAATTGTCACTTATTTTTTATTTTTTTTTTTTTTTTTTTTTTTTTTTTCCTGTGCTGCTGTGGTTTATTATACCAATCTTAAACTGTAGAAGTACAACATAATTTTTTCTATAAAGCTAGAAACTTAAAAAAAAATGCACCTAAAGATTTAGTGAGCATCACCAAAAACTTTGGAAGCACATATAGATCACCTCCTACTTTTGGTCAAAAGATACTGAAGAGTAAGAAGTAAATACCACAATAACAGTTTTATTGTCAATTGGTAGCATATTAAGGTTTCTAACCTGTTCCTGATGAAGTGTTTGGCTGTAATGTAAACAAAAAATGAACTATATCTTCAACTATAACAATTCCTTGATTTAATGAGAATAATATAAAACCAAACACTATTAATTACTGGTACAACCCCGAGTTACACATTTAAAAAGAATGTGTACCTTACCATGAAATTTCTGAATTATACACAGTATTAAATCTGAACTAGATGTATTCAGTCCATATTCATCACAGAACAGACATCTGTTAAAATTTAGTTATTTGATTGCTTTCTGAAAGCTAGTTTCCTGACCACAGAAGGCTCTGAAAACCCTCTGCCAAATAACCTGCAGGAAACTTCAACTCTAATGTCATACTGAAGTGATTCACTGTTCAGATATCCTTATTATCTGATCTTCAAAAAGAGTAGAAAACAGCATTATGCTCGAGAACAAAAAAAATACTAGCCTCTTGCTCCCCATCCTTAAAGGCAAAACATCCCTACTGTCATGATTCTACAGTTTTCTTTCTCCTGCAAGTATTTGATATCACATATTATGGGAAATGTCCTCCAGAACAATCCATCACAGACCTCTTAATTAAGATTTTTCCTGAACTATCCAGTACAATATACAGTATATAGTATCATATCATTCTACTAAAGAGAGTAAGCCATGTAAGAAACTTACCTAAGTTTTGTACTGAACGCAAAGGAGATACCCCACATAGGAAAGCCAAAGAAGTAAAAATATAGTCTAGATATGTCAGAACTTTGGCTTGACTATATAAGGAACTTTGAGATAAACTTGTAACCAGCAACGTATATTAAGGTCTAATAATACAACAAAAACAATTTTGAGAAGAGTTTTGTTGCTAACATCTACAGTTCTGTACGAAACTGCCTCTTAAGCATTGCCCTAATATAACGGCTTTGCTTTTCATGCTTTCCTTTCAAACCAATTTTATATTCTGTTAGGCTTTAGATGAATTTCCATTTTTTTTCAGTGTGTCTTTATAACATGTTATCTTAGATAAAAAAAGACATTACACCACCTGTAAACACTGATCATTTTCCTTACTTAGGAAAAAATCAAGTGTTATTTACCCTGTTAGAGGTCTCTGAAACAATTTTAGGTCAACCTGTTTCAAGAAAATTGGAATATTTAGCTATAACTCTGACTTCTTTTTGATTTGTAAGGAAAACACAGTTCTTAGAGTGAAAATGAAAGGATATTTTCTTTCTTTTTTTTTCCTTTTTTTTTTTTTTTAATATATATGACATTTAAAAAATGCAATGTAAGAACTTTAAGAAAACACTATTTTTAACCATGAATAATTTATTTCCCCTGTAGTTCATCTAGCACCTATTCTACCTATTATTTACACCCCTGTTCATGGTAATGCTGTTACAGTATCGGTGAATGAGTGGTAGCATCTATTTGTAAAATCACACTTTAAGACAGATATATTATATATATATATATATATATAGCTTTTGATAGCTTTCTTCATGTTCTGTAATGGTACTTTCCCTCTGTTACCTTCATCTGAATAAAATTTTCCAAATTCAATTTAAAGTTCAAAATGAATGAATAAATTTCTATACAAAAGTAAATATAACCACAGTTGTCATAACTCTAAAGATGAACTGTAGAAGAAGGAGAAGAATATGAAGAAAAACATAACTAAATATTTTGCAGGATACTATTATTTTTGGCATTTTGCATAGAAAAATACTGTTACTCAACTTATAAGAATATATATCAGATATCTCTATGAATACTGCAACATTTATGCATCACACCAATACAAACATACAATATTTTATGTGTTTATGTACATTTTATGAAGCACACAGGTGTTCCAGGAAGAGAGCAAATATTAATTTCAACATTTTTAAACTCAAAAGGTTTTGTTTGTTTGTTTGTTTTTTGTTTGTTTGTTTGTTGTTGTTTTTTTTCTTAGTACTCCCTGGACACTATGTAAAAGGATGCCAAGACCACAGAATTAAGTTCATAGAAGTCATGTAGGAGCTTCTGAAGTGAGTATAAAAGTACCCATTGACTTCAAACAATTTTATCAGCTCCTATATATGGTAGGGCTGTACAGGAATCTTTGCCACAGTACATCTTGTTACATTTCTGCCAATACCTGTGGATTTATTTT
Source organism: Nettapus auritus (assembly GCA_011076525.1). Lineage (NCBI taxonomy): Eukaryota > Metazoa > Chordata > Aves > Anseriformes > Anatidae > Nettapus > Nettapus auritus. Next base: position 76,268,072 of record CM021797.1, read on the forward strand.
CATTTGTATTTCCATGATACTTCTCTATCCATGTTTCTGTATTAAAATCCCCATAAAACAAGTTAAAAACAAAAACCAAAACAACAACCCCCCCCCCCCAAAAAAAAAAACACCTGACAACTGCTCTTATCATGCAACAAAATATGAATCAAATATGTTCCTACTGATGTCTTGCAAAATTTTTACCTTTCAGTTGGAGCTACTAAAAAGTTATTAAAAAATTTCACTGTGCAGTCAACACTTCCACCACAGGACTATGACAGCACTTCCTGATCTTCTGGTTACCTGTTTAAATGCATACTTAATGGTTTTCCAGCTGAGGTAATTTAAATTTAATAGAATTTTGGAATGACATTCCCTGGACCTTTTATATTAGTTTTAAGAGGTGGTGCTTTAAAAGTTTTTTATATAAAGTTAAAAAGATTTTTCATATTTAATTATTATTTTTAATATATACTGGCATGGAAACCTCATCCCATTAAGTAATTTATCACTTAATTTTACAGTGAAGAAGCATGTCTTTAGGGCAACAATTCCTTTCATTTCCAATGAACCTTATTAAAATAATTGGCTATTTATAACAAGCATTTGACAAATCATTTTGGCTATAGTTGAAGAAAAAATCATGCTGAAAAGTGAATCAAGTTGTGAATCAGTCTTTATTACAAGCAATGTTCCTAGATTGTCAGCTTCATGGATAAAAAATTATCCAGCATTAGACTGTAACCTCTAAATGGATTACTTGTACAAATAAGTGTAGGTGGTCTCATGGCAAGAAGTCCAATTATTTTCAAAGCAAGTTTGAACCCAGATCAATAAATGAGCATATTTTCCTTCACATATCCCAAGACAATTGTGTTCTTTCGAAGTATAGTTGTTTATGCATTTCAGAATAGAGTGAATGTAGGGATACATTTTTTTTTTTTTTTTCACATGAGTACAGTCATGGCATGTGTTTTGAAAAATGTTATTAGACTAACAAGTCATGGAGGATATGATGATGGATGTTCAGAAATGACTAAAACAGATGGTTGTATTTGTTCACATGTCTACATTAGACATACATGGAGTGAAGTGTATTGCTGTAGGGCCAATCTATAAACATCTAATTTCTGCACTCATAAAAAGTTGTCTGTGGGACATCAGTGCATTTACGGTGCATAACTGCACATAAAGGTGCTGCACAAAGGTCATTTCTACCCTTTGAAAGGTATTAACCTTACATCCACTTGTAAGGTATTAACCTTACAAATTCATACGCATAGTTCATAAGTGTATGTATGTTTTACTGGTTATTATTCTTATTGTTAGATTTAATCACAGAAACGAGCTAACACTCTAAATAGGAGAAAAATCTTTTGGCATAGATCTCTATTAGATCTCTAATCTTTTTACCCCTCTAGTGACTGTGGAGTGCTACATTGTATTATATTTAATATACATAGACACTTCGTTATATATTATATTTATATAATAGGTTATATAGGTTATATTTATATAATAGGAAGGTTAATAAATAAATGGATGATTTATTACAGGATTAACCAGTTGCCTTGGACACTAACATATGTAACATATCAATATGTTTATTATAACTATATGGAAATCTTTATAATGACTATAAACTTCCAAAATAAATAAATAAATAAATAAAATAAAAAATAAAAAAGAGCCTGTGCAACTGTTCAGTCCCAGAACTTGAGGGAACTTAGTTGAAAAAAAATCATCCTGAAAAGCATTTCCAGGTACATGAAGGACAAGAAGGCCATGCAAAGCAGACATCATAGATTTATGAGGAGGAAATCATGCTTGTACACCGGTGTGGTGGACACAAGGTAGATGTTGTTTACCTCAACTTTATTAAGGCTTTTAATGCTGTGTCCCATAACATCCTCATATAGAAGCTGACAGTGTACACTTTAGGAAGGGGGACAGTGAGGTGGACTGAAAACCAGCTGAATGGCCAGGCCCTGAGGGTGGTGATCAGTGGCACAAAGTCCACCTGGAGGCAAGTCACTGGTGGTACACCTGGGGGCTTGCTACTGGGTCCAACACCGTTCAAAGTCTTTGTTAGTGACTCACGTGTCCCAGTGCACCCTCAACGAATTGGTAGCTGACAGAGAACGTGGAGACTGCTCCACATGGTGGGTGTGCTTCCGTGCAGAGGGCCTGGACAGGTCAGGGAATTGGGCTGCCAGGGATCCTGTGAGGTTCCACAAGTGAACTGGCAGGTAAGGGCCTTGGGGACAAACAGTCCCATGCACCACCACTACACACCAGGGGTCAACCAGCTGGAAAGCAGCTGTGTGTGCAAAGAAGGGCACTGGGGTGCTGGTGGACACCAGCTGACCACGAGCCAGCAGCACACCTTCACGGCAAAAGAGACCAGAGGCTGCCTGGGCTGAATTAGGAGAAGTGCTGTCAGCAGATCAAGGAAGGTGATCCTTCCCTCTGCTCTGCACTGGTAAGACATACCTGCAGTGCTGTGTCCAGTTCTGGGCTCCCCAGTACCAAAAAACATGGACATGCTGGAGAGTGATCTGGGGAGATTTAAAAGCCTGCTCCTGGAGCAAAGCACTCTGGTTGTCCTTGCCTGAGCAGCGGGGTTGAATAGGTGATCTCCAGAGGTCCCTTCCAACCTATGATTCTGTTATATGTAATATAAAGTACACATGATATCTATGTAGAATGTGTTATCTGTGGCAAATTCACAGTACTGTTAACAAGTTACCCATCATTTTATCTTTTGGACTATAGAAATCTCCTTTCTTCCTCTGCCAAGGTGTAAAATAAAACCCAATCTCCTCCCCCACAAAAGATGCAATATGTGCGTGAAGCAGTTTCCTCACATCATCAATGACTGTCCAGTATACGAAGGGAAGTATTTTCCAGTGACTTCTGTCTCCACCTGACTGACAGCTCTTTTATCTCATGGCACATACTTGTTGTTCTTCATGATTAATAGAGCTGTATGTCCTGCAACTAAAAACACCTCTCAAACTGGAACTTGTATTTATGGCAGCTGGGCCAGGCAACGTCACCTTTGTTTGATGCTCACATCAAATAAGACCTATCCAAATAAGTTAATGCATTTTCCAAGTCTATGTTCAGCAGCCAGGGAGTTGCCTTCCAATTTATAGACATCATCTGCACAGAACTTAGGGCCATGGGTGGTACGATCCCTGTAAAACATCTCTATTTTTGCTGAAAAATAGGAGTCTTTTTCTCTGTTAGAGCACTGAAATTACGAAGTCAGGTACAAATACTGTTTTCATGTTTAACTTTTTCCTAATTTCGATGTATGTCTTCCCCTGCAGTGTTATTTTGATGCTGCTTTCATATTAAGTGTGATTGACAAAGAAAATAGAATGGATGAGAAAAGAACAGATGAATTCTCCTCTAACAATGAAAACTACTGGTATTTTTTAATTATTTAAATTAAACTCTAAAAACTGCATGAGAGTAATATTTGTATGCATATACAACATATAGCATTAAATACAAGAAAGGATCAAATAGAACACATTTTCAGAACCAGATGCCTTATTGACTTGTGTTGAGGATAAAATGAAATCTGACAAGATTACAAAACTTATCTATTATTTGCAGGAAAACAGCAATTTAAGTTCTCTTTTATGGTGCAGAGCATACACATCTGGACCATGCAACATCAATTCACTCCCAATCCTTTCTAGTAAGAAGGCAATTGCTGAATGTAATCATTTTTGCTCATTCATATCAAAGCACAGATAGCAGCAAAAGTCCTTCTGAGATGATAAGTAACTGTTGACAGAGTCACAGAAGATCTCAGCGCTTGGCCAGAAAAGTATTGCTGCGAGAAGTAATAAACTCCAATGGTAAGCCTGAGGAGTATCTATTTTATTAACAGCAGTGACCAAAAAGGTGTGCATCAGTTACAACACTTATCTAATCTGATGGAAATGGAGAGCTGGCAATTCCACCTCTTAAACACATTCCTGTCTCCCCACTTCTCTAGGACCTGGCTGATGTGTGGCTGCATGGGGAGTCATTTCAGTGATCTGATCCGATCAAAGTCCCTTCTTGCGGGTAGTTTCTAAGCTTCCGAATGAGCTTGGCGAGATGATTCATACTGAAGTTAGGCTGCTGAATCTGATGGGGATATATTCTCAGAGATGATGAGAACCATCAATTTTGGTAGTATCAAGCAGTCATACAAAAGGATTTAAAACAAACAAACAAACAAACAAAAACAACAAACAAAACAAACAAAAAAACAGGTCAGATTTCAGATCATGAGACTACAGAAGCTCATGTGCCTCTCATGTCATTAGACATTAGAAGTCATAAAGAAGGGTGAGAAACATGATCTATTCATTGTTTTCAGTGCACCTGAAAAACAAACAAACAAAAAACAGGCATGGACAAGTTACGTCTGTTTGAAATTAGAGTGGTCTTACAGAATTGCATTAGTAGAGTGTGATGATTAGAGTGGAAGGCACAGTATCTGTATTATCTATATCTCGGGGATATTTTTTCTGCACAAAATCTAGGCTGGTTGGGTGGACTCAATGCCTATTTACTGACTGAAGTGTTTTGTGTCAATTCCTAGTGTGCAACATGAGGAATTTCGAATACCAGACTATTTTCTTTTAGATTGTATTCATCTCAAAGGGAACCAGTTCTTGTGCTCTGAGACTGCTCTGTCACACAAAGCAAAGCATACCAAGTGGAGATGATCAAGAGATCTTTAAAAAAAAAAAAAAAAAAAAAAAAAAAAAAAAAAGCACTCCTAAAATAAAACACTCATCTAGAGAAGAATATCCTGGGTATTTATTCATATGCTAATGTGATGGCACCATTAGTTTTGCTTGAGATATCTTATGAATACAAAGGGAATACATTTGTAATGCAAATGGTATATACTATTAGAATATTATCTCATTATATTGCACTTCAAGTCCAAGTACTGTGTTGTTTGTTTTTTTTTTTTTCAAGTCTTGAACACACAGGTAATGGACTTGACGATATCCTTCTTTCCCTCTGTATATCACTTACTTAAAAATAAACTCACTGACCTCAAAAGTGTATTCACATAAGTACTACTTAAAACTTCAAAAGAGTAGATAGTGCTCTTTGCCTTCTTCAAACTGTTCATTGGGTCTATTATATAAAAACACATGAGGACTAGGTTTTTTGTTTTTGTTGTTGTTGTTGTTGTTGTTGCTGTTGTTTTTTTGGCCTTATTTTTAATTTCTAGCAAAATGCTTTGAAGAGCCATGGGAATTGTTCAAGTGCCAAACATTGAAGTCAGTCATATAATTTTCAACTAGTTCAATGAACAATGGAATTCCTAATATTCTACATAGGGAACTGCACAGCCATATGCCAGCAAGAGTTCATAACACATAAACAATATTTTCATTCTGCATTCTTGGTACACCCACACACACAGATGGTTCAGAACAGTAGTTCTTACAGCAGGAGAAAAATAAAATAAAATAAAAACATTTAAATGATAAAATTTATCTTTTTTTTTTTTTTTCTAACAGCTGCTTCCTACATAGATGGATCAGACTATGCCACTGTGTGACAAAATTCTAAATGATAAGTTTTGTCTCATTAAATAATGAGATTTCATTTCAAGATTTCATTTTTCTTCATTATCTTCCTCACATAAATATCCTGGTACCTCTGTAATGAATCTGCAATTTCCCCCTTTAAAGCTCTAAGCATAGCTGTGTTGATCCTAAAACATCGCAATTGCTGAAATTTTCTTATAATTTCCTCTGCATACCTAAATGGGCATAAAAAGTGAGGTGAAGGAACAGAGAACAAATTATATGCTCAGCTGCAGGTTTCTTGTGTTTTTCCTCTGACCTTCTGTAACTGTTGTCTTTCATCTGCATCATCCAACAGGTCAGAGCTGCAGATATATTTTACAATAATAATTCTCTCTATATATAATAATACAGTTAACACCCTGTCTTAAGAGCTTGATCTTGATGCAGTTTCTGGAAGAAAAATTGTGAAAATGATAGTTTGGGAACATCCCAGTGTTATAAGTCACTTCGCATTTCAAAGCTGCATCAAAGAACACATGTTCAAAGCTTTCAGAAAAGGGCTGATGACTGTGCAGAAAGCCATGGATATTTCTCTCAGTAATAACCATTCTCTCACAGTTAGAAAGATGGGGTCGTACCAACAGATGGCAAGCAGGCTTATTCACAAAGTATACTACTTGACAAACTGACAAACATGAAGGTAAGAACTTGCAATCACTGAAATTAGTGGTAAGGCTATTTATAAGACCACACTAACAAACAAGGTGTGTTTAGTTTTTCTAATTGATATTTTTCCATTTAAATATGTTTTCCTTAGTAGAGTCTTTCTATGCCAAATACTTGCTGAGATAGCTTTTTGAGCATTCCCATGAAGAAGACAAAGACTAAACAAAATGAACTTGGACAATGGTCACACTTCTGGAAAGTTGTCTAAACCAGTACATGAAAAGTGAAGCGTTAAAAATGCAGATTTTCTCCACTTAAGTTCTGAAAATGGAAGGAAAGAATACAATTTATCTACTACAACATGACCTTCTCCAGTGAAGACAACTTCTGTACCACTTTGTGTAACAACAGAAACAAACGTGTATTTTTATGTAAGTGTGAAAGAGAACCGAAGAAAGAACAACACAAAATAATAAAATGACACTGATGCCCTAGATAACAGTTGTTTTTGTGTGTGTGTGTGGTTGTTGTTGTTGTTTGTTTGTTTGTTTGTTTGAATGCATAAACTTGAAGAAAACTGAAAATATATATACAGTATTTATTGCATGGAATAATGCAGTAGTAAATCATAAAGACTGAGCATAACATATCTAGATATATCAGATTCACTTTTACCCTTCTCCAAGAAAAAACTATGCTGAAGTAAACTGAAGTTCAAATGATGAGTGTACAATCATACCTTTATATGAAATCTGCTTAAGCATAAGACATTTAAGAAATACTAAACTCCAAACACTGGTATGGTAGTGTTAGAAAAAAACAAACAAACAAAAAAACAAACGAACACAAAAGTGGGAGTGGAAGAGGCCAGATTAATCAGTGTCCAGTTCCCTTTCTGCTACTGAAGAGCTTCCTACAATTCCTCAGACTACTCTCCATTTTGATGTAATGCTTCTCGGTTACAAAAGGACTATAACAGCTTATATAAACATAATACACTCCTCCACATTCTCATTTCCAAACCACATAAGACCACTTACATATTGTTTTCAAAAGAGCAGTCTAGTTACTGAACATCTAAAAGGAAATCTTTTTTTTCTTTTCTTTTTTTTTTTTTTTTTTTTTTTTTTTTTGTTAAACGTGTTTGCAGGCAGTGTTAGCAAAACTTATTGCTAATATTTTCTGTAGTGCATTCAGGAATATAAACAGTTATTCTCACTCTGAAAAAGCGTATTATACTTTTTATGTTAAGAGGAAATGTGTAAAGATGACATTACAACTCTATTATTGAATTGAAAGAGTTCATTTTTAATTCAGTATTCATTATTAATTCATATATAAAGAGGTATGTGCAAAATATTTTTATACACTATCTTTTTAAAGCAGAACATGAACAAATTAAATTCCCTCTGCAGTCAAGCAGCAACACATATATTTTTGGAGCATTAATTTATTTCCATGGTAAACTAATACTACTGATCCTTAAGAAAAATGGTAATCAAGGGAAGAGATATTTGCCCTCCTGCAAAAGATGCCTATAATGTCTATTGACAGTTGAAGTGACTTTTATAACATAAAGCACACTTTTTATTTTTTTTAAACTACCAATCATTGCACAGTTCAGTTAGTCTACAGGTCATAACAAACCCACCCCTCTGTTCAATATCCTATAAAATCCAAAAGCAATCAGGAAGATCTCCTTTCCTCCCACTATGACATCTTATAAAAGAAACTTAGACATCAAAGTATGACACTTAATAAAAGCCTCAGCTCAAAATCCAGCTCTGGTTAAAACAGGAAGAAATGAAAAGAAACATCCAACAAAATGCTGCATAAAGAATATAGAAAGTGGTATAAGGATCTTCTACCAAATAAATGGTACAGCTTTGTCTTCAGTACAGGTCACTGTCCCAGTAAAATATACTGCACAACAAAGATAGTTTTGAGAGGCACTGAGAAACCATTAAAAGTCTTGGAAAAGCTCTCATGTGAAAAAGAAAAGGAAAGGAAACTATTTAAACTGTTTGTGCAGGAAAAATGTGAGATGGAAACATGACAAATGTATGCAAAATACTAAGTGGCATACAGAAAGCACTAAGAAGCTTCTTTTCTTCTGGTCATATAATGCACAAAGAAAGAGCCGGTTTAAGATGCTGAAAGACATCAAATTTGAAATTGAAGAGGTATTTTTTTTTCAATATACTGTGTAATTAGACTATGAACTTAATGCATCAGGCAATTGTTGAGGTCAGATATTTAACAAGAATAAGAAAAGATATTACAAGTTTGTACAAATAAGAAGAATAAGCAGTGCTGTATAGCCAAATATAACAGGAATTAAACAAATTTGGAAGGGATATTATACTTCCTACCTGAGATTTTAAGCCAATCTCTAGCTATTACAGAACAAACTAAAATCCTTAAGGGGATGAATTATGCCCTCTTTTCATGGTGGGTGTATCCTGAGACTTTCTGTGAAGTGCTGGCCTGTTTCCTTCCAAGTATTAGGTGACTAAATAGACTACCCAAGCAAAAATATTTATTTGCATTTAAAGCAAAACAAAACTCCAAGTTCCAACAGCCCCCAAATTATTGTTCAGTCTCACCATACATTTACTGTAAGAAGATGGATCATCAAATCTTCCTCTGTTCTCAGTTGACAACCTCATCAATTTGTACCTCAATTAACAGCATTTGCTTTTCCGGGCTGTTTCACACAGAAGTTTTCCTGGACTTCTATAACTGTGACAAACATCTGCTTCATTGCTGCTCCTACAACTGGTGGTTATGCCTTTATTATGTTCTACATTTTGCCCCATTATGGTTTCCATTTTAGGAATAATGTTTGATTGACTTTTCTTCTGACTGTATTTATTGGCTATTGGCTTTTTTTCTTCTTTACTGGTGATTTCTTATAGACGTCTTTCAAACTACTTGTTTTCTTTTACATTTTAATTAAACAAAATTCTAGAAGGTTACCAAATGAGTAACAGTCTGCCTGCCCTTTTTCATTTCACAGAATCACAGAATCACAGAATGTCTAGGTTGGAAGAGACCTACAAGATCGCCGAGTCCAACCTCTGACCTAACACTAACAAATCATCCCCTAAACCATATCCCTAAGCTCTACATCTAAATGTCTTTTAAACACCTCCAGGGATGGGGACTCAACCACTTCCCTGGGCAGCCTATTCCAATGCCTAACAACCCTTTCTGTAAAGACGTTTTTCCTAATATCCAATCTAAACCTTCCCTGGCACAACTTTAGCCCATTCCCCCTCTTCCTGTCACCAGGCACATGGGAGAACAGACCAACCGCCACCTCGCTACAGCCTCCTTTCAGGTACCTGTAGAGTGCAATAAGGTTGCCCCTGAGCCTCCTCTTCTCCAGGCTAAATAGTCCCAGCTCCCTCAGCCGCTCCTCGTAAGACTTGTTCTCCAGACCTTTCACCAGCTTCGTAGCCCTTCTCTGGACTCGCTCAAGCACCTCCATGTCCTTCTTGTAGTGAGGGGCCCAAAACTGAACACAGTACTCGAGGTGCGGCCTCACCAGAGCCGAGTACAGGGGGACAATCACATCCCTGGACCTGCTGGCCACGCTGTCTCTTATGCAAGCCAGGATGCTGTTGGCCTCCTTGGCCGCCTGAGCACACTGCAGACTCATATTCAGCCGACTGTCAACCAAAACTCCCAGGTCCTTCTCTGACAGGCAGATTTCCAACCCCTCATCTCCCAGCCTGTAGCTCTGCTTGGGGTTGTTGTGCCCCAGGTGCAGAACCCGGCACTTGGCCTTGTTGAACTTCACACCGTTGGCCTCGGCCCATCGGTCCAGCCTGTCCAGATCATCTTGCAGAGCCTTCCTACACTCGAGCAGGTCGACACACGCACCTAACTTGGTGTCATCTGAAAACTTACTGAGGGTGCACTCGATCCCCTCATCCAGATCATCGATGAAGATGTTAAAGAGGACTGGCCCCAGTACCGAGCCCTGGGGGACTCCACTAGTGACCGGCCTCCAACTGGATTTGACTCCATTCACTAAGACTCTCTGGGCCCGGCCATCCAGCCAGCTCTTAACCCAACGAAGCGTGCGCCAGTCCAAGCCATGGGCAGCCAGTTTCCTGAGGAGAATGCTGTGGGGAACGGTGTCAAATGCCTTACTGAAGTCAAGGTAGACCACATCCACAGCCTTTCCTTCATCCACTAAGCGTGTCACCTTGTCACAGAAGGAGATCAGGTTCGTCAAGCAGGACCTACCCTTCATAAACCCATACTGACTAGGCCTGATCGCCTGCTTGCCCTGTAACTGTCGCATGATGACGCCCACGATAATCTGCTCCATGAGCTTCCCTGGCACTGATGTTAAACTAATGTTAAACTAACAGGCCTGATTTCTTATCTAAGCAATTAATTAGACATGGGAATAGTTTTCAGAATTCAGGTCAAAAATGCTTCTATTAATCTGTTCCCTAGGACATCTTCAAGTAACTTGCTATTACTGTACTTTATAGCTTATTATTACTACTTTATACAATTTAATATTAATATAATTGTTAAAACTATACAAGTAGATAATTGCAACAACAACTAAAACAATAAACACAAAGTAAAAAGAAACACCTGGGTTACATTTAGAACTCCCTAAACCTAAACATACATTGCAGGAGAAGCCATAGTGAGCATCACCAGAAGCATGGGGTGAATATATGGTTCGGTGTATCTGTATCTACCCTAGTACATTAAATTTGTCCACATGGCTCAGGGGCCTGCTGGCTTAGAATGTGTGTGAGATGTACTTCGTTTTAGCCTCCAAAGCAAGATAACTGCATGCAGACCTCCTGTGGAGAATGGTTTCTGGACTGCTCTACCACCAAATTGCAGCTGGAAATGGTTTAGGAGGAGTGCTTGCTCATTGTAAAAAAATACATGCCACATTATCCTCACATATATTAGTTCCTAGTAGATGTAATAGTTCCTGGATTTGAATTTGCTGCAGAAGCTTTACTTTATGCATCATCTCAACTAGGTCAGAAATTCAGGGAGATTGGCTGTTCCAGTTCCAGTCCTGCATGTATAAGCCACTACCCTACTTGTAGTTCAGATGATACCTCAACATAATATTAAAATGTGAGCTGATGCTCTGCCACATGGCCTCCCATTCATGCAGTTTTTCAATACATTAATACGGCAGCTCGAAATGCCACAGACCTTCCGTGCTGTGGAGGTAGAAATCAGAGAATGTTAAAAAAAAAAAAAATAAATAAAAATAAAAAAAAAATAAAATAAAAAAATAAAAAAGACATTGCTTACATTATCAAATGTATTTGTTTAATAAGCCTTAATCCTCTTGGAGTGCAAGGCATTTAGTTATGTCTGGCAGTGGTAATGAGGCTCAGAATATAATATCACTTCCAAACCAAAACCTTAAATCTGAACTCTTTCTTGTTTCCAGTTTGATTTTTTTTCTGGTTGGATCTTTCCGTCATTTCAGTTAGTTGAGTGCCAGCCAGAAACCCACGCTTTGACATATATTGTTGATAATGCCTGAGTTTCATATCTTTTTTTTCAGCAGGCAATCTTTATCTGATAATCACAATAATGCATGTTATCTATATCTCCCAGTTTATGGATTTTTGTTTTCTTTTGTGGAAAATCCATCCATCTCATGCCTCATCCATTTTCCATGGATTTTGACTTGTTCTGCAGAACTGTACTTTTAGCCAGATTTAGTGGGTGAGAATATAATCCCTCTATATGTAGATGAAGGCATTAATTATCTGAACAGCAGCTATTTGTCCAGCATTTTCATCTATCATGCTGAAGAATGATTAGTGACATTGACAATGATTTAACAATGGATGCTAGTTTGTGAATAGCAGTACCTCTTCAGGCCTTTTTCCATTAAAAAATTGGAAAGATCAATCACGATCGACTTTCTTGAAATCCATGGTTTAAAAAAGGGAATTATAATGCATCAAATTATTATGCTTCTTTCTGATGAATGAGAAAGCCATGTACAAAAAAGATGAACAGAGCAGAGCAGAAGAGCAGAGCGGAGAAGAGCAGAGCGGAGAAGAGCAGAGCGGAGAAGAGAGAGAAGAGAAGAGAAGAGAAGAGAAGAGAAGAGAAGAGAAGAGAAG
>CM021797.1:76286854-76325618 GCA_011076525.1 Nettapus auritus
AAAAAAAAAAAAAAAAAAAAAAAAAAGTTTTACTTTTTGTCTCCCAGCAAATATGGACTATGTGTTTTTTCAAGCCTTGATCACAGTGCTGTAATCTGGGAGTACCTGCAGGTAGGCCCATATGTTAATTATTATTATACATGTGGATCTTTAATCTTCCTAGAACAATAAATCTTTTAACAATTATTTTCTCATTTTGCTTGCTGCTATCTCCATATGGCTTGTTAAGCATATGTTCAGCATTCAGCATATTTTTTATTTTATTTTATTTCTAGGTTTTGGTTTTTCTCAGATCAGTCCAAAGGTTTAAAAGATCATTTAAGTAGCACAGCAGTGAATATACTGGTGCAGGTCAGTATTTCTAACTGATCTTAATCTTCTACGATGCTTTAAGACTGACCTCCCCAACCCCCGCCCAAAGCAACAAGCATATTTTTTTGAGTAATTATGGTTGCCACTTGTTTATAGAAATATAATAGTAATATTTGTAATCTAAATGTTGAGGGCTTTTTTTGTTGTTCATAGAAACTGGTAGTTCAAAATTATTTTGAGAGCAATGAAACATAGTAATTAAATGCGCTGAAAGCAGTAAACAATAATCATCTAATTTTCACCAGTTAACATTCATTTCCTAAAAAGGACATGGGTTAGACTTATCTGCATTCTAAAAGAATGAATAAGTGCAACTTAACAAAGCCTGCAACATCATACTTCTTTTATCCTTCATGCATACTTTTTTTTTTTTTTTTTTTTTTTTTTAGAACCTGAATCTACAGAGTCACTGATGCAAAATTATAAAGGTTTGAGTGTTTTGAACAATCTGGGTCCTAGTCCAGCAATAGTTCCATCTTAAAAACTACGAATGGTACATACAGATCTAGGTACTGCTGCCACATGATGAGAAATCACATCTAATTTCCTTGGGCTTTTAAATAACAATATATTGAATGCTGGATAATTAATTCCCTGACAATCTGATTAATATTCTCAATTACTCAGATCTATAGTGGTGAGTTTGAAAGTATCCTTTTCTACACCCTTGTCAACTGATTTTTAAAAGAACAGTGGGCTTCAGGGATTTATTTATTTATTTATTTTAAATCAATAGCACTGTAATACTACTTCAGGTAACCTTTAAGTAGCTTCCAGCACAAGGAGAACAACATTTGACCAATATTAATGAGCAGTGGAATTCAATGGTGTGCTTTCCAGGCATTTTTATCCTTGCTCATATAAAGTAATGTCAACAAGATTAATTGTGCACTAAAAGTAATAGATCTATTCACTTTGCTGCTCTTTTGAGTTCTTCGTGCAATTCCAGTGGTATTAGCCAAGATAATAATTGCAAGTATACTCCAAAATACATCATTCTGTAATTCAATTGAAATCCCATGCTGTTTTTGAAAAAATATTGGAAGTTAACTTAAAGCATAGCAGGTGTTAAATTTTTTAGATGCTCTGACTAAATCTGAGATTTTTTAGATGAGGAATCAAATAAATATATCCTCAGTAGAGTTGCAAAGGGGCTGAAGGCAGAACTATGTCATCTGTTTTCTTCTTTGACAAGTACAGTCAATTAAAACATCATAAAAACAGTCCTGTGTAATGCAATACTGTAGCAATAATTACATATTTGAAAGAGACCATTAGTTTGTCTAGAGCAAGAGATGACAGGAAAGCAAGGAAAGTATCATTTCATCAAAATGTGATTTTTGACAGCGATAATAGATACAAAGAGTGAATAAGCCTATGTATGAAAATTGTTGCCTCATTCTGTCTTTTATGGTACTCAAATTCTTTTGAAATAATTCAAAGAACTATTCAAATATATTTCTACAATTTTTTGCCTGACAGTTTGGAAGAAACATATTTTTTAAAATATCCAGTCATCCAGCCTTCTTTCAGCTGCCTTTTTTTTTTTTTTGTTTTGTGTATATTTTTCTTTCACAGCCACCCAGTTTTGAGAAGAGACTAAACAAAACAAAACCCAAACAAACATAACCCTAGAGAAATTAACATTTGTAAAGTGCATTTAAATTTATGTACATGAACATCATTACCTAAATTTCTGATTGTTCTCATTTCAGTTACTTGGTAAGTGAGCAAAAGCTAATTGCTTTAGCTACAAAGCTAATTGCTTTAGTATGGACTGGCTGTATCTATACAAGCAAGCTACACAGTGCAATGGAAAAGGACCTGAAGAACAAGACAGCTGATGCTAAGGACCCATTATCCATACAGAGTCTATCCTGAGAAGCAGGAGGCAAACATACTTTGAGCTAACTCTAGTCTCTGCAAAAGCTTTTTGTCTGCTTTGGTTTGTACATACGAGATACAACATTAATTACTGTCCACTCTACGTGTCCAAGAAGTATTAACGCTTAAGGACAAAAAAAGAGATTGTGATTCCCGTGCACTGGTGATGAAGCCATGCAGCCCTCTCACTCTTCACCCAGCTGAAGACAGCAAGGGCCATATGTGAGTTCATTTGCATCCCCAGTGCAAACTTCATCAGGAAAAAGCACAGAGCTTGTCTGCAAGGGCAGGCTGTACGTACGTTCAAGGTCACAACACACAAACACAAGATCTCACTGAATGCATTGAAGTGCACTATCAAGAAGTCTACAAATGTTTTGCCAGATCTTTTTCTGATAAATGTCTACCTAGGACTTAAAAATGTGACAACGACCAACTTTGAAACACAATGGCTAACAGTGGTATAGCATGAGCTTCGCAAAATATAAGAAACCAGAAAATAGTTGAAGTACCATCTGTAACAAGAAGAAACAAACAAAAACCCTAATGACTCTTTCCCATACTGCTCCTCAATTCAGTGATACTCAGCTGTAAAATAAACCATTTCTCCCACTTCCAACAAATATCACAAGTCTTTGTTGCCAAATACAAAATCTCCTGCTGCAGTGGGAAAGATATTCAAAAGTATCAGGCAGTTGTAAGTGATGTACTTAAACAAGAACTCTACATTAGTCAGGTCTTCCTCAAAGTCTGATTACCTGTACTCAAAAGCCTGCTTGCTGCTGTGCTAAAACAGGAAGACAATCAAATATCACCCATCATTTCTTGCTAAAACAAGATTAGATGACGAATATGAAAACCAGTATAAAACGAATAATAATAAAGAAATACATACTCCAGTGGAGTCACACATGCCAAATTATCACATTTACAAATGTTAACTCTTCTGATGATACCTAGCAATTCATCTCCTCTTCTCATAGAAGTAATACAATTTCAATGAAACATACTAAATTTTATATTGAACATGATATGCATCAAGATGAAGACACTTAGCTAAAAAGCTAATTGTTTCATTTATTTTGTGGCATATTACTGAAGAAGGAAGCACTAGCAGATAATGTTACTCTGATTGTATGATAAGCTCCAAAAACCATCAAAACAAATACAGAACCACTGACTTTGAATCACAGAATATCCTGAGCTGGAAGGACCCAGAAAGATCACTGGGTCCAGCCCCTTGCTCCACAAAGGACCCAAAATCTCACCCTATGTCTGAGAGCATTACCTAAACACTTCTTCAAATCCAGCAGGCTCAGTGTTGTGATCCCTGGGGAACTTCTTCCAGTGCCTGACCACCCTGCCAGTGAATAAACTTTTCTTGACTCCCAGCCAGACCCTCCCCTGTCCCAGCTCCATGCCGTTCCCTTGAGTTTTGTCACTGTTCCCAGAGAGCAGAGCTCAGCACTAGCCTCTCTACTTCCCTGGTAAGGAAGCTGCAGGCTGCCATGGGGCTGCCCCTCAGCCTGCTCTGCTCGGGTTGAACAAACCCACGGACCACAGCTGCTCCTCATACACCTTGCTCTCCAGACCCGTCACCACTCTGAAGCCCTCCTTTGGACACTCTCCAATAGTTTTATGTCCTTCTATATTGCACACAGGACTTGAGGTGATGCTGAAAGAGAGCAGACCAGAGCACAGTAATACCTTCCCCCGACCGGCTAGTGATGCCGTGCTGGAGGCACCCCAGGATGTGGTTGCCTCTCCTGGCTGCCAGGGCCCACGGTTGATTCACATTCAACTTGCCATTGACCAAAACCCCCAGATCCCTTTCTGTGGGGCTGCTCTCCAGCCTCTCATCCCCCAGACTGTCTGTACAGCCAGGGTTGTGTCTTGCCAGATGTGGAATCTGGCACTTGCTCTTGCTAAGCCTCATACGGCTGGGGATTGCCCATCTCTCTACTTTGTCAAGATCTCTCTGCAAGGCCTCCCTACCCTTAATGAAGGCAGCTGCTCCTCCCAGTTTAGTATTATCCACAAACTTATTTAGTGTACCTTCAAGTTGGCATTCCAGTCATTTATAATAACATTAAAGAGATCTGGCCCTAAAATGGAACCATGAGGATCCCCGGTAGTGACTGGCCACCAGCCTGATGAAGACCCATTTACAATTATCCTTGGAGCCTGACCCATCAGCCACTTGTTCACCCATCATATTATGTGTTTATATACCTGTGTGCTGGACATTTTGTCCAGAAGAATACTGTGAGAGAGTATCAAAGCTTTTCTGAATATATATATATATGTCTACTGTCTTTCCTTAGCCAACTAGATGGGTGACATCTTCATAAAAGGAAATCAAGTTTGTTAACCAGCACCTTCCACTCTTGAACTGATGTTGGCTGACCAATGACTGTCTTGTCCTTCAGGTGTTTTTCAAGAACTCCTAGAATAATTGAATAATAATCTAGAATAATTCTGTGAAAATTTTCTCTATATTTTTAGGCAGCACCGAAGTGAGTCTGCCAGGCCTGTAATTGCCAGGATCTTCTTTCTTGTTCCTCTTGAAAATTGGAACAATGTTTGCCAGCTTTCAATCAACTGGAACCTCTGCAGATACCCAAGACCGTTGAAAAATAATTGAGCCATATCTCATGATGATATCAGCTGGCTCTCTGAGTACCCTGGGATGAATGTCCCATAGACTTACATGCATCCTGGAGTTTCAGAGCCCACCATCAATGTTGAATACAGAAGTGAAGAACCCATTAAATGTCTCTGTTTTGTCTATGCCCCTATTTCGCTGTTAACAGCTTTTTTTTTTTTTTTTTTTTTTTTTTTTCCTGACAGTACTGTTCAGCTTCAACTCCAATTGAAGAATACCATCTCTGTAGTACCCCCATCTTACTTCTCTTTCAGTGGACATATGCTTTTTTTTTTTTTTTTTCTGTCTAAGCTTGAAGTTATCACCAAACAAATAAAAGGTATCAAATGATACCTTTGAATTTCATTGTAAAAGATAAATACTCTCTAGTTGCTTGTTCATACAACTGATGTTTCTTAAGTCCCTCTTGGCTCTACTGGAATGTCAATCACATCTTTTCCCCCCACCTCTGGTAAACTGAAATCTTCATCAGCAATCTCTCATAGTTTTAACATCAGTAGTTTGAAGTCTTCTTTTTTTTACCCTTTGTTTTCACAATGAAAAAAAAAAAAAAAAAAAAAACTATAAAGATAAAAAAAATGCCTCCTCTGCCAACGTAATGTCTTAAAAATAAACTGTTCACTTACAAAGAGCTCTTATATTTTGAAACAAATATATGTAAAAGAAAGCAGTGGCATATATGGCTTCTTTCATCTTTATGGGAGAGTTAATCTCCTTGCTGCTGGAGCTCAAGTAAGGAACAAGCTTCCCATGATGAAAAAGTTACAGATTATCACTGAGTTGAACTGAGTGTCCAGGTAATCCAATATGCTATCCCTGCTGCTCATCAGTTCCCTGCAACTTGAGAAGAAAGTTGAAGAATCCTGAAATGGGAATAATAACAAAAATCTGTACTAGATATCATAAATATTTGAGATGAGTTTAATCTCTGAATCTCTACATTTCAAATTCTCTTCCAATATACATTTTCTCTATACATTTTAAAAGACCACACATACACGCACAAATGAGAGACCACCCCTTTTTCAGAAATATATTGACTTCTTTCTTTCCTCATCATCCTTTTCAGAACTCAATTAAATGGATTTTTGAAAGGTGTGCCCCTTGAAATGTGAGCTCATAGATTTCAAAGTTTGGCAGATACAAATCCAAAATATAAAACAACCCTATTTGAAAAAGACTGTCTTCCACAGAGACAGACAAACGAGCATTCAATAACAGCAGGAATGTCTTTAGAGGTTCTGATAGAGAACTGTACAAAAAGGGCAGGAATATAACAAATGCTTTTCAGGGTCTCTGATCTTCCTCACATTTACTACATCACCTATTAATTTAGTATGATTTTGCAAGGCTTACCTGACACAGAGGCTGATTTTGAACACCCCCAGCTGTGTGTCTGTGTGGGAGTTGTGATATATT
Source organism: Nettapus auritus (assembly GCA_011076525.1). Lineage (NCBI taxonomy): Eukaryota > Metazoa > Chordata > Aves > Anseriformes > Anatidae > Nettapus > Nettapus auritus. The sequence continues at coordinate 76,293,195 of CM021797.1, forward strand.
AGACCAAAACTATTTTAACAACTTGACAGAAATGATCCTGCACCTGCTGAGTTCTGGGGATAGCTAAATCATAGCAAAATACATACTCGTGACTTAATCTACAGGCTCAAGCATTGAAGTATGACATGTCCACTCCAGCAACTGCAGTGTAGAAATTTAGGTCTCATTAGTACATGTAATTCAAGCCCATGGACCACCTTGATGGCTAAAACTAATCTGCTGTTCAAGTACATTGTAGATTATACCTTAGAAGAAACTACCACTTCCCAAGAACACTCTTGACATAGCTGGATCCAAAGATCAACATATTTGCTCCCTATTTGAAAGTACAACCACATCTCAACTGCTTGTTTTGCAGTACACAGTTTTGAGGACTTTCAAGGAAAGAGTTCCCAGGTTCCAGTGACCTTTTAGTAGTGGCTGTAATCACAGAAGTGTCTTCTTCTAGTTAATATTCTCAGACTGCAACTTAAATATGATGCAACTTCAGTAATGAAAGAATATATTGTATTACTCTTTTCTTTTCTTTTCTTTTCTTTTCTTTTCTTTTCTTTTCTTTTCTTTTCTTTTCTTTTCTTTTCTTTTCTTTTCTTTTCTTTTCTTTTCTTTTCTTTTCTTTTCTTTTCTTTTCTTTTCTTTTTCCCTTAAAAGCTAGTCTGGGATTAAAATTTACATAAACATCTAAACAATGTGGGGCTCAGTTTTCATTGTACTGGTTCACTGTGATTTGTCTGCAAAAAAAAAACAGGCATCTCCCAGTTTAACTGAAACCCAAAGAAGTCAACCTTAACATAGTTTGAACTACTTCATCCTTCAAGTCTTCCAAATTGTATCCAGAAATCCTTGCTTGTTCAGCATACTTGAATATTTGTAAAACAAATAATAATAAAAAAAATACAACAGCTACTAAGATCAATAAATTTCAGATAATTTACTACTATTGAGCCTATTTTGCTATCAGAAGACAGATTAATTTTATAACAAAAAAGATTTATTATAGCTACAGCTTGCTATTTATTTATTTTAAACTGAAATGAACAGACATAGTAGGACATCATTCACAGCCTATGTGGAATATCAGTGATAATAGCTGATTTTTATATATTATTCCAGTTAATCCATGAAACTACTAAAATAACTAGCAATTACCCACATCTTGTATCTCATGAATATTTTCAAAATATCAGTTTTGTTGTTGTTGTTTTGTTTGTTTGTTTGTTTGTTTAATCTGTTTAGCCTGGCTCATAAGTGTATTACTACTGTATTAGATCCTATTTAACAATTCATTATAAACTAATGGCACTGATCCAGACTTAATTGCACTGTGATTAAATATTTATCTTGTTTTTTAATGCAGCAAATGGAGTGTGCTGATTATAATGATCAAGGTGTCTCCATCTGGATGCAGCAAAAGCTAAGGTTCACCCTTTGAGTGCAAAATGCTTTAGGTCATTTCTGCACATTTCCCTATAATTTGATTCCGTGGATTTTGTATTACTGAGCAATTTACTTTGATCATCCAGCCACCTCTCAATGCTTTTTTATCTAAATAACTAGAATATATTCTGACAAGATGCTGTTTAAGCCTGATAGCTGTACAGTGTCTTGCCTTAATAAACAGTCTAAGATTCCTACTTAACTTTTATTTACTTAACTTTTACTACAGTACAGACCAACATTGAGGTATGCTCAGTACAGTAGGCTAGGTAGTAAATACTGCATATTGTGAGACCTGAGAACTTTCTTTCCTCCATTTTCAATACTTTTTTTTTTTTTTTTTTTTTTTTTTTTTTTCCCAGCATTTTATAGCCTTTGTAACCTTACTATCTGTTTCTGAATACAGACCACAGTATTCTTCCTCACTGAGATATCTCATAAACCTACTGTAGTAAACTGAGACTTGCTCTGGGTCTCTACATGCCCTTTCACAGGAGTCTTCTCAAAGAAGATCTGCTTTGTTTGCAGAACATCCAGATTCAGGTCCTTTCCATTCTCTCTAACTTTATACTTAGGAATCTGTGCCTATGTTTTTGTCACAGATGATACTGCTTCTCTCACCGACTTCTCTCACTCTTACTAACATAAATGTGGGAACTTGTTTGCTACATTCCATTTTCTGTGTGTACGTTTAGCCAATTCATTTCTCATCTCTACAAAATTTAAAATACTGAACACTTTAAAAGAAGATACTGGCTTTCCACCCTTTCTGATTCTTCACTTAAAAACAGAGAAATATTACAGATTGTGAAGGACTTAATTATCAGGAGACCATCAAAGTTTAGTTCACTGATGTTATGCTGGGACACTGTCTACAAGAGTTAGGTCTAAGTAAGTGGTGTAAGTGGACAAACATGAAAAAAATGGTGACATAAACAGCAAGAAAGTCCTCAAAGTACAGAGTACTTAGTGTTTGACAGTGTTAGTTTGAAAAGGTCTACCTGCCTGAACTGCTTGAATTTATGTTCCAATACTAACTGATGCTCTCTCACTAAAGACCACAGACTACAAGAGCAGGCAGTAGGGAGTGGAAACAAGTATCTGACAGATGTATAGGTATATTTTGTATTTTTAACCAGGCATCAAACAGTTCCAACTAATACCTGGTCTTAAAAAAATCCTGGAGTAAAACGTTTTTACTGTTTAATCTTTTTCTGCTTGTCAGTGAGACTTTGAGTGTTTTGGAGAAATCTGAATCACTAAAATCACCTGCTGGCCACTAAGTCTCAAAAGAACTTTGGTTTGACTTGCTGGTCAGGAATCCAGCAGCTTTAAAGCAGAGATAGAGCCAAGTGCAGATGTTACTGGGTTTCACCCAGGTGAAACAGCCTCCACACACGTGTCTTTATATCCAAACCATGTCACCCTGAGAATGGATGCACCACCATAGCTTTAGTAACACACCCATAAAAACAGTGTCCTGCCATCAGGATATCATGGAAATACACATAGACAAATGACTTATAGCAAAAGAAATCAAATAAAATTTGTCTAGTAAATAAGTTGAGGTCAAAGGCTATATTCATATTAGTAAGCAGAGCAGTCTGGGTAGCAAAATGCATGTTCCTGTTTTGTTTCAGCCACAACTAACCCAGCCCATCTTCACTGAGACCATGCAGTAATGCGAGTGAAGGCACAGTGAGTTTGGTTGATCAAAGGGGTTCAGTTCAGAAGTGCACTGCTGACAGCATTGATGTTTATGTCTACAGGGTCTCCATCAAAACAAACTCACCAAATCTGCTGTTTAATTAAAACAAATCCATCTCTGTATTTACTACAATGGTCTGCTGACTAAGTAAAAGATACACAGAAACTACAGAAAGAATATATAAAGAACTATATATAAAAAAAAAACCTATATGTAGTTTGGTACCTAACCCAGTACCAATTGGGATTTCTGTGTAACAAGGCTGGGCTATTTTTAGCATCACATTCCTTGTCCTCGTATATGAAGATGTCAGTTTTCATTGTTTCACTTCACTTTAAACTGCCAGCAATCACGGCCTCCCATCCTTTTTAGAAGCACTGTGTTCCACTAATAGCTAGAAAATTGAGAAAAACAAAAAATAATAATAATAAAAAAAAAAGTGAAAAGATAATGTGAACCTTAATTATAACAGCAAATAGATTAAAATCCAGTTAGTCTTCTTGCTGAGCATTCCACTGGGAACTAAATAAGGCAACAACCTAAACTTATTCTATTCGTATTTCTATGAGGCAGGTCCTAATTACTAATGTTGCGTTAATGACATGGAAAGAGCAGAAGAGAATCTCTGAGGGTGGTTATCCTTAGGACACAAAATAATACTGCAAAGTGATGAAAGAGAATTACTAAATGTGGAATATATATAGACCCAAAAGACATAAAGTTGTCCACAGCAGAAATCAAGGGAAATAGACAAGACTTACACTCCAGCTGTTTATTTCCCTTAGGATGTAGGACAGAGGAAATGTATTCTTTCCAGTTTGCATTTTTTCAGCTGTTATCAAACTTTCCGAGTTTCATGTATCCTGCCCTAAATACTTTTGAATTCCAAATCCTGTACTCTGTCACTATTCACCATATCTTTCTTTCTTCTTAGCAAGGTCATCTCTCTATTTTTTTTTGCTTGTACTTCTTTCCCACTTCTTTTTGGTCTCTTGACAGCTGAGCAAACCACATAGTGCATAACCATCCCAATTTAAAATAGCAACTTATGTTTGCTGTTAAGTGCCTTCAGTTTTTCAGATAGTAGAATTAATGGAGTTCTGCTTCCTTTGCACCTGCTATATCCACAGTACAAATATAAATGAATTGCTCTTGATTAATGTGATTTGGATGCAGTTGTACATAGATGAAAATATTGACCTAATTCAGTGGATTATAGTAATAATTTCTGCACAGCTATGCCAGACATTTTCTGCTTTAACTTCAACACTTGTTTTGTGTGTTATTACACACAACACAGGTGTTGTTGTTGTGGTTCAGGATAGCTCTCTGAACAGGGAAGTACATTTTGCCTTCAACAGAGGCTTGTGCAAGAACTAGGCATATACTGCAGTACTGCAGAGCTCATGAAGCCACAAACATATTTCTTTAGGGGATGATACACAATCTTTTCTTGTGTCCGCCTTCAGCTATGACATGGGACACATCCAGATTTCCTCTAGCTTCCAAGATCCCTGGATCCACACATGGGCATCACGATGGCCACATTCACCTGAGTGACTTCAAAAGATGAGGGCACAAAGTAGACAATGCAAACTTCCCCTTCACTCAGGAGAGATGATCTATGAGCATGTCAATATTCCCTTTCCAATCTAATCATTATCTGGATATGGTTCCTGAAATGGAATCCAAAATACTTTTCATCTGATTAAAGGAGCTGATGGAAAGGAGTCAGGAACGGTCACCACTCTTGAAAAATTGTGGATATTGCAATTAGGCTCTGAATGACATCGAGTGATCAAGTGACACCAATGTGCTATGCAATGAAAACAAACACACTGCATCACTGATTTACTGTGGACTTTCAGTGAAGATATCCCTAGCTACATGACGTCCACAGTTTAAAGTATATTCTTAATTTGAAAGTTCTTAATCAGTTACAATGCACTGCCTTTATTCTGCAACCAAGCATTTAGAAAAACAAGACTAGATGACAAGTAAGTTACATTGAACCTTTTGTCCCTGCTCAAGGGAGGCTAAAGGCAAATGCTGACTTACAGAATCATTGCTTTGTGTTTTGTTTCAAAAAATGCCCAGTACTATTGTCTTACAGATAAAAATTGTTAGACTGGTTTTCTGTTCTACATGGCTGAATTAAAAAAAAAAAATAAAAAAATGAGAAATTCTAGGTCAATACAGAAAGATTAAGATTTAAATATTGAATGACTATCACATTTTTCCTTACTGTATATAAGTTAATAAATGCTGTTCTGTGGTTCAGAAAAATTAAAAGGATTGTTTTAAGGGGATGAATTCTGAAAATAAAATAAAATAAAATAAAATAAATAAAAATTAAATTAAATTAAATAAATAAATAAATAAATAAATAAATAAATAAAAACTTGAACCTAATGGAATTCATGAATAACTGTAACAAAGATTTCCCCAGTGCATTGGTCACTGCACCAAGCCTGCTGGAGTTCAAGAAGCATTTGACAACACTCTCAGACGTGGTTTGATTTTGGGTTGGTCCAGCATGGAGCCAGGAATTGGGCTTGGTGATCCTCCTGGGTCTCTTCCAACTCAGGACATTCTGTGGTTCAGTGAAAGACTTGTAATATTGCTGAACAGTGTTAATTCATGATCTGCCACTAAATGTTAAAATATGGTGTTCTTGGTAAAGTAAATACATAAGCTTAAATCCATACCTTTTTGTTCTTGGGTTATGGCTTCTTCATTGCAGCCAGCCATTTCAAAATATTTCAAATATTTTCTCAGCCTAATTATCACAATTTAAGTAATTTCTAAAATTTATAAAGGTGCAATTCATTTCAACATTTTAGAATTGACAAGTAGGCATTCATGGGAGCATGTTACGTTTTTGTAATTGTTATTTTTATCTGAACAGTTGTCATATAAGCTCAACTCCCATGGCAGCCAATGTAAGTTGTGACTTGAATAAGTAATGAACACACACTTCTGGACGGGGCTGTGAAAGCTTTAGCTGTTTTACTTATCACCAGTCCTACTAATAATTCCCATTTGGTTTTATTTCTTTACAGAACTGTGAAGCTTATGTAAATGTTTTTACCACTTTTCTGAAGTCACACAGTATTTAATCATACTGAGTATTACTGAAATTAACAGTTTTACATGTGTACCAGAAAAGGGACAATATCAGTTGTTTCCAACACAGTATTTTGAAACACTATAATTGTGTAAATAAAACTACATGATAATGCAGAATATGGCTGAATACAATGTGTCATTCTTTCTTTAAGACTAATAATGAATATTCATGCTCTGAGGTTATACATTGTTTATCTGAAAGACTTACAAGAGGAATCAAATGCATTTTAATTGAAATAGTGAAAGCTTCAAAAGAATATACAAGAAAAGAATCTATTCAATTTGTAAGATAAAAGAAAAAAAAGGAGGTCTCAGCTCTTGCAAGCGGTCATTAGCATATGGAAAGCCAATCAATTAGAACAATAATCAGAATTATTAGATGTGAATGAAGTGGCAAATATTTGTTATTGTAAAAAAAAGGTCTAAGAAATTGCTGCATACCTGCAGAAATCCACGTGTTCATGACTGAGAAAATTTGATAATGCTTTTGCATGATATTTCTACACCCCTAAAACCATTTTTGTTCTCTATATAATGGGAACTAAATCTGGATGTCACCTATAATGTTTCTTCAATTATACATTTTACAGAGAGTTGTTTATTCTTGGTCAATGTTAATGGTAGGCAGTCTCTGAATGTTTTTAAAATACAATGGCAAATCTACCTTCTCCCCCCCCCCCCCCGGTGGGGGGAGTAGAGACTTATGTCTGAACACCCCTGTGACAAAGGTGTTCAGACAGTACAATCATTTCAGCCCTTACTGGCAAATAGTACTGACCAAAGCCAGAGTCAAAACATTTGGAGACATCTGGGGTTTTTTGCTTGGTGTGGGTTTGGGGAGCATTAGTCTTATGCAGTGGAACAGCAAATACAGTGCAATGAAGGGACAAACTCATTTGGATGGAAACTGGGCTTCAGATGAGTAGTTGATGAGACAGAGATTCACAGTAAGAAGGACAAGATGAAGAAAAAGAAACCAAAAACTCAGCTGTATTTTATATGCTGCTCTTCGTCCTCCAGGACACTTAATTCCATTTGCAGATAATTCCATTATTGGTCAATTTAAATACTTCCTGAGCTTTGATGCATGACACATCCACAACACTGTAATGGTATTACACATATCCATGATAATGATCAATATAATACTGCTGTTCCAAACTTGAAAATAATAATAATAATAATAATAATAATAATAATGTCTGAATACCTGTCTGTTTCACTTAATCACATCAGCTCATTTAATAAAACATGCTACCTGTATCTACAAATCTTTCCTCTTTATATCTTTCCTGCTGAAACAGAACTATAATTCATATAACGGAACCTATGCTCCAACATCACAAATTGATCCTTAAGATCACATCTTTCTCTGATTACAAAATTGGTTGGAAAGGAGCCTGAAATTAACAAAAGTGTTACATGTGCTCAACTCAGCCATGCTCTCTTCTACATTGTCATATGCCCAAGAGCTTTCCCCAGCCCTTCCTCCATATTTGCTTTAGCAGCTATCCCACATGCCCAAGCCTAGGAGCATCTATAATTTCTTTAACACCCTTACATAACAGGATATGAAGTACTAAAAAGGTAAAACAAGATTTCCGTTTTTTAAAAATAACACTTTTTTTGATAGTGCAAGATTACCATGGATCAGCATAGACTTGTTTGCTTGCTTGACTTTTACTAAACTGCAGCTAATAGGTAGAAAATATTTTTATTTAAAAATGAGAGAAATGAATCAATTGGAAAAGTTACTCAAATAAATGTATATCAAGACACATGATTAAACTTACTATGATTTTTTCCTTTGCTGTAAATACCATAACATATGGAGGAATAATGCTAACACAGAGGCATTCTGTTTCTGTATTTATTGCTTTTAAGATATTTTCAAATTAAGGCTTTTCCTCTAATTTTTCTTGGTTATGCCCTTCTGCCAACACAATGCTACTGCACAACAATTTTATCAATGTTATAGAGCACTTTCAAGATTCACAATGGTTAATTTTGCACAGAATCTATAAATGGCATATAAAAAAATTGAGGCACTCAGCACAAAAAGTGTATAACCTCTACCTCAAACATCATTAGATTTCGTGGGATCTCATCATAGCCATTCTTATTTATTTTATATAAATATAACTATTTACAGACTGATCTTTAAAAACTTGCATGAGTGAAGTAAAACTATATAGACCTAGCTTTTTGTAGGCTTAAAGTCTCTAAAGCACAGAATGTTCAACGTGTTAAATGTATACCCTGGGAGGAGATATAATAAAAGAATACGAAAAAAAAAAAAAAAAAAAAAAAAAAAAAAAAAGACAAAAAAGAAGACCAACAAATATGGAAAATCAATAGCTTTAAAAAATGAAATGTCCTAAAAAACTCAGGAGAAATTTAGTATGTGTGCATGCTTATGTGTGCATAGACACCATCATACTGGGCTACACAATTTCAAGATCCACTTTAGGGTCTTTCCTGTAGAAATTACTTTTTAATTTCAGAGATTTTTTTTCCAAAGTGACATTAATCAGCTACACTCCTTCCATATTTAACAGGAAAAAATGGGGTAATAATTGCTCTTTCTCTTTCAAATATCTGACTAATCTGGATGACCTGTCTTCTGCAGGTTCATGTTTCTCTTTGACTGCTAAAACTGCGTAATACTGGACTCCTCACTCTTTTAGAGGACACAAGGCTTCTACCTAAACTGTTATTGCACTGCTGTCAAAGACATCAGGAGATGAAATGTCAGGGACATAGCCCACATTCCCCATTTCCCTGCTCTGCTTCAGGGGAAGGAGGTGAAAGAGGGTGGATGGGGAAAAGGTGTTTTCAGTTTGTTTTCTTTGTTTCTCACTTGTCTAGTTTGCTAGTAATACGTAATAAATTTCTTTTATCTCCCTATGCTGGGTTTGTTTTGTCTGTGACAATAATTATTGTGTGATCTCCCTGTCCTTATCTCAATCCTTGAGCCCTTTCCATCATATTTTCTCCCCCTTCCCCTTTGAGGAGGGGAGTGAGAGAGAGGTTGTGGTGGATTTTTTTGCCCAGCTGCAAAAAACCACTACAGCATAGTCTAGTGTCAAATGCATAACTGCCAACAGTGAGCAGGTAAAATCTGTATGTATAGAAGAAGTGGCACCCATAATATATAAGATGCCACTAAAACCTTGCACTAATGAACATTATTTGGTTTACAATGCCTATCATGAATGGGCCTGAGTAGCTCTCTGTGCAAAATGTATTTAGAATCTTTAAGAGCTCACTTACTTTACAGTCTTTAATATTGTTATAATGTATTATCTTTCTACAGGGCCAGTCACTCTGCAAATGGGTCATAATTCAATACTTCTTTTATCCTCCTGGCTGCATGTGTAATACAAATCCTTAGTAAATGAAAACCACTTAAATCTGCACTGAACAGAAAATGAGGAAAATTTCTTCCCCAGTACTCTTTATGTTTGCACAGTCAATTCATTGCTTTAAAGATGGACATAAGACACAGTTTAAAACCAAAATATGCAGAAAATAACCCTCTTTCAGATCCTGTTTTTGAGCAGAGTCCTTTGCATCAGTCTTGTTAATCTGCTTCCAAATCCTCAACCAACCAGTACTAATGTTTGTTTTGCTTTCATTTGTTTGCCTTTTTTTTTTTTTTTTACTTTTTTTCCACACGTCTGATTCCTGGCTAGGATTTCTTGATTGCTTTAATCTAATTTAATTACAAATTACAACCTCTCGCTGAAGATGACTGGGTTTCTGTTGTTGTTGTTGTTTGTTTCAGGCTTTTTTTTTTTTTTTTTTTTTTTTTTTTCCCTTAACTGTAGCTCTGGTTACACATTTCTACCAAATTCTTCCCACCAAAGCATGCGTGCTATTGCAGGGCAGATGAAGAACAAATCCAATAGAACAGTAGCTCTATGAGAGAAATGGCATTAGAGAAGAATCTACTTTCAGAAGGATCTCTTTCAACAGCAACCAGCCCAATGCAGGTCATCCCAATGCAGCCATCCCATTGAATGCCCCTATTCAGACCCACTCACTCTGTGCCTAAGCACAACTCATTAATCGCAAATCTTAGCCTGTCAAATCCCTTCCCCCTTGGCAATCCTTTGTCTTGGTTTCCATCACTTCTCAGACGAAAATCTATGTGTGCTAACAGGAGAGGATTTTATACTATCTGTTGTACTATCTGCTCTCTGCCACGGTGAGTGTTTTGCCATATTTTGTGTATGCTTCACCTCTAAGAAGGGTCTAGACATCTGTGAAACCTCTTCTTGGGGTATACTCACTCCCAGATCAAAGATCATCTAAGTAAAGCTACCCTGTTAGTGCAGTCATCTTGGTATGGATACAACATGCTGACAGTGCTGGAGCCTGAGAAAAGGGTGCTCTGTTTCCCTTCCAGGGCATCACCTCCACCTCTTCTGCTCCTTGCCTTCATTGTACAGATTACATTGGTAGTTAGTATGTCAGACTTGATTGCATCTGCCTTCAAAGAGCTTATGCACTGCTGTTTTGCCAATGCTGGACTTCTCAACTCTGTTCCAGGCGTTAGGGGTTGTCTCTGATGACGGAGTGTGAACATACACTGCCTCCTGCCTGACCCTGTGGACTTCTCAGCAGTAATAAAAGTTCTCTCTGACACCGTGCTATGAAACAGCATGCCCCTGCTCCCCAGCACAGGAGCAGAAGTGTTTCTGAGCAGAATAGCTGTAAGAATCAAAATGGTCAGGAGAACTCATTCTTCCTTAACCTCACTGTGAGAAACAGTGAAATGACTTGAGCTGAGTTCGGCCTGAGGCAGGTGCCTGGTAGAGAGAACTTCCATCTCAAACTTCAGGAAAGTGATAAGTGACCTACAGAAAATGTTCATGACAAAGCAATAGTACATTTAGGGGATAATATATTGTATTCGTACATTGGGATGAATGTTGTGTCCTCACCATCCATATCATCCTCATCCATACCATCCTCTATGCAGATTATGGAAAATGCACATGTATTAATTTCTCAGACAGCTGCCAGCACTGCAGGCAAATACCAACTTCCAAGCACGCTTTTTCTCTACTCCTGGAAAGAACTTAGCTATTTTGCCAAACTGAGATATTTTTATACAAACATTCACTAAGGGATAGTCTGAAAATACTACTTAATTTCCATTCCTGACTTAAGCAAGATTTCCAGCTTTTAAATGTGTCAGCCTACTGTAATGGCCTTCAGTGCCACCTGGAATCTAGGGCTATTTTATATAAAGTTCTGACTTAGTCTACATTTTGCTTGGGATATATGGAAAAATAATTAACAAGTTAGCTTCAGGCACTGAAAAAGAAAGTATGCAGTACAAGAAGAGAAAGAAAAGGATTTTTTACAAGTGTGTAAGTTAGCAAGAAAGTAAAACTCCCTTGAAGACCCTGGGGGACTGGCAAATCCTTTCCTTTACAATAATATGGGAAGATAGTTTTCCTCTTCAAAATGTGCAAAACAGAATAGCTTTGCATACCACAGCAGAATTACTGTGCCCCAGAATACAGCCTGGGAGCAAGCTGTCACAAAACTACAACATGCTGGACTCTGCTGTACAGTGCGTGGTAAATTAAAATAGTTGCAAATAAGCTAGATGCATCTTTGAGAATCTGAGGGTGAAAGTAAGCAGATTAAATACCCCATCAACTTTCTGGGAAGTTTCTTGTCAGTAAACCATGGACATGTGAATATTTTTTTTTTTTTTTTTTTTTTCTTTCCTGATCAAAGGTGTTACAGTCTCTTTGCAATAAATGCATCATCATAAATAAATGATCATTAGGGCATTATTTTCAAGAAGAGATGCCTTTTGTGAAATCCAATTTCATACCCACACTCAGACAAATAGAGGTAAAGCAAACATATGCATAATTAGCCTATAGAAACATAAGCTATTTTTCATATGGAAACAGAAATGTAAGCAAGATTTCAGATCTTTTTCACTTTAAGTCATAATGCAGTCATCTAAAAATCAGCAGCCTGTTACTTGAACCACATGGATATCTTTAACTCTTTAATGAATGCATTTTTACAGTACCAAAAGGTAAAAGCATTTGCTGATGTGAAGGAAGGAAAGGCACTGAAAAACTGACTACATTATTTCTCTGTTCAAGCAAAAGCTATATTTAATATTCTAAACTATCTAACATGAAGCTAGCTAAAAAGGAGCTAAGTAGAAACTTCCCATCTTCCACCACAAATAGTTAAGAGAAATAAAAAAAAAATAAAATTTCAAGTTATGAATTTACCCTAAAATAAAATTAATTATGACTAGGGAAACATGGGGGTTTTGATAATTTTATGTATATGGCTTGAAATCTATAAAAAATTGTAATTCATTAAAAACTTCTTTTTTTTTAACATAATTCAGTTCACATATTTGCAACTCTTTTCCAATATGAATTCCTTTATTTATTTATTTATTTATTTATTTGTTTATTTGTTTGTTTGTTTATCTATTAAAAACCCTTAGCAATGTTATTTCTGGAGATCCAGTAATTTCACCAGAAAATTTATAAAGAATTCTATTTATCACTAAAATAAGACTGCATGTTGATTTTAAATGAACAGATTAGTAACGCTTAGCGATTATGCCTGGCAAACACACAAAAAATATGCTGCTTTACTGCCTCTACTCTGTCCATTTACGCAAGTCCAAATGGGAAACTCAAGACACAGGCATATTTTAACAAGAGTACTTAATTTCCATTTTATTGTGCACTGTAGTCTAGGAAGTAGATGCTGGTTTTACCCTGCCATTTCAGCTTGCAACTGACAAGAAAGGCTCCAGGAAGGGAGTGGAGCTCCAAAAGTCAATGATGTTGCTTCACAATATGCTACTAGTCTAAACCAAATTCATTTAAATGTCAATGTGAATAAAAGAGAGAAACCTAGAAAGCAGGTAGATGAGAAAACAAAAGTCCAAAGACACTGCAGAAATCTAATAGGAAATCCAATAAGCTCTCTACAGTGAGAGAGTCCAGGCTATGTCCAGTGAGAAAGTTATTCAATAACTATTGGTTAAAATAACTTCAAATTACTGTTAATTACTCTTTTTTTTTTTTTCTTTATTTCCCATAATTTTATTTTTTCAAACACAATGACTGATCCATAGTTTCTTTTCCTGCAAACAAGTTACAAGGCATACATTAAGACAATATATTTCAGTGCTACAACACCTGCTTTTAAAAGTCCTCTGATAAACAAGCCACCCAGGGCAGCAGCAAAGCACCATTTTTAATAACGAAATAAACCTGAGGTTTTCCTAATGGAAAACAAAACAAAACCAGACAATTGCTGTTATTGCATTGATAAGTTTGTAATCTGTAAGTATTTTCACTGAGATAGAATCATTGATGAGTTTGTTGAGATTATAATTATTCCCAAATCATATCTGCTGCTTTATTTTCCATCAAATACTCTTTTTACTACTTGTAATTGCTGCTAATATTAATTGGTACTACATTCTTAATATCCATTACATATTTAAATATGTGTGTTTTTAGATATTTAATATTTAGATGTAAAAGACAGATATTTTATATATGTCTATATTTAGACATATATACACTCTTTTCCTCATTGTCTATCAATTTGTATAGGTAGATACATTTGCCAGATTTATCCTAGTAGTCTAGTGCTAATGGTGATTTGAGCTGATTTGTAATAGACAGGAATCTTGAGCAAGTGAAGTTTCCGTGTCCTTGTGTATCATGGAACCTTTTGAACTCACTTAAGTGCAAAGTTAAGAGTTAAGACCTCTGTATAATCACAGGCTAAGCAGTTTCCCTCTTTTTTGGACCATGACACAAAAGTCCAGGTCTTTAATTAGTTAGATATTCTCTCTCTCGCTCTTTTTTTTTTTTTTTTTTTTTTTTTTTTTAATTATTATTTTTGACAATTTTTAAGTGCTATCTCTGGAGCATTTCTTTTTTTCCTGGAATATTTCCTATTGTACTTTCTTTTGCCTCTTTTTTTCAAATTGAACTTCATTCTAGAGACAGCAAATGTGTCCAATACAAGTCTCTTTCTTAATTTTCCATAGCATTTTCAAACCCTGCTCTTTCTCAAAACTGATTTTCCCTTTCTAAAATGCTTAAGTTTTATGTAAGTTGAAATTCTATGGAAGAGAACAGATTAAATATCACAGAGAGCTGTTGAAGAGCAATGCTACTTTCCACGGGAAAAAAAAGACTGCAAATAGTAGCTGCACATAGATATGTGATACAACCATCTGTTCATTTACATACCGTGACACGGAGTTGTTGTATGGATTGCTTTTTACCAATGTCTTTGAAGAAGAACTTCCTGTCATGTAGTGAGTCTCTTCAATGCCAAAATTTCAATAAAGCAATAAATTCAAACTCTTATATAGCTTTTATTATCATGAAACTCTAAAAACATTTGCATACCTTATATAGATGGAATATGAAGGCACAAATGCCAGTTATCTAAAACACAGCAAGGAATGTATTCAGTTAAGTTATGATCTCAAAAGGGCATATATTTATTATTTCATTCAAAGTCAGAGTGTAAATGCAAGTGAACAAAGTGCCTCATGTTAAGATGCATCATCTCTCATCTCGTCTTGGAAGAACTACTCTGATATCTTTAGAAACAGTTCCAGACTCATTGATGAAAGGGAGGAATACATTAAATCATGGGGAAGCATTTCTGAGATGCAAAGATTCAAATAGCAGGACATCCAATAGAAGCTGATACACTAGGCTTAAAAAAAAATTTCAACAAAGCAACCTCCTTTTAGCTAAATGACAGACTTCAAAGACTCATGCCACATGGAAACAAATCTCCATGAGAACTGTCCCGAGGTTTTCCTAGCTAGCTTTCACAGGATTCATGAGCTTCTGTTACGGTAAAACTATTCAACTGATCTGAAATGCAAAATAAATGAGCAGATATGTACAATTAGCTCAAGAGTGTTTAGATGTCCATAACAACAACAACAAAAAAGAAAGATATTTAGACAAAATGGAAAAAAAAAAAAAAAAAAAAAATCTAGATCAATGCTTACCCAGAACAAGGGTAAGAAAAAACTAATTGAAACGTTCAGGAATGTTTAAAAAACTCCTTGTTCCTGCTTTGGTTAAACACTAAGCAAAACATGAGTAGGGTTTGTCTTAGAGGAAGTATGTTTAATGATTTATAATTACAGTTCGTTGCTTAGACGAAAACATTCTGACACTGAATTTCACCCCAGTGAAATACCAAATATACAATTCCTATAGAGACATACTCACGAGGCATGTATGGGATTATTCGTATTTATTCTAGGTGCTACAAGGGTCAGAGAAAATTTTAGAAACTTCACTTCTACAAGATTATCTGGGGAGGTGGCAGGGGGAAGCACTGTCAGAGAAGCTAAATACTACCCCAAGAACAGAGAACGGCAAATAGTATTATTTTATCTCTTTGATTAAACAGAAAAAAAAAAAATAATAATAATCTAGTTTTGATCCCAACCACAGATCAATTAAAAGGTTATAATGTTCATAACAATGTTCCTGAAATGGTCACAATCTTCATAAAAGCATTGTGAGTTG
The DNA here is from genome assembly GCA_011076525.1 of Nettapus auritus. NCBI lineage: Eukaryota > Metazoa > Chordata > Aves > Anseriformes > Anatidae > Nettapus > Nettapus auritus. The sequence goes on from CM021797.1 coordinate 76,309,056, forward strand.
GAATTTGTTCTACAGTGTGTTTTTTAGTAAGTAAGGGTATCGTTTGGAAAAATACTACATTACATGTTACTCTCCAGTTAATCTTCTCATCTTTCCTCCCCTGCAAATGTTATACTAAATACGTTTCTTACCTAAGAGTATTTATGTGACAGTCTGCGGTACTTGTAGTAACTAAATTCTGGGCCTTGCATCCGGAACTGCCTGCTTGCCTCCCCAGTGACAATACTGATCAGAACTGGAACTGGGAAGTTAATTATACTACATTCAGATAAACGTTGTAAGCTGGATGAAATGGACTGCTGTTTTGGGAAAAGAACAAAATCTGCTAGTGGAGAGAACCTTGCTTTCTGCCTGTACAAAGCACATCTCTTCAAGATGACCACATTCCGCTGAAATTTTTGAGAAAGTCTCCAGGTGCCTCCATGGGGCTTCGGATGCATTTTCTACTTGTTTTTCAGCATCCCTACATCTTTCAAGTCATGACTGCCTTCCTACTATGAGGAATAATATCAGTTTTAAGCAGAACACACAGCTTTATACAAATCAATACAATCGGAGACATAAGTAATATTACAACAACCCTGTAAAAATGCATTAATCTTTTAATTTAAAAACAATTACATCTGGTCAGATATTGAAGTAAAATCAATAGAAGCTATAAATTAAAAAGCACCTGATGAGCTAGTATTGCTTATTAAATTTAAGGTATAAATAACATTTAGTTGATTTTATTTTACAATTACACTTTATTCATAATTTTTCCTCTGGAAAATTTAGAACATGTAATATGTTTATAACATGGTTTTAAGTATAACTTCATTCTCACGTGCACTTCACCACATTTAAAACTGTACACCTGCTTTTAATGCAACTGGCTGCTTTTGATTTTGACTTCTTCAGGAACAAAAGTATGTTTTAATGTTAAAATATATATTGTGCTTCCAGGTTGCACTTGCACTACAGGTACTTTAAGCTCCACTCTAGAAAACACAAGCCTAAACACATGCTCACAAAGACAACAGGTCTACTATGCAATGACAGTAAAATGTGCTATTCAGATATACTAACTTTGTATATAAATGCCTTACTGAGGATGATTCAAAACAAGGTATGCACAGTTGTGTTGGTAATCATTTTTCATCTTATGAAATTTCTAAAAATATATATATATCTATACTTGTATATGCTTTATTTTATTCATGGTCACATTTCACATAAATATAGAGTTGGGTTATACTCTGGTAATATCTAGCAGAAGAATTTAAGATCCAGAGTTTGCTCCTGAAGGTAAAGATCAGAACTGTTTTCCCAAAGGCACCCTTTTTAAAGAGGAAATTTTCTTATGAATAGGGAGAAAAAGCTCACTGAGCACCAGGAGAAGTCTAGTCAAAATAAATCCTGAAAAAAAAACTTAAAAAACATCTTTTTTTTTTTTTTTTTTAAAGAAAATAATTATTTCAGAAGCAATTCCTGAAAATTCCAATGATATGAAGCATCTATGTCAAAAAAAAAAAAAAAAAAAAAAAAAAAAGATTAAAAAAAAAAAAAATACTTTTGCAGGTATTCTGTTTTGTCATGCTCCCTTGTAATATAATGTCTGAGAAGCTGAGATTTATTTGCATGAATATTTACAAATATGTTTTGTCTCATATTGCAAATTTACCATGTAGATGATAGAGGCATTTGCTCATTTCTCCAATTCAGAGAATTTCAGCTAGTGAGCCTAGCAGACGGCTGTAGTGGAGCCCATGTGGCTATCTTACGAATTTCACTTCCCTCCTGTTATGCATTTTCAGCTGATGTTAGTTTGGTGAGCTCATGGACATGGGCTGTCACCAAAAACTGCAGTGTTGTTCAAACTGGAAGGAAGCAGGCTCTGTCTTCATGAGATGCTCCACTGGTTGCAACAGGAATGACTATTTATCAGTGTACAACCACAGCAAGATTGTATTAGATATTACTGCAATGCGTTACTATATACCTCAAAAGACTCAAAATGTACATACCTACATCAGCCCCACAAGGAGAAAGAAACAGGTGCTTTTCTTTCATTCTTATCTAAAAAAGGGGTCAGAAAACCTCCATGTATCTCCCTTCATAACTGATTCTTCTATTAAAAAGCTGTGATAGCTATTAGCATATTTTCCATAGAAGTTTCAAAACTGACACATCTCTCAAGAAAAAGATAGTTAAAGTCTTATTCGTTCTAAAGCTCTTCCTCTCTTTGTTTTGTTGTGGTTTTCCTCATCACAGTCATGCTTTCCTTCTATTCCACTACTGTCTTCATGTTGAAAGCTCCCTTTTGCTTCTTTCTCTGTTCGGCGCTATTCTTCATTATTCTGCCCCTCTCACATCCTACTTGTGGCTTTTTTCTCAGTCCTTTCATTATTATTCTCCACCATATCCTAATTACTTATATTGCTCCCAAGTTTTAGGTTAGTGTTGTAAAAAGTTAGTATTAAATTCTTCAATGCCATTTTCCTCTTTTTTGTTCAATTTTCATACCTTTCCTCCTTTGGTCCTCTGGAGACCTTTACTTCTTTTAACAGGCCACTATAAAATAACTCCCTATTCATCTGATGTTTCAGCTCACTAAGTCTATACAACCTACTGCCATTTCAAATATGTTAATCTGTTTAGCAGCATTCTTCTTTGGTACGTCTTCCTTTTCTTTAAATACTCCCAAGCTAATGAATTGCCAATTAATTAGAAATAGTTAATCTTTGCAATAGAATAAGCACTACGTGTTTGTGTCTCTTAGAGAGCTCCTAAACTAATTTTTATGACTGTGTTGTTAACTGTTCTCACTACTTGGCAGTCTGTCAATGGAAATAAAAGTTCACTGAGCAGATATCCACGCCACAGTTTGCTGAATGTTTATTTTGAGCAGCATGCTTCTGCAGCCTCTGCCTTGCCCTTCTTTCACTCCTTGTTCCCAAGCTGTGCTTTCTTGAAGCTGAATTGAGCTTCTTGAAGCTGATTGAGTTTCACCAGCATAAAACCAAATTAAAAACTAGCACAAAAACTGATTTTTTTGGATTCCTGATAACTTCTTACTGAGCCTGTTGTATAAAGCCCCATGTGCCAGCTTAACCAATGAAGAAATACAAAGGAAGAAACAAGTGGCAGGGGAGATTTTGAGTTATTACTGGAGGAAATGTTCACCAAAGACTCTCCCAGTGATTCTGATCTGAGAAAAAGAAAGCCAAAAGGAAGGGGAGGAGGCAGAAGAGAAAAGAACCCAACACTAATATGAATATTTAGCATGTGTTCTGACAAATATTAGCCTGGTCAAAATATATATTTTTAAAAGGTAGCTCTCAAGTTACAGTCACCATTATTGATGTGTAATCATAAATTCTTCATACCTGCTGAGGTTGGTTCCTCTTCGATGGAGGCTGTGCAAACAGGGGGAGTGGGGACAGGGCCGGGGGTGGGGGAAGGGAAGAGATGGGAGGGAGAGAGGAAAAAAAAAAAAAGAGAGAGAGATGAAGAAATACAAATAATGCAAATTGATTTATTAATTAACTTTTCTTAGTATACAAGAAATAAAACATCATTAAAGAATTATGTAATTTGATAAACTTGAGTAACAGATGTTTCATTGAAGTAAACAACTAATCTAAAATGCATTAAGTTCTTGGTTTCTATTTATAACTTACACTTTTAGTATTTCCCTCTAATTTATGCAGGGGGTTAGGCCCAATACTGTGACAGCAAGGCTGAGTAGAAGAGTTTTGTTTAACCTCTCTGCCATCATATTTGCTATCGAAGCTAGCTGTTCCAGTACTAAAAAATGTGCAGTTCTTAAGTTACAGACTGCATTTAAAATAAATAAATAAATAAACAAACAAATAAATAAAAATCTGCTGCTGGACCCCTTATTTAGTTAGCTAACAAAGACTTCTGCCTGATGACACAGAGACACAGTCTACATCTTTTTCCTATCTCTTCATCACCCACCCATTATGCATCCTTCCATTTCTTCTCAAGTTTGTGCTGGCAGTAATAGTTCAATGATTCCAAAATTAAACAGTTAGGGAGCAAATCTGGAAGGGTTTTTGTTTGTTTGTTTGTTTGTTTCTCCTGGTAGAACAAGGGGGTGCCTTTTTGATGCTCCAATCCTGCTGTTTACTGCCTGAGGAAAGCAATTAAAGCAAATGTCCATAGCAGAACCTTTCCCTTTTGACCACAGGTAGCCATTAAATTGCTTTAAGTTACCATCAGAAAGCACCTTTGACTGTGGACAATCTATTACCCATACATTCAAAGGAAAGAAACAGACATATTCCCAGTAAAACTGTATTGTAAAAGTACATAAGTGACCTAGTTCTTTCCTTGCAGTCAGTATGTTTTATATATACATGCATCATAAAAATGTTCTTCTCACAGTCTTGAGAAGTTTTCAAGGACAGAGAAAGCAACACTCAAGCATTTCTCACCTGGGCACTCTAAAAACACCGTGAAGTCTGAGACGACTCTCCATAAACGTGATATAGAGACCCACTTAAGATAGTACAAACATCTACCTGCACCATATTTTTTCTCCTTTAAACAGTCTCTTCTATCAGTTGAAATGTAAGCTGCTTCTGTTTGATTTCTTGCAGAATCAGTTCCACAAAAAAAAATTTAAAAAAAATAATAATAAAAAAATAATTAAAAAAAAAATCCAAAGATCTCTTTTCAGCCTGTTAATGTACCCATTTACTTAGGAGCCTGGCAGACTGCAGAGGACAATGCTCCTACATCCCTGGGAGACATTCATCCACCCTGATAGATGGCTTCAGAGCTTGCAGGTGCCACAGATAAAGATTTCAAACATTTTCACAAAGATCAAGTTTGGTAAATCATGCTTTTTTTTTGCCTTCAATAACATTTCATGTATATAACATATATGTACTGCATTTAAGTAAAATGTATTGCAGGAGAAGATTTCAAGACAACAAAAGATAAGAGGGAAAATAACACGCTATTGTTCTTAAATTAAACTAACACTATACACCATTAATTCAATGTTTTACATTACAATATCTAAATGCATGAAAAGAAACAAAGTTTTTAAATCTTTAGAACAGAATCAGAATTAAATAAATGGATTACAAATTCAATCAATCAAGGATGTTAATATTTTGTAAGGCATCAGTGGCAGAGAGGAAGACTAGACAAACTGAGCACATGATAAAAGTTAGAACTTCAGTTATTAAATTTTGCAAATGTCAATAATTTCCATTATCTGCAAGAGGAATTGCTGCTGGAGCAACAAATAATTAAAAATGATAGTGACACTGCATTGAAACTGGTTAAACAGAAGTATTGAATTGTACAAAGAATATTCATTCCAGTAACAATTTTTTTTAGACTGCTATTTGAGTACTATATGTAGAATTAATTATTATGATGAACAAGCACTAGCATTAGCAATTCAAAACTAGATTCTATTTCACGGGTCCCGAATTGTCTTACAAATAACGATAACAACTGCCCTTAATAGTCTTTTTTTTTTTTTTTTTTTTTTTCCTCAAAATCACATGCAAGATGATAAAGTACTTTAAAATAATGCTGTAACCTTTAGTGAGACTAGAATTACTCAATACCTATCTTGTCAGAGACCAATATATTTAAACACAAAACCCTGACTGGTTGAATTAACATCGTACGAAGTCAGGTGTCGTCGATAAAAATTAATCCATTTTCCTCAATGTGGTCTAATGACATGCTAAGTTACATGACAGGAGTTCAGAACTGCTTTTGAAAAGGCAGAAGACCTACTTCTAGTTGTCAGTAATGTATTTCTTAATCCTGGACAGGAATTACAGATGCACATTAAAAAGCAGATGTGAAATTACAGTTACGAACTTGTTTGAACTTCATACATACCAGATCAAATGAAGTTAATCTCTTGCTGTATGTGTATTCTTTCACGCCACACAGCTTGATAAACCATGTTTTAAAAAACAGCTTTCAGTAAGCTATTGAATACTCAACAAATAAACATTTTTTGCTTTATCATACCACCTCAGATGCAGTGTCAGCTCTCTGCTTTCTCTTAGTTAAGTAAATACTATAAATTACCATGCCAAAAATTTCCTACACAGTGCCACTTTTTTTTTTTTTTTTTTTTTTCCTATCAGCAGTGATTTAAAACTTAAAGTTATTTTAAAAAGTTTTTTTGTACAGTGAGTGATCTCCATAGTAATTATCCATAATTTCTTTAGTTATTTCAGAGGAGTGGCTTATGCAGTCATCTGAAGCTGCTTTCTTGGACTGCTGTTGTCTGTCTACCCAGACAGTGAATCAGAGTAAGAAAGGTCCCCTCCTCCCTACTGCATGGAGGAGCTGGGCGTCTGACAAAGGCATCCCCCAGCAGCTGCAATGGACGTGACAACAGTCTCGCATGACCAAGCTATGAACTACTCTGCACCTCTAGTGTTTTCAAGAATATTTTTCTTCCCCTTTTATTGCATCCTTGACAAAATTTAATAAGACATATGGAAGCACAAACATTGGCTTTTCCCTTAAGAGAAGATCAGATGCACATTTGGGAAAATTCTGTTTTTCCTCAGATGTGAATAATACTGGAAAGACACTGGGGAAAGAAAACAAGACACGGGCTGATTTAGAAATATAATAATGATACATGTGCTCCGACATACAGGAGCTTGAGACAATGCTTGGATAATATCTGAGCAACTATTCCAAACTTCAGATTATTCCTGATACAGTGCTAGAAGGCTGGGCAATTCTGGAAAAAATCTGAACTCTGACACACATGAAAGCTGAAGTGAACCTCATGAGGTTCAACAAGACTAATTGCAAGATCTTGCACCAGCAATGTATGTGTAAAATACAGCTGAGAAAGCCAAACATAACCTGGGCTGCACCAAAAGCAGCATGGGCAGCAGGGCGAGGGGAGATTATCCCCTTCTGCTCTGCTCTTGTGAGACTCCACCTGGAGCCCTGCGCTCAGCTCTGGGGCCCCTAGCAAAGGAAGGACAGAGGCCTGTTAGAATAAGTCCAGAGTAAGGCCATGATGATGATCAAAGGGCTGGAGCACCTGTCTTTGAGAAGACAGGCTAAGGGAGTTGGGGTTGTTCAGCCTTGAGAAGAGAAGGCCCAGGGGAAACCTCACAGCGGCCTTCTATTGCCTAAAGGAGGCTGCAGGGAAGCTGGGGAGAGACTCTGTGTCAGGGGGTGTAAGGATAGGACAAGGGGAAATGGCTTTAAACTAAAAGAGGGGAGATTTAGATTAGACGTTAGGAGGATATTCTTCACTCAGAGGGTGGTGAGGCCCAGGCCCAGGCTGCCCAGAGGAGCTGTGGCTGCCCCATCCCTGGCAGTGCCCAAGGCCAGGCTGGATGGGGCTGGGGGCAGCCTGGGCTGGTGGGAGGTGTCCCTGCTCATGGCAGGGGGTTGGAACTAGATGGTCTTTCACCAGCCCAATTTTTCAACCCAAAGCATTCTGTGATTCTCTAATTCTGCGGTACTATGAAGGAGGCAGAATCAGCCTAACAGTGTATTATATTACATGACACAGAATCACAGAACCACAGAATGGCTGAGGTCGGAAGGGAGCTCCAGAGATCATCTAGATATATTACATTAGATCTGAGTTTATATTAAGGTTTGTCTTAATTTTACATTAATGTGAAATATGCTTGCCCTTAAAATGAATAAAATGTACGAATCATGTAAAAGAATAAACTTAGATATTTGTTAATATCTCTGTGGAAAAGGATATGCAAGATCTCTGCAAAATGATTCAGATAAACCACCTGTGAACAGCAGGATCCAACTTTTTCTGAATGCAACTTCAAAAATAAATTATATTCCACTCAGCATTACATCTCAGGGTCTCTGAGGACCTGCATTCTAACGCAGCTGACTGACTTCCCATAAACTCAGCATCAGTCATTATGACTGCAATGTTAATTATACAGATGTTTCATTAAAAATACCCACATAGTTAGTTTGTCTCTTCATCCACTCCCTAGTCCTCAGAAATCAGTTCATTTTTCCATAAACTGGCTCAATTTTCATGAGCTCACAGCATGCCCCCGTGGGCAGTATTGCCACTACTGGTATGGCAACCCTTTGTCACGTCAGAGAGTTGGAACAAGATGGAGAGGCTCTGCAGAGGGATCTGGATAGGCTAGACTGATGGGCCAAGGCCAACTGTATGAGGTTCAACAAGGCCTACTGCTGGGTCCTGCACTTGGGGTAAAACAAACCCCCTAAAGGACAGGGGAAGGGTGGCTGGAAAGCTACCTGGTGGGAAGGGACCTGAGGGTACTGGTCATTAGCTGGCTGAATAGGATCCAGCAGTGTGCTCAGGTGGCCAAGAAAGCTAATTGCATTCTGGTTTGTATCTGGAATAGCGTGGCCAGTAGGACTCAGGAAGTGATTGCACCCCTGTACTCGGCTCTCGTGAGGCTGCACCGCAAAAACTGTGTTCAGTTTTGGGCCCCTCCCTAGAAGAAGGACATCAAGGTGCTGGAGTGTGTCCAAGGAACAGTAATGAAGCTGGTGAAGGATCTGGAGATCAAGTCTTATGAGGAATGGCTGGGGGAGAAGATTTTATTTAACCTAGAGAAAAGGAGGCTCAGGGGAGACTTTACCACATTCTACCATTACCCTAAAGGAGGTAGTAAGGTGGGGATTGGGTTCTTCTCCCAAGCACCAAGTGATAAGATGAGGGGAAATGGCCTCAAGTTGCATCAGAGGAGGTTTAGTTTGGATATTAGGAAAAACTTCTTTACTGAAAGGGTTGTGAAGTATTGGAACAGGTTGTCCAGAGTAGTAGGTGAGTCACCATCCCAGGATGTCTTCAAGAAATGTGTAGATGTGGTGCTTAGTGACATGGTTTAGTGACAGACTTGGCTTTGGGACTACATTAGGTTAAAGGTTGGACCAGGTGATCTTAGAGGTCTTTTCCAACCTAAATGATTCTGTGATTCTACGATTATCTACAATGTAATTGTCATCCCAAGTTATTTACAGTGGAGAAGCTAACCCCAAGAAAAACAGATTTTTTTTCAGGATGAATAATTTACTTGTCTCCATTAAGATCAATTCGTACCACTGTTTGAAACAAAAATTAGCGGGTCACTGAGTAATGTTCAGCAGTAACACAGGAAGTTTGTGATGATGCTATACTGAAGATGGATAGATAACATATTAGGTAAGGCCAATTTTTAAGCTTTGCTGCCTCTTCCCCACCTTCCTTTGCCTCTCTTTCTTTCACTTGCCATTCAGAAACCTGGTCTAATGATGTGATGCTTGGTGCTGTTGCTGTCTTCCACTCAGTATTACTAAATAATTAGAACTCAGTAATGCTAAGCATTAGAACTGAAATGCACAGTAGGAATTACCATACCAACACTGAACTGCTTTGTATCTCTTTTTTAATTTTCAAAGTAGGACACCTTTGTCCTTCTCTGCTAGATATGAGACTCCAGATATATATTCTAGTGTAAAATATGATTGGCAATGAATCTGGAAAATGCACCATTTATGACAGTCAGTCCAATATGCATCTGTTAGTGTGAGTAAGAAGTTTTTATTTCAATTTTACAGTGAAGTTGGGTTTGTTCTTTTGCTGTATGTCTTTTTCTGTCTAGAAAGTGTCCTATTGGGACACCAGTACATCTTTTGACATTCACTGGCCCACAGGAACAACTGTGCCTCCTTCCGTCTTCTGTTGGCTAAGTTGTGTTTGCAGCTATTCTTAAATAAAATAACATCAAGAAATAGGACATCAGACCCACTAGTGCGTGTCAGCAATCACTCTTTATGAACTGATCAAACTGTGCTTGAACGATGAATAGAAAATAGAAATTTTCCATTGGGATCTCTTTAATTAAGAGTTCCCAGGAAAGTCTGTACCACTTAATAAAGTAAATCTGCACTCTTCATAGGTTTACATTCACTGAGAACTTAAAGTTTATGGAAAACCTATTCTTCCTCTCATTATTTTATTTAAAGAAAATCACTTCAAAGAAAAAAACTGGGTATCTTAGCAAAATTTCAGGTATTGCTAAAATGTAGTGTATTAACTTATTTAAAATGACAGTGGTGGAAATACCAAGAGCGGTGGTTAATTCATCTCCAATATTTTTCCTCATTTTCTAAGCATCAGGGTCTGGTGCTGAATGAGAAAATGTTTAAATATGAAATAAATGTTTCCAAAGATTTAGTTGGCAGGTTAAATTCTATATTTTTCAGAAGACGAGACTAGATAATGATTTTTGTATTTCTTGCCTTTGCATTTACAACTTTATAGAACAAGGAAGTCAATGCAGTGCTTAGTATTTGGCAGGATGCTCTGCTAAGGAAAATGGAGTAAAAAGATTTGTTTTTAAAACAATTATTCAGTTCTTAGTCAGTTGCAGTTCCTGCCAAAGTTTCAAGTGCTGCCAAAGGCACAACGGTGCTTAAAGCTGTAATTCTGAAACTAGGAGTAGTCTGTCATGACTTGAAATATTGCTCAATTTTACATACACACACACACACACAGTGCCATATGCACTGTTTCAAGAAGATGTGCATGTTCCAAAAGAGCAAAAAAATATAATCAGGAAATATCCTAGTGTTTTTATGTACAAAATCAAATGTTCTCAAACAGCTAAGTGACTAAGACCATAAATCAGTGTACAGTAGTCTTGGTTCCTTTAAATTTCTGAGAGCATTCTCCATCAGCGTAACGTTAATATTAATCTGTAAAAAAAAGGCTATAAAATATAGTTATGTTTAAGTACCTATCTGCTGGCATGTGTTACACTAATGATTCCAAAACTTATAGATAATGTCCCCATAGCTACACATGGAAAACTTCACCTTCCAAGCCAAATAATTTAATATTTTCATACATCAGGCACATACCTGAAGCTTTTTCACTTGGTTGTTTTGTGTGTCTAAAGGGAATTTTGTTATTCTATTTTATGGGTATTTCCCCTCTTGGGGAAAAATGAGAACAGCAAAAACATAATGAAAGCCAACACTGATGCTCACAATGTGTTTGAATCTGGTTTTGGACTTGCATGGGAGGCCAGGTTAACTATCCTACTGCAAATGTGTGATGAAGGACTTGATTCAGGCTAAGATAAATGTGCCCAAGTCCCATGCTAGATTTACAATTCCTTTATATTACAGGCTGCAAAATCTGTTGCATCTCAATCCGAGCAGATGACAAATGATGATTGAGATGGCAGTTTGGTCTGCTTTTGAGAACAGCTTACTCAGAGCTTGACAGCTGCTGCCACTTTTTGTCCAAAGGAGAGCAAAGCTTTCTCTAGGGTATGAGATTTCAACCTGAAATAAAATGGGATAGCGATGGCTGAACAGAGTTTGAGCATCAACAAGTTTTGCACTATAAATAAGAATGTCGTATCATACTACCTGATAATGAACTAGAAGGAGAAGTTCCACCGAGAACCAACAATGGAGATGATATTAGTAATATCAGTGCTGAAATACAACAATAAATTTTACCAGGACAGCTATTCGTAACGCAAAAAGGAATCCAATAGGAGAAAAATTAAAAACAAAAACAAAAACAAAACAAAACAACAACAAAAAGAAACAAACAACAACAACAACAACAAAACAGTGTTCAAGACCAAGCAGAAAATCGAAGAGTTAAGACAACTATACCCCAGCTCTACATGATGATGGTAACATCAGATACCAACTTAAATACATTAACTTTCTATGAAACTATTGTGCCATTCCTTACCATAGATTAACCTCAATGGCCAGTTTTCTGCCAATAAATTACCTCCAGATTGACCAGCTTGCCTCACTGGAATTAATATTAGGAATTTCTCAAAGGAAAAACAGACAACTTTCAGTCCCTAAAATTTCAAAACAAATACGCATCCTGCAATTTTCAGTGTTTTCCCCCAGACTTGGCAATTTTTTGGCAAATTTTCTAATTTATCATTTACCAACTTTGTATTGCCATCCTCTGTGGAGATAGAAGCTATATAAAACAATGAAGTAATTTCATTTTTGTATGATATGAGCTTTATCATTATATGAAAAGTCTTTAGATTGCATATAGACAAAATGAAAAATATTCGTTAGTGACTGTTTAATAGAAAATACTTCAAGACTAGATATATACAGTTGCTTTGTTTGGTTTATAGGCCCTACAGAAGAATTACTTTTATTTTATTTTTTAATCCATGGCTATAGTGTGCTTTGCAGCATGACTGAGGGTCAGCAGACTGCTTTACAGAGATAATTTCCATGAAACACAACCTTCATCACAGAAAATGAGAGCTGCAAATTGTATAATATGCCAAGAGGAAAATTCAAAGGAACAGATAGAAGCTGAAAAGAGGATGTGGAGTTAACAGGAGTCCCATGCAGGGAGAAATACTGCTTTTATGTGGTATGTGTTTATTAGTAGTTTTTTAGTAAATTCAGGAATGAGGAATGGGAAATATGCCATTATAAAGCTACATGGCATAGATACAGGCATAAAAAAAAGTGAAGACCTGCAAGAAAGGCAGAGCAAGTATTTTTAAACAAATAAAACAATATTTTGACTGCTCAGATAAATTTCAAAGACTGGAACACAGTGCTTAAGGAATAATTGACATACTAGCATTCACTTTCAACTTTTCTTATTGTACCAGAACAAGAGAAGGTCCTAAGACCTTTGAAGTCAATGTAGGCTTTAAAATTAACTTCATTACAACTAGAATAAATAACTAAATGCATATGAATCTGCTGCTGTTTAACATGAATATATATGCTGTAAAATATATATAACAGGATTATAGAATAGTTTGGGTTGGAAGGGACCTTTAAAAGCCTCTTAATTCCCACCCCCCTTGACACCTCCCACCAGTCCAGATTGCCTAAAGCTCCATCCAGCCTGGCCTTGGGCACCTGCAGGGATGGGGAATCCACAGCTTCTCTGAGCAACCTGTTCCAGTGCCTCACCACCCCCTCAGTAAAGAATTTCATCCTAACGTCTAATCTAAATCTCCCCTCTTTTAGTTTAAAGCCATTTCCCCTTGTCCTATCCTTACACCCCCTGACACAGAGTCCCTCCCCAGCTTCCCTGCAGCCCACTTTAAGCACTGACAGGCCCCTGTGAGCCTTCTCTTCTCAAGGCTGAACAATCCCAACTCTCTTAGCCTGTTTTCATAGGAGAGGTGCTCCAGCCCCTTCATCATCCTCATGACCCATCTCTGGACTTGCTCTAACAGCTCCATGTCCTTTGCTGGATGCCCCAGAGCTGAGTGCAGGGCTCCAGGTGGAGTCTCACAAGAGCAGAGCAGAGGGGGACAATCCCCTCCCTCGCCCTGCTGCCCACACTGCTTTTTGTGCAGCCCAGGGTGCAGGTGACTTTCTGGGCTGCAAGCATACATTGCTGGCTCATGTTGAGCTTCTTGTCAACCACCACCCCCAGGTCCTTCTCCTCAGGGCTGCTTTCAATCCATTCTCTGCCCATCCTGTATTTGTGCAGGACCTTGCTCATGGTTTTGTTGAACCACACGTTGTTCACATGGGCCAGCCTCTCAAGACTGTCTGGATCCCTGTGGATGGCATCCATCCCTTCTCTCTAGCGTACTGACCTCATCACTCAGCTTGGTGTCATCGGCAAACGTGCTGAGGGTGCACTCACTATGATGTAGGCTGTGGTAAAGCAGTATTAGAAATGTCCAGCTTTTACAAACACTGGCCTCCTCTAGATCTCAAAGAACATCATTATGTCAGACATCATTATGTCTGTTAAAAATAGACATTGGCCCACAAAAAATATTAATTTATCTAAAGATACCTTCTGAGGCCATACTGAACCTGGACATCTTCAAACTTAGCACTTTGTTCTGCCCTAAATGCAGATGACAAAAAAAAAAAAAAAAAAAAAAAAAAAGTTTATTTTAAGCTTGGAGCAGTTTTAACAAGCTATTGTGTTCTGGACTGGTTTTACTGAACATAGGAAGCTCTTCACTGAAAAGTGAATTTCAGCATCAGAAATTCAAGAAGAGAAAAATGCTAAAACATGTAAAAACAGATGTTTTTCTCTCCTGCTGACCCCAACCTGGCTTTGCTACATACTGTTATACAGGCCAAGAGAGAACATGGTTATATGAGATATAAAAATCATGCTGGCTTAAGGTTTCTTTATTCCTCCCAGAAATGTCACATTTCTCTCAACTTGTTATCTGTATACTTACTATTCTTAATGTTTCAGAGAAAAAAATAAATAAAAATAAAACTTTACTATCAAGGCTATTTCTCATGAATAAATTAAGATAATTTACATTGATTTTTCTTTTGTCTTAATAAGTAACTAGAAGTCAAAAGTTTATTGGGTCTCTGATTTCAAACCTGTAGGAAGCATTTTCACAGCAGCTGTCAGTCAGCACTCCAGTGCTCCTTCACACCTTCCAATTTTCACTAGTTTAGGAGCCAGCCCTATTGAATTTGAGCTGTGTTTTTGCAAGATTTTTTTTTTGTCACTCCCTGTATAGAGATTTTCTGAAACCCACCTCTCCCCTACTTTGCTTATGCTCCTCAGTGCGGGTTTATTCATTTTCCATGCACCATCCTTCAGAAGCAGAGCTCTGTCTTTTCAGAGGACACCAGTGGCTGCATCTCAAAACCAATCCCAACCAGCACCTCTTCCCACTGTGAGAAATTAGAGCTGTTGTGCTCTCGTGAAACATGTTAAAAATCTGCCCTTTATTCTTTTTGTTTTTCCCCTCTTCCATGCTGTGAACCGATGGCAAAACTTCTCTCATGTTGCCTCCCTACTTCCAACTGACTATACCTCCACAGTCATCTCTGCTGCACACCGCTGCAGCCCCAGCACCTGAAAATGACTGCCATTGCAACCCATTGCTGAACTGTTCATATGGTATGTTCTCCTCAACACTTGAGATGTTGCAAAATGTGTTTCTCTTGGTCAGTTAAGGTCAGAATAATATAAATCAATACTTTAATCTTTGCTTCTGGGCATACAAAAAAGCAGGGTTCACAGACAAAACTGCATGGTGTTTTGAACAACCAAGTACAAGACTGTTAGTCTTGTCTCTTATCCACTCTTATCTCTTATCTCTTATCTTTTACTTGGATTCTTAAAGCACTAGCCTTCTGGGTTCCAGAAATGGCGAAGTATGGAAAATTTTAATATTCTTCTTACCGGACAAGAGAGGTTGTAGAGTCTCCATCCTTGCAGATGTTCAAAAGCTGCCTAAATGTGAATCTGGGAAACCAGTTCTAGCTGTCTCTGCTTGAGCATGGGGTTGGACCAGATGACCTCCAGAGGACGCTTCCAACCTTAATCATTCTGTGATTTTGTGTTTAAACACAATGTGTTTAAAGAATAGTTAACAGAAGAGCTGTGCAATGGTAGAGGAAGAAACTATATTTCCATAGTTACTCATCTTTTTTACTTTAAGTATTTGTTGCACGTCAATCTGTTCTTATTGCTTCACATTGCTATCTAACATATATTTTAGGACCCATTGACTGCCATACTATCATTACTGGAATTTAAAGGACTAACTACAAAGACAGTGATGGAAAAATCCCTACTGTTTACATAGCCCTCACCTCTAATGTTCAAGATAAATACATTTAAATTTAAATACAATTTAAATGCTGTAAGTTTTTCTGGTGGTCTGAGAAAATGACAGGCAGATATTCACATATTTAACTCTGAGAAACCTTGACTGAAACACAATTGATTTTTATTACATGGAAGTGCACAATTGAAAAAGTATTTACTCATTTGTCTTCCGTACCATTAATTGCTTTCTTCAGGACAGAACCTAAAGAACAGTCTTTTGCTGTATTTTTCTCCTCATTCAATAGGAAAAGTTAGTAAGAAAAATTAGTAAATGTTAAGCAGAGGTGAAAAAAATGTTTATGTTTGGGTCAACCTACACTTTCAATCTTGTAGTGAAATACCTCATTTTATTTTGAGCCCTTTTAGGAGGCAAAGGAAAAAACGTCATTTTAAAACATTTGGATTTTTTTTTAGGTTAGACACCAATCCACATTGACTTACAAAAATAAAAATGAAATTCATAAATATATTTTCATGAATATTTTCCCAAGTTTTTAGGTTTAACTTTGTTTCTGTTAGTTTTTAGGTCATAGATATACTTGTTACTTTTTGTTAAAGTCAGAAATTACTTCTGAATTTAATTCATATTCGTGAATAATTTGCAGAACCCCCATGGCATTTTCCAGTTAATGTGCATGTAAAAAACTTCAGGTTTAAAGATGGACAAGTTAAATACCTACAATGATAACAGATACAGTTTTACTACATTTTCAATTTCTTAACTTTATTACAACATAAACATGAAATTGTATCTAATACCAGTATCTAATAACAAGATAAATTTCAAATAACTCCAATGACTTAAGTAGCAGACAAAAAGTAATCCCCAAATATTTTGTCAAAACGAGTTTCTTTCTTTTTTTTTTTTTCCTCCAAAACCTTCTTACCTTCTTACGATGACTTAATTGAACAGCAAGCAAAAAAAAAAATAATAATAATAATAAAAAAAAAAACTTTCTACATCAAAGATTATT
>CM021797.1:76325718-76338982 GCA_011076525.1 Nettapus auritus
TCAAGAAATAGAAATAAAAAAATGCAGTCATGAAATATTCATCAGGTGAGCAAATTCTTCTTCATAAATATTCTGTGTTTTAACCTAGAAAATTGTAGCCATGACTCTGCAATAAGAGGACAAAATAACTCACTACATATATATGTTAAAAAAAAAAAAAATGTATACATATACATATGTATACATGCATGCCCTCCTACTATAGGCTGACAGAACAAAGTGTCTGCCATCTGTAGTCAATGATTAAAGTGAATCAAACAATATATGACTGAATTTCCTTTACTTATGTATCATCTTATT
Source organism: Nettapus auritus (assembly GCA_011076525.1). Taxonomy (NCBI): domain Eukaryota; kingdom Metazoa; phylum Chordata; class Aves; order Anseriformes; family Anatidae; genus Nettapus; species Nettapus auritus. Next base: position 76,326,019 of record CM021797.1, read on the forward strand.
GATTCTTTGCACCACACAAAGGTCTTTACATGATATCCACTTTATAAATGTATGAGTCACTGACTGAATTTATTGTCTCCTGGTGACCTGGAATAAATCAATCAAATACACATTTATATTACCTTCCACTGACTGTGCTCCTCTTACTTCTTCGTACTTACTTCTCTTTCTCTTTACTGTCTTGCAGTTTTTGAAAATTTTAAATGGCCTTTCACATCACTAAGGGCCAATTCAGACCTACATAACGCAGATAGAAACTCCACCAAAATCACTGGAGTTTAGTCTAAGCAGTGCAATATCCAATCTAATGACACCAGGATAGTTTCTCTATAAATAGGTCAAGGTTTCCTTGCAGAAAGTGATCTTGTAAATTTTGCTGCCATTTTACCATGACAAAAACACACCTCAATGAATGAGAAGCTTAATGAAGTTCTGGCTGGTTTCCAAAACATGTTTTAGTGCAAGACACTTCAGTCCTCATGCCATTCATGACCTCAAAATTTGGGAAATGTCAGTAGTTGCAGGTCTGTGGTAGGCTACTGTTCATCAAAGTGGCCAACCAGGTCACAGGATAAGTGTTTTATTTTCCTTTTTTTTTTTTTTTTTTTGTTTTTTCCAACATTGGCAGAAACTTCTGTGATCCCCAGGGGAGGGGACAGCTCAATTTAAAGAGCTTTCTTTTCCTTCAGGTAGTCTTAAATATCATTTATCAGGCAACTTAAAAAGTGACCAGTTGGCACCATACAGTCACATTAGTGGATTGTGGAACTTGGTACAAACTAAAGAATGGCAGCTGTTTGTCTCCTAATATCACTAAGGCAGTAAGAAGTTAATGGCAAATACATATTATCCATAAAAATGGAACCAGTAAACTGAAATCAAGCACACCAAAAATTTTCTGTCCATGTCTCGTCTCTTAATCTTCTCCAAGTCCTTTTGCTTTTGTTTCTTTTTTTGTCTAAGAGCTTTAAAAGGTACATGTCTGTTTTCTGTATTTATTTATTTATTTATTTATTTATTTATTTCTGTAGTGCATAGTGACATGAGGGATGTTTTACAAATTCAAATAAATTAGTATTTTTTGCTCAACAATATTTTTAACTTCCTGAACTTCCTGTACTTTCTGTACACTGTGTATGAATCATTCTCATAAATTGTTTACATTACTACAGTAGTTTGGGGATTTATTTCCACCCTGTGATTATGAGTGACACTAAATCACTAGACAGTTCACATACCAAAGTTCTTCCACCTCTCCTACTCAAACAGGAAGTTGAATGAGGTACTCATAAGCCTTCCATGTCATACGTTCCCTGCTGCCTGCATTGGCCCTTCTGAGTACGAGCTTGTTATCTGTTGCTGCTTTGCAATAGTAATAATAAAAATAAATAATAACAATAATAGATAATAAATAACAAATAAATAATAAGTAATAAATAATATGTTTTTATCTGATTTTCACACTGGTTGGTGGCCGGTCACAAGTGGTGTTCCCCAGGGCTCAATTCTTGTTCAGCATCTTTATCAGCGATCTTGCTGAGGAGATCAAGTGCACCCTCAGTAAGTTTGCGGACAACACCAAGCTGAAGGGGGCTGTTGATCTCACTGAGGGTGGGAAGGCTCTGCAGGAGGATCTGGATAGGCTGCATCAATGGGCCATATCCAGTCTCATGACATTCAACAAGGCTAAACGCTGGGTACTGCACATGTGTGGTAATAACTCTGTGCTGCTGTATGGGCTTGTGGATGAGTGGCTGGAGAGCTGCCAAACAAAAATACTGCTGGGGATGCTGGTCAACAGCTGGCTGAACATGAGTGAGCAGTGTGCCCAGGTGGCCAAGAAGGCCCACAGCATCCTGGCCTGTGTCTGAAAAAGTCCGTGATGAGTAGGACTAGGGGGCTGATTGCTCCCATGTACATGACCCTGCTGAGCCCACAGCTTGAATATTGTGTTCAGTTTTGGACCCTTCAATACAAGAAAGATACCGGGTTGCTGTAATATTTTCAGATAAGAGCAATGAAACTGGTGAAAGTACTAGAAAACAAGACATATGAGGAGCAGCTGAGGGAAGTGGGATTGTTCGGTATGGAGAAGAGGCTGAGGGGAGACTGCATCACTTTCTACAACTGCCTGAAATGAGGTGAAGTGAGGAGGGTGTCAGTCTCTTTTCTGACAAGGTGACAAATGATAGGACATGAGAAAACTGTCTCAAGTTGCACCAGGAGATGTTTAGACTGGATATCAGGAAGAATTTCCTCACAAAAAATGTGTTAAGAAATTGGAACAGACTGCTGAGGAAAGCGGTGGAGTCGCCGTTCCTGGAGGTATTAAAGATACATGTGAATGTGGTGCTTAGGGGCATGGTTTAGAGGTGGATTTGGTCGTGTGACGTTGGTGGCTGGATTTGATGATCTAAAGGGCCTTTCCCAACTTAAATGATTCTGTGATTTCAAAATATTATGAGGTTTCATACAGTTTATTTTTCCTTCTTCAACATTGCTACTGAAAGATTAATAGGAAACTTTATTCCTGTATTCAGGTTTTCTCTGGGTGTTCAATACACTAAATCACACAGCCTTATACATGGTTCAGATGCACAGACTTGCATTCTCCTCTCCCATTGAGATGCTGTTGATATTATGCTCTGCACAGTCCTATGTTGAGTTTGCAATATCCAGTTGCCTGCAATGATTATGTTCTATGACTGTGGTGGTTTTACTCAGATGAAGGCAGCTGAGATCCACCACACCACTTCTCACTCCCTCTCCTCAAAGGGAAAGCGGGAGATAATACAGTGTATAGGGCTGAAGGGTTAATACAAGGACAGGCAGATCACTTAACAATTATCATCACAGGCAAAACAGGATGGGTCCCCCATAGGCGGCAGCTCTCCCCACACCCCCTGCTCCTGCGTGGGCTCCTCTCCACGGGCTGCAGCTCCAGCCTGGGGCCTGCTCCTGCGGGGGCTCTCCATGGGCCGCAGCCTCCTCCAGGCCACATCCACCTGCTCCACCGGGGGCTCCTCCACGGGCTGCAGCGTGGAGATCTGCTCCATGTGGGACCCATGTGCTGCAGGGGGACAGCCTGCTCCACCAGGGGCCTCTCCACAGGCCGCAGGGGAACTGCTGCTGCGTGCCTGGAGCACCTCCTGCCCTCCTGCTGCACTCAGCTCAGAGGCTGCAGGTTCGGTGCTCACTTCCCTCTCTCTCCTAGCTGCTGTTCCCCAGCAGTTTTTTTCCCCTTTCTTAAATCTGTTCTCCCAGAGGCCCAACCGGCATCGCTCATGCCTTGGCTCTGGCCGGCAGTGGGTCCCTTCTGAAGCTCTTCTCACACAGGCCACCCCTGCAGCCCACGGCTACCAAAGCCTTGACCCCTAAACCCATACAATGACTGCATGTGAAATTAATATCTATTCTTGCTTCTCATCAGCAGTCTCTGTTTATTTAAAGATCTAATAATTATTTTGCAGCACTTCAAACAGTTCCTTTTCTGTCATATCACCCATTCCTTTTCAATATTAGGGGTAAATATTACAGTAAATAAGATCCCTGGATGTAGAGGAATACCAAAAGTTAATTTGTTTCTTCCTACAGTATTGCTAAAACTGATTTAGATTAAATTACCCAGTTTTTGTATCTACATTGTAGCAAAAAAAAAAAAAAAAACTGGAAAAAAAAAAAAAAAAATCAACGAAGGAGAAAACACCTCAGAACTGTTACAAGAACTAGAAACACTCGAAATAATCAGAAATAAGTGTTAGGGATTTCTGTTATTCAGGTTATGGAAACACAACATAATGAAACATCTGATCACTATGCATAATCAGAAACAGAAAACAAATCCATTGCTGAAAAGATTGACACTATGTACTCCTATGGGTTACATACTAGTATAGATTACAAATGCCATTTTCTAACCAGCAAGACTTAATTTTCCTGACTTCACTTGGACTGTGGAATCTGTTCCCACCCCTTCTTTTGTGCTGTTTTGCTAGGCTGTTTTCATTCATTCTTTTTAATCATGTTCTTTTCATCACTTTGTTCTCACCAGGTAGGCCATTGCTATTATGCTTCACTGTACTGCACTCTGGTTTTCTATTAATCACATTCTCATTGCTGCTCCTATTCTCACCAGATTGTTGCCACTGTGTTTCACATACCACATGCTGGGTAACGACATTAAAAAAAAAAAAAAAAAAAAAAAAAAAAAAAATCTGTCTATAAAGCTAAATTGGCCCCTTCTTATTCACATACAGGAGTCAACAGTGTATAAAGATACAGATAAATTAGATCAGTTAAGTCATCCCCCCAGGTCCCAGCTCTTCACTCATATAACCATTAAGTAGACTTCTGAAGTTCCAGGGAGACCTGCTCCAACAAACTAAGTGACTTCATCACAGAAAAGGTGTCTTTCTTCTCATGCAGGCCAAAGCCAGTGAGTAACTTCACATGCCTCACAGGACAATCAGCTCCATAGAACTGATGTTGACATTTGAAAAGAAAGGCAAATGGTAGGCAGCAAACAGGGCTGTGATTTAGGGCTGCCAACTCAAGAACAGTGAAGCTACTACGGATCATTTTTGAATTAACAGTGCTCATGAGACAAATGGATACAATAGTTTGTTACAGATAAAGTATGAAATTAAATTTAATGGCAAATTAAATTATATTGAAAAAAATATGACAATTGATACAATCATGATTAACCAGATTATTTTAATTTTAGTATTTCTTTTCCCATACAAAGATTGGATTTTTCTCTATAACTACTGCTATCTGTTTGACTTCAGCAGGGCCAGAAGGTGATCATACATTTTATTTCTTTCTGTATTTAAACTTAACACACCCCAATTCCAAAGTGGATCAAGATTCAAAGCCTGGCATTTTAATATTCACATTCCTTATTTTATTTTCTCATTTCATGGTGTTCAGGTACTCATATATTCAGTTGCAGTACTTGAAACATAATTATTTAATGTTGGATTACTGATCCTTTTAAAGAGCTCAGGTACCTTTTCCACCCTAAGAGTGGAAAAGTGATGAATGTACTGGTGTTTTGGAAGTATCTGTAATTTGGAATCTGATTGATATGTTTAATTACTTTGCTTATGCTACATTGGTCAGGGTCTGTTGTTTCAATATAACTGAGACTGATCCCAATGACACCACTAGTGAGGACAAAGTTAATCTGTTGCTTACGTTTGTTGCTGACTTAGGCTAATGTGTTGTTCAGCTATGAGCTAATGACTCCTGCAGATGTTTCTTATTTCATGCCAGAAAAAGCAGAAGCTGAAATTAAATATTTTCTTTTTATGGCCATTATAGTTCCCCTTATAAATTATAGCCCATTCAGTCAATTTTTTGAGTAAATCAAATGACACTGACAATGCAGATTTTGTATTTGCAAAAGCTAATCTTACAGGACAAAACTCTGTCCTCATTAAGACTTTTCAAAATGAATGATATTACTGATGATTTAAAAGTGGAAAGTAATAAGAATTTTTAATCAAGACATACCCTCCTCTCTCTTTCAACAAGTATCTATTTGTACTTAAATATGTTGGCAGGTCTCCATCTTCTTGTTATTTCACAGTCATACAAACCCTTACCTGACATGGAGAAAATCCAGAAGGCATCTTCAAGAATGCTTTTGTTCAATGTCATATTCAAATGCACTTTGCTATATTCTGAACTGGCTATACCACTGTTTATTTCTAGATAACAGTAACCTAATACACTGAATTTTAGCTATTAAAAATACATTTTTCTTCTGTTTCTCAGGGTTTTAGGGCCTGATCCACAATAATGACTCTATTATAAGCCTTTATCATATCACTGCCTGTGCATACACAAATCTTTTGCCAGCCAAGGGCTACAATAACTTCTAAAGAGCTTTTCTCAGGCATATCTATACAGCTATGGTCATGACTGTATAAGAATCCTTATTAACAATGTTAACACTGTTTATCATGATAGGAATGTTATTAGTTCATGTTGTCCTACAGCAGAAAGCTGGTTAGTCTGGTGGAATGAGTAATCTACTGTGAGAACAGGGTTTTATATACAGAACTAGAAAAAATGGGTTTTTACATATCTGAAAATGGGGGTTTTTGTCTCTGATGATTCTTTCATTAATCAGCAAAACAACTTTTTAAATAATATTAAAGCTTAAAGAAGTATCTTCCACTGAGGAGCTCCAAAATACTTATTTCTCTTCTCAGTATAGGTTCTCACAGAAGATTTGATTTTCTCCTTAAGTGCAACTTCTCAGTTTGTGTACAAATATCTTGCAACTGAGCTTTGCACTTCTGCTAAACCTCTAGTCACTGTAATTTTGGAATAATCTAAGAAATATGCATTTTTTAATGAATGCATATGTTACTATAATGTTGGGAAAGAACAGACAGAAAAGATGGCAATTCTCCTCTTCTGGTATACTTCTAATCATGTATTACCTTTGCCACCATTATGTCCTTTCTTGGCAGTTACTACTTACTGCATCTCCTGACACTCCAGTTTCTGGAATCCTTACGTCTCTTGTCTTTGTTCCTCTGACATACTGCCAAAGCATGTGACTGCTCACCACTGCTCCCACGAAGAACAAAGAACACAGGAAGCTGTGTTTGGATGTTCCAACAGAACTTTCCAGATACCATCTTTGGCTTCCTCAGTGCAACTTCACAGGCAGTGTTCTCCTTCTGTCATTTCTCAGGCAACCGGACACTGCACCACACTGACAGAGGCCACAAGACCAGATAAATTGTTAGCATGGTCTTGTTTGCCTATGGCTTTAATCCATTATGAGTAACAGCAAAGAGCAGGGCTACTTCTGCAAAATAAACTTCTGAGATAACACGGCTTACCCTTTCTTCCTGGTAAAATTGGAGAGGTTTGCACTTAAGAAACACACACATGAAAGACATTTTAAAGTATCCTAATGTCTGAGAACTGGCAGTTTTTTTAGTCCCATCCTCCACGCCCTCCATTTTCTCCCACTGTATAGTCAGAGCTTTCTTTGCTTGATCCCCCCAGCAATACCTTCTTCATATTGTTGGATGGAACCTCTAATACAACTCTTCAGCACAAAGAAAGGAAGGAGAATGAGAGGGTAAGATGGCCATGGTTTTCACCATTGATGGTTTTTCCTACAACACATCTGACCATTTTGGGGACTACTATCACTCTTTTCTGTTGTATTTTTGTTTGTTTATGTGGTTGTCAGCAAATGTTTCTGAAGTTAGTATTACAAACACAGAACTCAATTAAAAAAAAAAAAAAAAAAAAAAAGAATTCACAATTTGAATATAGACAGAATCTGCAAAGCTTTGCATTCTATTTCTTTTTTTAATCTCTTACATGCATCTCATTATACTGTTTCTGTTCCTCTTTCACAACAAACCATTCATACCTCTTCCTCTATTCATACCTTCCTCATTCATACCTTCCTTCCTTGAGAGTCTCTAACAACTCTCAATGTTTCTCACTGTTTATACTAAGTAAGGATAAATAGATTCTAGAAATGACTCATACTGCATTTGAAAAGAAATACATATATATATATATATCTTCCTTTGTTCTTGAAAAACTATACTATCCTTGAACTAGCTTCTAAATAGATGCAAATATTTTGGCAGATCTCTACCAACTAACTGAACTGGCACCATTGCAACCTCTGCTAAGGTCTGGGTCTCTTCTGATACAGCAATGAAAACAGCAAATTTCTAAGATACTAGAGCAGTATCCAACTTATTGATTTTCCATAGATTCTCCTTTTTAAGCAGAATTATTTCAGTTCTGGCTAGTACTTTGTTTGCCTTGTGCTGCCAAGTCATCTCATTCTAGTTTTAAATACAAGTGAAGCACAATGTAGGCATCACTCCATTTAGATACACAGATACCTCCATGGACAAGAGAAATGTTATGTGTGTCCTGTTTCTGTTTACACCACAAAAGACATCAGACTCCATGAAAACTGCTATGTCTACAATAAAAATGAACTTTAAGATGGTTACCACAGCAGCAGCTATTCTTTGTATTCTATGCTTACAGCTAAAGAGACCACTTGAGTGAACATAGTCAACAGAAGCTAAATAGTAATTGCTGTTAAAAGCAGTGAGGAACTATATAATATACTGGATGGGATTTAGAAAAGGGACTCTGGCATTTAAGAGTATGTTTCCCTCTGAAATAGAAGTTCTGAACCCAGGCATGTGCACTCTTCTCCCAACACTATGGAGGATGTTATGAGGGATAGCACATAAATATCTGAAACCTCCACTTCTTTCTGTGTTCTTTCACGTAGGTTAAAGACCAGTGAGTGCAATACCCAGAAGTGAGTTAGCATCATGTCGTAACACTATCCATTTGTGTGGATGCACTGATGTAGAAAGAGGGAGGGCAGTAAAGAGGTGTGCAGGAACTGAAATGGAATATTTGAAGTATCTCCAAAACTATCTAAGTATTTGTATTCCTTTCTCCCTGTAGAAAAATGCCCATATTTATCAGCAGAATTGTTTTTTTGCAAACCTAAAATAATCCAGTCTATTTTGACCACTGTTAGGAGAGGGGGAGGGAATAAGTTTAGGACATTAAAGTTTTGCGCATATGGACAGATAAACAAAGCAGATTACACATGCATATCCATAAGGAAAACAAAACAAAACAAACAAACAAACAAAATTAAAACCTTGCATGCATTCATGCATATTTGAATTAGATATTTGTCAAAAGCATAGATCAGAAGTGCAGAACTATGCATATTTGTACCAGTTATGCATGAAGAGACACATAAACCGAATACCATTATAAATAAAAATGAGGCTAAAATATGGCTTTACCAAATCACACAGGCATCCTTTCTAATCTCATAAACAAACTAACAAACAAACAAACAAACAAAAATGTCCAAATAAAACCCTTGCACGTGCTTTTCCAGACTTCAGAATTGGCTGGCTTACAGTAGAATCAGCCCAGTGTGTGATTCAAAATGAAGATGGTATGGATGATTGGAGTGTTTGTACCTCCAGCTAGTATGATAGTATTATAGATATAGCCAGAAAATCACCAACTGAAAATGCAAATGTTGATCCTCTTGATTTTTGATTCTTATTATTTTTATTTTTTAGACATAGAAGTTAATATACTGATTCTCCTGACTTATGGTGCAATGTCAGTTTTCACCCAGCTGCTTAGCTCAAGTAATACTATTGAAATATTATACTGCAGCCATAATTTAGAATGGAATGTCATGCTCTAATCATTTTGGTCATTAATATTATGACATAAATTTGACTGAATTATTATTAATTATTATTTTACAGCATCATCAAGTTAAGAAAGCTGTACACCTCTCATACAACACACACAAAAAAATGTCCCAATACCTCTAAATGAAATTATTTAATGCTTCATACAGTCAGCATTTCATTTAAGATCTTGTTATCCACTCTGGGACTGAATTAAAAAGAGGGAAAAGACGCATGTCTTCTCTCTGCACAAAATAGCTGAAGTGTGAAAAACCACCCCTAGGCAACACCCCATAGCACACCAGAGTGTCTGTAGCTCTCCCCACACTTGTGCTGAGGTCCTGCAGTTGCAGGTCTGTGCGGTGCCTTTTATCACCAATGAGCAGCCCATCCCAGATCATTTACTAGGTAAATGAAAGAAGAGGAGAGGAACCAGTGGGGGTAGCAGGGGTCCTTCAGCATGGTTATCCACAGCTGCCCTTAGCTGATGCAGTTCAGGCCAGCCTGACCTAACAGAAAATCCAGAAGAAAACCAGTTCTTATTGTCACAGAAGGTAAGAAGACACTCAGATGACTTCTATAAGACAGTTGGAGCTGTCTTATAGAGACACTTTTTCCATTCATCAGTAACCCAGTTTATCCCAACATCTCATTAATTTATGATGGCTGGCTATCTTATATAAACTGTCCCTCTGTGAAATGAAAGCACTTTTTCTCCCTATTATTTTGACTGATAATTTTCATAGGGGTTTGATAATGAATCTTGAGTCTTTCAAATTCTGATTCCTATTTTAGATTATCTCATCTAATTCCCATTTTGCTTACTCCTTGCAACAAATCCTCTATTCATTTAGTAGTCTACTTAGCAGGAACAGTTTTAAACTGTAAACTTATTAGGAAGTTCCTATAATTACATTTATATTAGAAATATACAAAAAACTCTAAGAGCTAGAAGATTTATTTACTTCCCCATTTTGCTGAAAAGCGTAATATTAAATTGTCATCTGTTGTATACTGCATTAGTTTTCTACATTCAGAGTTGAGGCCACTTCTACAAACAGTTCTGTCTTTAACTTACAATCACAGATCATAAAACCACTTAGTTTGGAAAAGACCTCCAAGATCATCTGGTCCAGCCTTTAACCTAGTACTGCCAAGTCCGTCACTAAACCATGTCACTCACTAAGTACCACAACTACAATTTTTGAATACCTCCAGGGATGGAGATGTTGGGCAGTCTGTTCCAATGTCTTGTGATCCTTTCAGTGAAGAAATTTCTTGTAATATCCAACCTAAACTCCTCTGGCACAACTTGAGGTCATTTATTCTTATCACTTGCTGCTTGGGAGAAGAGACGGATTCCCACCTCACTGCAGCCTCCTTTGAGGTAGTTGTAAAGAAGGCTCAGGTCTTCCCTGAGCCTTCTTTTTTCTAGGCTATATAACCTCAGTTCCCTCAACTGCTCCTATGAGCTGTATACATTCCAGTTTAAAACCTTAACAAGCTCACACAATGTTCTGGAACTTTGCAGAAGAAATGGCAAGAGAGTAGAGCATATACATTACTCCACAGTGTTTTAAACACTTAAAAGAAATCTGCATCTGGAACGGAGTGCTGATCAGAAGAGGTCAAATCTTGCACCCTTAAGCAAATGCCTTAACAGAGATTTTAAATAGTGAAAGAGCATACAAAATCATCAGATCATACAGAGTTAGACAGTAGAAAGAAACTTTTGAGTTAAAAACAACAATTTTCCCAGTTAGAAATATTAAATGTATGCAGAGTAACATTTGGGCAACCTTATTCTTCTGCTTCTGAGCATAATAATATTTATTAGTGAATGAAAGAAAAAGGAGTAAGATTTCTCTTAAGGGGTAAGGGCGTCTCTTTATAGTATCAACATCTCAAAAGAATGTTTTCTTACTTCATTATTTTAAATATAACTAAAGATACTTGTGGAGAAGAAGGTAAGCAAATGTGATTCCAAATCATGATGAATTTTTCTCTGTTTAATGAGCCCTTTATATAAATAGTTTTGCAAGAAAAACATCTGGAAAATAAGTTGAAGGGGAAATGAAAGAAACAATAGTAAATTCCATCTGTCCCCAAGTTTCAGTATTCATCTTTTAATTTTTGTTTCTTTTACTCTGGAACTGCAGTGACGTAGAACTTCCATTAACCTGAGCACAAGCAGCTTTTGCATCTGATCATTTTAGCCTAACAAATCTAAAATCTTCTAATCTGAACCTCCTAGGATGCCAGAATTATCATCTCATTAAAGACCAATTTGCCTTTTCAGCTAAAGAATCAGCTTCCTTCTGGCATTTTTATTTTAGCAAGTTGTTTTCAAGCTGTTGAGTCATATCCTTCTACACAAAAATCCAGGAGAACACTAGATTATATAAAACAGGAACACAAAAAGGGACAGTACTTTAAGAACATCTATTTCTGAAGTCTATATTTTATGAGAAATTACGTCATCTGGGCTCTTCAAAAACATAAAAACTACATATTTAATGTCAGCCAAGAAGCCAGAGGAAGAAGAAAATGAATCTAAAAAGTTACCACCCATTTCTAGCAAAACGGAAGAGTAACTAATCCTTGATCCTTCTTGATAGTTCTTAACAAATAATGTTTTTTAAAAATATCAAAAGTTCTGCAACTCTTCTTTCTGCCAAGAGCCAGACAAAAACATAAAGATCTTGGATTTAATATTTGGCAAAGATACATGTGTTTGATGTACATACAGAAATGATATACAAAGAACACTTTTATGGCAGATTATAGTACTAACAATCTACTAGCAATTTAAAAAATAAAACGTGTGTTTTATATGTATTTTAACATGTGTAAATAAATAAATAAATAAATAAATAGAAAGTAAGGGTGGGTGAGATCAATCTTTAATATTTTCTTTTTCAAAACTTTTACAGAACCAAAGAATCCATAATAGGGCCAGGTCTGTGCTGCAGCTAATGAGCATCTGATATGCATAATATGAGCCTCTGCAGAAAACACCACTTTCTTCTAATCAGAGCTTGCATGGCTCTTAGAAACTACAGATCTTTCCACTCTAGACAAAAGTAAATGATACTGAACAACAAAGTCAACATAACATGGAACTTAGTTTAAACAGCCTAGCAGCAAATTCAGCAAGTCTCTGGACTACTTCAGAAGTACTAATGGATTTGAAATGTTCATACAGTTGCATAACAGAATATTTATTCCATTAGATTTCAATGTCTCAATGTGTACTCAATTCAGCTGTTTTAATCTGCTGCAGCTGTTGCCCACCCAAACCTCTTTCATTCAAAACAGATGAATTATTTGCAGGTTTCTTTCTCCAGACAACATTAGAGCACCTATCCAAAGACCAATTTTCCTTGGCTGCTAACATAAGCACTTCACAGATTTTTATGTTTTACTGGAAGATTTGGCAAAATGTAGTTGGCTTATTGTACCTACTCGTTTGAAGCCAGTTCTAAACATTTCAGAACCCAGACACATCACACTGCTAAGAAAACCACTGTTTTCTTTCTCTTTTTCTCTTTTTCTCTTTTTCTCTTTTTCTCTTTTTCTCTTTTTCTCTTTTTCTCTTTTTCTTTTTCTCTTTTTTTCTCTTTTTCTCTTTTTTTCTCTTTTTCTCTTTTTCTCTTTTTCTCTTTCTTTCTTTCTTTCTTTCTTTCTTTCTTTCTTTCTTTCTTTCTTTCTCTATTTCT
>CM021797.1:76339082-76372594 GCA_011076525.1 Nettapus auritus
TCTTTCTTTCTTTCTTTCTTTCTTTCTTTCTTTCTTTCTTTCTTTCTTTCTTTCTTTCTTTCTTTCTTTCTTTCTGTTACGTCTTCTGTCTCTTCTTTGCCCCTTAAACTAGGGAACTCAGTCAGCTGCGTACTGGAGCCCAGTGGGAATGGACCTGGCTCACAGGAAAGAACAAGTGCTTGCTGGTGTCTCCCTTTCACTCCACACAGCCAAAGCAGGTCAGATCTGCAGTGTGCCAACTCTTCTTTTTGGACCACCACAGTGTTAGCAGGCCCTATATACTTGGAATTTCTAACTGAATGGCTCCTGGGTAAAAGGTACATCCTTATTGGTATGTGAGACTTCTCCATGACCTACATGCCTGGTTTTCTCAACATTTTTCTATTCCTTGGCATCAGTGCTGGAACTTTTAATAGAAATGTAATTTACTGCTCAGAGCTTCATTGTTCCCATTGAAAACAGGAGCTGAGAATGTGTTTTGCAGACTATCCTGGGCTCACAAACCTTATTTATCTTTGCAAGTTCTCATTCTATACAGTAGTTCTGGCAACGAGAATCTGGATGTTTTTAGGTTGTGTTTTTAATTAGACCAAAATGCATAAAATCTCCCTCAGTTTGTTGAACTGCTCGTTTGCTGAACTGCTCGTTTGCCCGTTTGTCAAATGCTCTGAAGTAACTACTCATTCCTTGCCAGTCTCTACATTCACAAAATAAATCTTTACATAGAAGAAAAAAAAAAAAAAAAAAAAAAAAAAAAAAAAAAAAAAAAAAAAAAACGTGGTATGATTTTCAAGATAGGGTTTACCTACACACATTGTGGATGGTCATCTTGAGATCCGTGGTAGACTTGTAAGACTGGGCATATAATTCAGGATGCTTTATAAAGGGTATGTCCTGATTAAACCCAAGAGTATAGTAACTAACTAACTTTTTTAATTGCTAACAGCATGCTGGGCTGCATTAGCTTTCTGTTAATCTCTGACACTATCCTAATGAATTCCATTTTCAATATCCAAATAAAGAGGTTCTCTTAAAATATTAGCTCTGGTCTAAATGAACATGATTGTATATCACTCACAGGTAAAGTCTTTCACCTAATTTACTGATGCTGATGCAATATCCACTGTATTAGCATTCTCACCAATTTTGACTTGATCTCCTGTTTTCACAAGAGCTTTACTAGCAACCAATACCAAAGGCAACTGTTTCAGCAGAAACATTGCACAATTACTTACCATATTACAATTACAAAGTATAATGTTTTCTGCACTGCATTTAATGCCATTTACCAAGACCTTCTGCTTGCAGGCATTTACACTACTCAGTTTAGATTTCTGTGTAATATGCACCCTTCAGGCTACTCAGAAGCTAACAATTAAGGCTTAATTAGTCAAATTATTTTTATTAATAACTATTGATTGTCTTTCTACAGAATTCCGTATCTTTGGAAAACATCTCTTAATGAATCAAGTGCCCTTATATGTGATAGATCCTGGTTAAAAACATGTCTTACAGTCAATTCTAAAACTGCTGTATCAGAGTTGTGGCATTACAGGCTACAGACTTCGGGAAAGAATACTGTGAGAAATGCCATTAATATACTGAACATACAATAACAGCTACAGCCTTACTAAGAGGAAACTTAGTAGTCCATACTCATATTGGCAATTCTAATGGTAGGAAAGGTAGGTAATACAAGAATGAATTTCAAACTGTTTAGCAAAGAGCTTGGGGATGTTTCCCACTAAAGCCAAAGAAACAAAAACCAGATTCACACAAAATCACATTCATTTTAATCAGGTGCTATGTTGATAGAGCTCCATTTAACAACTTCTTCCATTGCTCAGAAGAGGGAACCTGGCTATCATTAAGAACTCAGCAGCAGTAAGTTGTTGCTGAAGAAAACTAGCACTGTACCTGTTTGCCCCCAAGAAAAGAAATTAGCACAGACTCCAAACAAGTACCATATCTAAAGCCCAGCAGAGAAGAATTTGTTTTCTACCCCTTCCCACTCCATCTCTCTCTTTTCCCAGAAGAGACTAGTCTGCTACCATGAAAGATGATTATTCTTCCTGTATACAAATAAATACAGGCCCACTCACAACTCCAGTTTCACCTTTGTCTCAATGGGGCCATTGAAACAATTTTCAAGAAAAACAAAACAAAACAAAACAAAACAAACAAACAAACAAAAAAAAAGAGTCAATCCTTTCCTTTTCAACTTCCAAATGCTAAATTGATTAACATCAGAAGCAAAGCATGATGACACTTTACTGAAGAAGAAGAATATCCCCCTTTGATCAATGCAGCAGACAGTGGATAAGTCACTGAGGTAGATGCAATCATGATAGCAATAAATATTGTCAATTTGGGTGACACAACAGATATACTGAAGTAAGAACAGATGCTGAAACTGGGAGTGCATTGTCGAGGTATTTTCCAATACTTAGCACAGGCAACCTGCCAGTAGGTTGAGGGAGCTGATCACCTACCTAGAATTATTAACAGATTAGAGCATCTGACATGTGAGGGACACCTAAAAAAAGATAGAACTGTTAAGACTGGAGAAGAGAAGGCTCAAAGAAATAAAGAAATCAGAGCCAAAGTCTTCTCAGTACTTCATAGTGACAGAATGAGAGACAATGCGCAAAAATAAAAAGCCAGGAAATACCACTTAAACTAACTGGGGAGTGGCGAGATGTCACTACACAGGTACAGGTTGCCAAGAGAAGCTGTGAAGTCTCCATCCTTGGCAATATTCAATCAGATCTGATGCAAAAGGTGCACTTTCCAAAAGTGTCCCAACAGCCTATTTGAATGCAGCTCTCCTGTAATACGCTCATGGATCTTTTACACTCCCTGTCATCATATATCATTTATTCTACCAGTTACATAAACTAAACGTTCACCAGTTTATCCTGGTTGACAGCTATTAAATTTCAGATGTGGAAGATCAAAACTGAGTAATTTTAAATCACTAAATTTTCAAACGTGAAGAGCATTGTCACTCATATTACATACTAATAGTCATGGCATAATAAACTTAGCTGCCCTTTTCTTTAACTTTTACCTTTAGTCATGTATTTCTCTCCCTGTTTTCCTCTATGCATACACCAAATAAAATGGGATTAGATTTTATTTTTTATTTTAAGAATATTTTTGCCAGTCTTATTTCAATGTATATAGCTGCATGTCATTGCTCCTCTCATGCAATGTCCATAACTAAGCTTCTTTTGGCTACTCACATTGATTAGGATGCACATTAATAGTTTTCCTTAACAATGTGTATGAGAAATCTTCTATTAATTGTATGTGAAACCTGCGGTTTATGGTATTTCTGTAATTTACATGGTTTCTGAGAGTTACTTGTGAGCTATTTAAATGCTGTAAAGTCTGTCAACTTACTGTCTCTGAGGCATTTCAATACAAATGTAAATTACATGTGAATCTTTTTCAATTTAGGCTAAAAATCATGTTGTCAAAGATACAAGAATCTGCCAAAGAGGTAACTCAGGCCATAGTGTCCTTATTATCTTTGGAAAACATCCTACTATTTGGGAATCTTGATATAATTACCTTTTACACTTATCTGCTCAGCTAAATCCTTTTCTGCCTCACTGGAGGATGTACTGTATTGAAAAGAAGCACAATGTAATTTTTCCTGCTTGCCTCTATCTTATTCTCCACTAGTTTATCAACTTTTTATAATCTATTAGGATACAGAGTATTAAAATCACCTAACTGTACAAACAGGGTAATAGTATAGATCTGTCTTCTCAATTCTTTTAGCATGACAATATATGTATAGTATTTAATATAAGGAAATAGAAAATGAGGGAGGATTACATTTAGAGAAATAATAGGATTAGAATATGATTGTTAAATTATAATGCATAAATTATTGCTAACACTGTACAACAACTTTGTTTTAGGTAGGCTCACTCAAAGTTACATGATCAGAAAATATTGGAGCGGTCTAGCAGAGGAGTCAGGACTTTCCGTTGGTAAGGTTTAGAAAGAAACACGAATATTGAAATAATATGCTATGATCATGGTGGGTTATTTTATGTTACCTTTTTAAGATAATAAAAAATGTAACTGGAGGTACACCCTTATGTCCTTGAAACACTCACGCTACTCCCCAGCTTTCTTGAAAAGGGGTTGGTCAATATAGGCACTTCCATCTAAATATTTGATTTCTCTACCCTGAAGTATTTTCATGCATCTGTCATTCTTCTGTAACAAGAATTTACACCTTCCTATCTGTATTGCATTTATTTACCCACTTACAAACTCAATGACTCTGCAATTCTGTCATTAAGTAAAACCCATTACCTTTTCCTGTGAAACCCCCCTGCCTGAGATATATTCCTTTCCAGTTAGTATTCAGAGATCAAAAATATTTGGTTGCCTTGTCTGAATAATATCTAAAATAGGAGTCTCTGACAACAGGGCTGCATGGAATACCTCATTGCATCTCATTCTTGCTGTACAGTGCTTCTGAGGTGAGCAGGACTGATAGGTACCTCTCCCTTTATCTTTTTCCCCTACCCTCCTCTTTTCTTCTTACTCAGTGTTTCCAGACATCTTAAATACCTAGTTTTAAACCACATTGTTGCTTTCAACTACACAGGAAATTGTCAAGAAACCTTTTAGGAGATTCTAGGAAGAAATAAAAGAATTAACTCATTAAAAAGACAAAGAGAAGTAAGCTTTATTAGCATCCTTTCTCCAATCTTAACATCTGCTAATAAGCACTTGTGGCAGAAGTGATCACACACAAGGTCTTACACTCCTGGACTCGTCTCAAATCCATTTTGCAACTAATTTTTTTATTTGAAATGTTCCAGTGTTTGAATTGAGTCTAACTTACTAACAGCTTACACTGTCATTATTTTCATAGGAAAAATCAGGATATTAACTTGAAGTATCTTTTTTTTTTTTTTTTCAAATTTTTTAGGTGGTTTACTTTATGAAGGGGAAGATAATGCTGGATCAGCCTCAAAAAGTCTATATCAAAATATAAACAAGCAAACAAACCTTTTTCTACTTTTTCTCCTAAAAATAACTAATTTTAAAGTTTTCAGTAACAGTTGTCTCTGAATCTATACAGGTAGCATAATCATAAAGAACAAATACAAACAGAATGAACACTCTGTATTTTATCTAATATAGGAATTTTAATAAACCCTGTACCTAATCAACATTGTTTCCTGCATATTCCCTCTGGTTTGCAAACTAAAAAAATGTAATATTGTGCCTGCATAAACATTGTGATTACCACATATTCTAGAGCTCTCTATTTGCTTATGTTTTACTCTGTTTACCAAACTGAGATTCTGTTGTGTTTGAAGAACTTACTGAAGAACATGTGCATTTTTAAAGCCCTGTTAATAAGTAGATGTAAATTACAGCGGCAATTATTACATTATCCTTTTATCTCAAATTCAGTCACTATCAACATCCTCTCTGTTATGCGTAATGCAATTTCCTGCCAACCAAATGCATGATAGACCCAAAGTTTCCTGAAGTAAACCCATGTCACAGCCAATTTAGGGCAGTGTGGAATGTACTTCTGGGATAAATTCAGACCTTCAGGCATGCATAAAAATGTTGGGGAAAGGGATGGAAAACAGCATTCAAAGACAGTATGTTCCCGCTTCTTGGTAGCTGCACCAATGGAAAATAACAGTTTCTCATGCAAATCAAATGTTAGGTAATAACCAGCTACTATGTCTGATGATGATTTACAGTCAGAGGAAAGTGCAATAGGTGTCTGACCAAAGTTTGTCATTCTATCACAGGAACTATATTACATGTTCTTCTAGAAAACTTATGTTCAGGGGAAACAAATTTAACCCAATCTCTGCCATAATTAAAATTGCATTATGAGACTTAGGATTCTCTCCCAGGGCAACGGAAGCTTTATTTTCAGAAAAGAAAAGAAAAAAACAAATGTGGGCTCCTAGTCTAAGTTCCGCTAGCCATGTTTCATGACAGAGAGTTATATACTTAATCCCCAGAAGAGTTTCTTCAGGTTGTGCCTGTGTAGCCTTGACTTACTTATTAAGAAAGGAAATCAGCATAGACTTAGTAGAGATGCAGTGTTAGAGAGACGCTGAGACTAGCTTTGACAGTTCAACAAGGCATTTCCAGAAGTAAGTGCTCTCAGCTGTTGGCATTGCTTTTCTGTTCAAGGCTGGTGTCCTACAGGACAGCTGGCAGAAGCAAAATGTGTGAGCTGTACTCGGCTGCCACTGACCAAAGCATGTTAGTGTTACTCAGATGTTTAAATTACATCAGATATGAAATACTTGAAGGATTGTACTGTTTTCAAATACTTTGGCTGTCAGCAAAAGAAATGCAGATGGCATGCAAAGCCTTCAGACAAGAGGTGCTGCCACAGAGCCTTCACTCTAGCTGCAGCATATTTTCCTAATATGAACAAAAATAAGAGACAATGCCAAGCTATTCTATTATTCTATGATGTAGATGTCTGTGATACAGAAAAAAAGGATGAGACAGCAAAAACAAGCAATGCAACAACCACAGCACTACACAAAATGCAGTGGACAAAATCACTGACTGGTTGGCCACAACTAACAGGACATTGAAACAACTGTTCTTCCATTCAGATTTTGCACTTACCAACCTCCACAACACTAGAACAATTGGGGTCTGTGAAGCCTTCAGGACACTCGCATGAGTAGAAGTCTTCATTCAGTCCTGATAGACAGATGCCACCATTTTTGCATGGGCTGGAGTCACACAGGTCTCCTGTGGGTTAAAGGAAGAAAAGACTGTTGTATGAAAGTCTGCAAAATTTATACACAGGCTCCAAGTATGGTAGACTACTGATGATCAAGAACAGAGAAGTATGACAAACTCTATGTCCTCTGAATATCTTTTGGCTAATTCTATTTTATATTTATTTAGCAGTACACATCTGTCGCATCATTTTATCTTAGCCTTTTACTCCACCAAAAGGGCTTCTCTTAAGCACATTGACAGATATTGACTTGAAAACAAAATACAATTAAAAAAAAAAAAAAAAAAAAAAAAAAATCACTTTATCTCATTTGAATTCGATCAGGATATATATTTGGGAAAAAATAAATAAATAAATAAATAAATAAATAAAATAAAAAAATTACTTCTCCAGATTTAATGGAACGTGAGGCCAAATGGTGCTTTTGTTTCAGGATATTATCTTACCACCTAGCTCCTGAGCAAAGAATTGTGACTGTGGTTACATCCTCACCTGCTGCAGATACATGCACTCTTAAACCACTCAGCAGTACAGATCGGGCATGACACAGCATTTCTGCTGAAAACAAAGCACAGCATTTAGGCCACAGTGTGCTTCTGTGTTGACTTTATGTCAGTCACAGGAAGACCTGTTACATGTGTTTTCAGGAAGAAGTTCAGCTATAGAAAGTAAAGCCACTGAAGGGTTTTGAGCAATTTAATTCTAACAGCAGGGTTAACAATGATATTTCAGCCAAGAGGAGTTTTCACTCTACCTCAAGACCCACCAACACCACAGCAAGTACTTGGACACAGACCTCCAGTGCTCCTCCAGTGTCCCCTCAATGCCCCAAGGAAGTTTGCCAAGTTCTCCCACAACTCATTTACTCTGACTGCAGGGACAGAGTAAATCAATTACAAACAAAGCTATGCTTCGCTTCAAAATCATGCCATGCTATGAACTAGCCATGCTTCAAAGCTTCTTGGGACATGGCAAGCACAGGCACAGTGGGTAGCTTCAATCTTCCTAAATAAGGATAAACAAGCAGATTTTGCTAATCCTTGAATTGCTTTTCAGGGAAGACAGCCTACTTGGCTAATTAGCATCGAGGCGATCAACAGCAGCAAGATGTAAACTCTGAAAGATGCACCCCAGGGCTGCTTTATATGCTCAGTACTTGAACATGTCTCCAGTAATATCAGTGTATACAGTATATTATCTAATACTATTTGAAACCGCCTTCATGAGAGAACAGAGTACCTGTCCAACTCTTGTTACTCCTCTAGCACTTTCAGAGAACCATACCCTCTCACAGTTCTACAAATATGCTGAAATATGGGACTGCTTCTGCTGAAAACATCTGAAATACCTGTTTGAGATCTGATCCAAAGTTTGTAAGTCTTGCTAATGACTATTATTCTCTTGTCATGCTGGTACCAAGACATGATGTATTTTATATCTCTATTGAAAGAGAACAGGAGGTAACTTTGTGTCCATTCTGTAGTGGGATAATTGGAGGCAATCCTGAAGAATATCCTTTCTGTAGCCTCAATTTCATATTTTTTATCAGATATTTAAATACATCTTCAGATGAATTTTTTACTTATCTCACACTTCATCTTGTAAAACAGATTTGTGCTATTTATTGATTTCTGTATTTTATCATATGGCATAAGCCATAGGAACACCTTCCTCGTATCTTAACATCAAATCTCCAAATATGAATTTCCTAATATTTGAATGTGTTTTGCTAAAACGTAACAGTAACTTCAAATTCTTTAAATATCATTATATGAAATGTAATTTGGCAAGTAAATCAAAGTCAATGTTGAGCACAAATGCAAATTCATAAACTTGAAGGGAACACTTTTTTTTTTTTTTTTTTTTTTTTTTTTTTTTTTTTCCCTCCCCAACGCTATGATTTTTAATTCTTTACAAAGTTGCACCATTTTTTACCGGTAAAGTATTTTATTCTAGAATATTACTATTGCTATTCTACATTATGCTTAGTATTGTTTTTAGCAATACCAATAATTTGTACAGTAGTTTTCTTTTGCAATTTTTTTGCAAATGCAACTTAAAGCAACATCTACAGAAAATCAATTTAAAAAAACTAAGTAGCATATTATTATTATTATTATTATTATTACTATTTTAATTGAAAAGTTGTCTTCTGACATGTAACTCTAGAAAGAGTTACATAAAGTCCACCTATTTATGTCAGTAGTACTAACATTTTAATATGTTTTGGACTACAGTGATGGCAAGGAAGACCAAAATGTTTTTAACACTTTGCTGGCCCACAGACTGAAGATCAGTGCCTCGTGTGAGAATTCCAATCTAACAATCACGTAAGCCATTTTACCAATGCACAAAACTTCAGTGAGTTGTACACATCAATGGCAAACAAACAAACAAACAAAAACAAACATTTTTTTTTTTTCTTTTAATCAATCTGACAGTTTTAATGTCCTTCAAAGCACAGAGATTTGTCATGTGTCTACCTACCTGGTACTAACAGTCTTACACTGAACATTGTCCAGCTGAAGTATGGCAACTTGAAAAGAGTAAATGACAACTTTTCATAACATATACGAGATATACCTAAACAGGTTTTTTCTTCTTCTCAGAATCTAAACAACTCAAGCTTTCTCAGCTTGACTGCTGATTGCATTATTTGGTCCCCAAGGGATGCTTTAGATTTCATGCGGCTTAGGCATTTGATTGTGAAAGAACAATCTGTATGAACTGACTGCTCTGAAAACTGCATTCCTATACCTTTAATTAAACAAATTAATTAAATATCATCTGGAACAGAGACACTTGTTATGTTAATCCACATGGATATTCTTATTAAATTGAGAGGGGACAATTTTACTAAATGTTTCCTCACTCAGTGTCCTTCTGATTTCAGTTATGCAAAACAAGAAAGAAAAAGAAAGATAGAAAGACAAATTACTACTTCCCTTTGTATGTTTTATACTGATTGACAAACATTGCTAATTTTCCATTGGATTTCCAGAATTTGAAATCTTCTACTAAAACCAAAGTGTTTATTGCTATCTGAGTTGTTTTCGTTTGTCTGAAAATTTGTGTGGGCTTCTTAAGCTTGAAGCAAAGTACCTTGACCTACAGTTTGGAAATAAGAAAGCAGTCATTTTTTTCCACATTCAAGAAGTAACTGCTCTTTTGACCCCATTCTACTGTCAGTTACTGGTATAAATTTGTTGTCATTATATTACATCACAGAAATAAAATGAGCACAGCACACCTCTAAAGAAAATGGAACTATCAAAAAGACAGAGTGTAAACAATGAATATAATCATAAGGAGTAAACATAAATATTTTGGGAACAAATTCTGACTTGGGCTGAAACAATTTCCAATTGTATTCATAAAAAAACATGAAACAAACATCTCTGACCTCTCTATACATATTAAATAACTTAAAGCAAAATGCTGTTATGTTTTAATATATTTCACACTTAAATAATAATATTATTATTGTTTACGTTGAGGGCATCTGATATCAAGTAAGGTGCATAACCATAATGGGCAACACAGCACAAACAACATGCTCCATCTGTCCTCAGAATTCATGGTCACCCAGGATCTTGGAAACCCTTGCAATGACACTAAAACATCTAACATCCACGCTCACAGGGAACTAGGAAAATTGTTCACCTTCAGTCCGGTTACCAATGACATTATCTACCAATGTACCTCCAAAAGATAAATAAATAAATAAATAAATAAATAAATTTAACTGTTTCTAGTCCGGTAGGATTACAAACCAGTACATGTCTTTTTTTCATGTTACTGTTTTAAATGACTATTTGTTTAGACTGTGGCAAGCTTAGTTCATTACATTTTTGATGTTTTATTGTTGTCTTAAGTCTGAGCAAATGCACAGACACAAGTGAGCAGTAATTCTGTGTAAGACCAGACAAAGTTTGTGCAAACTTGCATACTCAAATTACTAAAACTCACTTAAAATATTAGCACTCTTATTTATGATTTAGTGCCTGTGAAATTGTGCAGAACAAAATAAATGTCAACTTTGAATCAAAAATATTCCCCTCAATTTACATTTTGCGCCTCTTGAGAGGCCATTGATGTTGAAATATTGAACTCTAATTTGTTATACATTCTACTCAGTTTGATGTACAGAATATGATTTATAAGGCTTTTCTCTAAGAAGAAAAGCTTATACGGGTGCACTTCGTTTTAACATAACTGATTAAGGGATTTGTTACCATTAAAGTACTATGTTACACATGACACCACCTTTAACACAACAGTAGTTTGGGAATTTAACCTTAGAGTCATTGTGAATGGGAGAGTAAAATAAACACAAAGAATTATATCCATAGATCAGCTCCTACAGGATTGTGCTCTATGCTGGTAACTTGTCATAGCGGTGCATGACATGCTGCTTGCATGCAGCTGTGGCAGGTTTCTATACATTAAACACTGTAAGCAGAACTCTGATATTAATAATAATTATACTTTAAAACAAAACAAAACAGTAAAATAATAGTGTACCTTAAAAAAAATGTATTGAAAAGGGTCTAATAAATAATGCAAGTGTCAAATAAAAACAATTTTTTTTCTTTACTGTCTGATGAACCCCGCACCTTTCATTATATGGCCACTGAAGCATTAAGGTATGGCACAACACTGTGTACATCATATTTGTGCTATAATTACTGCTGTATTTATTTCATCCTTGGAAATCTCTCAGACTGTAAAATCTCATCACATCAAACTTTTGAGATTTGGTGCAAGGACCTGTGAAACAGAACTAAGGAGAGATACATTCATATGGTCCCTGCTCAAAATTGCCAGAACTCATAACCCCTCTGAAATTAACTCTTTAAAGGGACTCTTCCTTTGAAGTGATGTTTTATATGTAGCTGTATATACAATATACATTGTATATGTATATTGTATATGTGTAGTACCTGTTTTTTCATGGCAACATGCATGGAAGAGTTAAAGTAGAAATCCACTCCAAATTGTCTCAGACCAGACTATTGAGGAGCAGATAGTACATTTAAATGATTAGAAGTTACTACGTTTTCAGGATGTGCTTTTAAATTTTTCCTCATGTCTTCAGGTTTGTTTTTTGTTTTTGTTTTTGTTTTTGTTTTCAGATCATTCCCAAGTCAAATAAATCTTTGAGGCTAAGCACAAAAAAGCAAAACAAAAATAATAAAATGAAAGTGAAGATACATACATACTCAAAAATACTTTTCTGATAAAGAGCTCTCTCCCTCCTCGTCCAAACTCAGAAAAACAACTACAACAACAACAACAAAAAACATACAACGAAGCTCAAATAATTAGACGTTTGATCTACAGTAACAATTAGCCAATTAGTTTTTGTTTTGTTTGTTTGTTTGGTTTTTAATTTTATTCATTTATTTATTTAATTTTAAAGAGCAACTGCATTTTTTCCATGGCGAGCCCAGTTAGCAGACCTGGTTTAACCCTCATTAAAGGAACTCAGAGAGGAACCATTTTGTAAGTCCACCTTGTTCCCGGACATACCTTCACATCACCATTCTATCTTTCAACAAAATGATGAAAATATGACTATTGCTTCTTACGACAAGCAGGTAGCTGTGGAGAGAACATTTGTAAACCATTTGATACACTTTATGTTTTCGTATTGAATACTTTCTAATCCTGTAAGATCCCCAAAACTCTTACCTGACTCTTTAACGAATAGTGCAATACTTTGCTTGACAGCAAAGGACAACCTGAAAGAAGAAACTCAACTGCAGTATATAAATAATGCAGCACACCATGATGATAACAGTTAGGCTATCAATTCTTGTCAAGAACAGAAATTCAGAGTTTATGAAAACAATTTTTGTGATATGAAGTCTAAAGCAGATGCACCGTGCAAACTGAGCAGTACCATCCCACAACTGTATGTGTGTTCCTTTGCAAAGCACTCTTAGTTGTTTTGTTGTAAAATTACATAAACCAGTCAGCTACCATTACTACTTGCAAATCAATTTGCTATCGCAGCTCACTAATGATTGTGAAGGAATAGAAGAAAAAAAAAAAAAAAATTACTCTAATTAAAAAGTACTTACTCTGTAATGGCATTGTTCCTGGGATAGGAATATCTGTCAAAAGCTCAAGAACAGTGTCCAGAATCAGGCATGGGAGAAGCATTTGAGTCCCTGTTCACAAAATCATTATCCTGAAATGAATGTAATTTCCCTCAACTACCTTTTAACACCTAGAATGATAACTGTTATGATTTCTGGCAGAAGAGTTACTGTAAAAAACACCTGCTTTAGACAATGGAATAAATACGTCTTAATCCCATGGATTCACAAGATTTCAAAACTGGAAGGAAAGAAATGATAGAAGAAAGATAATTTGAGTTTGGGTACATTTTCTTCTATAATTTAAGAAGAGAATATATTATATGAAAGTGTGAATGGATAAAGCATTCTTATGTATTGTTTGACTTCCTGTACATTAAGTATATGCTCAGATATATTTAATAAGCTTTGTATACTGAAGCAGTGAAATTTACAGAAGCTGATACTAAGGTAAACAGACTGATACTGTAGCCATCTGAGGAGCTGCAGACCCAAACTAAAAGTATGACAAAATTGGTAGGTAAACAGTTGAAAAGTTTATAACACCAGTTCAGGATGCTAGTCGCAGATGTTGTTGGGTAGGTACACCAACCTTTAGCGGTATGCTATGTAATGGGTGTTACACATCTGAGTATTTGGTGTCACTATTGATGGAGAGAAATGGACCATTGTTCCTACCTAAAACAGCTACATTTTTTTTTTTTTTTTCAATTCCCTATATTACTACATGAAATATAGCTTATTTTAAAAGCTGTCTCTAAAGAAATAAAATAAATAGCTATTGCCTTTCATGAGAATAAAACTTGTTACAAGGAAGAAATCTCCAGGTGACTCCAAACAATAAACAGCCCAGAAAATAACCATTCAATAGAAATTTGGTCTAAGAATAGTAAAAATGAGCCCCAGTCATGAACCCCAGAAGAGTAACTAAACTTCAGAAGAAGACTGAGAAAGTACTTGCTACCACTAGCAGTTTCATATTAAAATCAATTTTCAGAAAAAGAGCTTTAATAGTTTTCTGATTTACAGAATCATCTGTACAGTGTCCAAGTTCAAATCTATTTCTCCACAGCTGAACCGCTACCGAGAAGCAGAACTATAAATCATATTAAAGACACACCTGTGCAGAGATGCAAAATGTGAACATGAGAACAGATGAGCTCTGCAGTTCTTTTAAGAAATTTGTAAGCTGTTATTCAGATTTAATGGTGAGGCAGCTAACTTGTTTTTCCTAAGGTAAAAAGACAGCTGAATAATTAACTTGTATCTCTTTTTATTTGAAAGGGAAGTTAAAGTTTCTAGATATCAGTGGCTAGTCCGCCTCCATGCTGCCTGTTTTCTATTCTGATTTGCTTATTATGCAGGTAGAAGGTTCAGTTAGCTTTCTGACTAAAATATTAATTGCACAATGTTTAAATCATTTCAGAAAATGAATAAATTGATATAATTAACTCTAAACATCCATATCTGAACTGGATGTGAAAACTTCCAGATCATAAATCTCAGAACAAAAAACTCATGATTTTATTACAGGTCTCATGGAAGCTGAGGTGGTTGGCTTCTTTTTCTGAAAGCCTTTGGAATCAAGAGACTATATGCACTTAAATAAAACAGTATCAGCAGCTTGTAGCTGTGGACGAGAACTGCAAAATACTACTGTGAACTAGATGTAAACATTTCTATAAATTTAACTTTTTCCTGTCTTGCAATCAGTAGGGGGTTGCACCAGCTGATTTCTGAAAACGTGAGATGGAACTATGAAAAGAAAACTAGATTTTTCTAATCAGAGAATTCACATTAGAATACCACCCTAGGACTATGCTTAAGTATTAATCCAGGGTGAAGATGAAGTGCTGACTTAAGCTTTGCGTTTAGTCTAGTAGTACAATACTGTAAAAGTGTGTCCCTGGTTTCAGGGTTAGAATAGAGTCCTGAAGTAATGCCTGCAGAGATTAATTTCTATCATAATAAATCCCTTTCTGCCTTAAAAAAAAAAAATATATATATATATATATATATATAATATCTTCCCTTTCTAAAGGTCTACAGCATGAGCTACTTTATTCATTTGAATGTGAAAGAGCAGTAGGTCACTCTACTTCAGCCTGCTGTGCTACAGGCTTTTCAAACATCTGATGGTTGACAATACGAAATACATGTAGAAGTAGAAAACAGCTTAAAAAGTAAACTCTTCTCTCTTTTGTAGTTACAGAGAGTTCATTTCTATGCCAAGTACGTCTTCAGGGAAAAAGATGAACTATTCCTGTCAATTTGAATCTTTATTAGTAAGAAAGGGATCAAAAGTGATTAAAAGAGGAGCAGTTATATAATGCATTTCTGAAATTTTTTTGCAACTTATGGAAAAGATTTCATCCATGCACTGGTACGAGGATTTGGGGAAAGCAGCCATGCATTCAGATATTGTTTCATCCGACAAAAAGAGAGATATTCCCCCATGATGGTCAAATGATACCACCAGTGAGCACCCAGCCTCTGCTAACAGCCACAATTCTTTCATAACACAAGCAAGGAAGCCATTGATGAATGTCTTTAATGCAGGTGCCTGGATCCCTACCAATACAGCCTTCCACAATGAAGGTGGCAAACATCACCCAGCCTCTCCTCACACATATGAACTGAGTTTATGTGGCATGGTTTTAGTAGCAGTGGAGCAGGGTCACTACGTGGAGCAGAGGCAGAGAGGGACTGTGAGGAAGTGGCGGAGATGAAGTGTCAGGGACTGACCGCAGCCTCCATTCCCTGTTCCCCTGCACCACTCGGATGGAGGAGCTGGAAGAGGGTAGGTGGGATGAAGATGGTTTTACCTGGCTTTTAGTTCTCACTGCTCTAGTCTGTTAGTAATGGCTAATAAATTACATTAATCTCCCTAGTCTATGTCTAGTTTGCTGGTGATGGTAATTGTTGAGTGATCTCCCTGTCCTTATCTCTGCCCTTGAATTTTTTTCATCATATTTTCTCCCCCTTTCCCTTTGAGGCGGGGGAGTAAAAGACTGGCTGTGGTGGAGCTGTTGCCCATTACTATGAAACCACCACAGCACACTGATCTGATTTCAGCTGTCATTCATGTTGGGCATGTTGCTAAACTTATCTACTACTCACCAACATGTGAATTAACTGATATTTCAGCACCTGTTCAGATTTACAGGGCAAGAGAGGTTTATGAAAAGGGAAGAATAAGAGCTTAAATTTACATGTTCTGTACAAGTGTAAAGTGTTTGCCTTCCCATTAAGTTGTGTTTTGCTCAATTAAAATTTTGGGAGACATAGCAAATGTCCTGGTTTCAGCTAGGACAGAGTTCATTTTCCTCATAGTAGCTGGTAGGGTGCTGTGTTTTGGGTTAGGATGAGAAGAGTGCTGATAACATGCCGATGTTTTAATTGTTGCAGAGCAGTGCTTATAACAAGCCAAGGACTTTTCAGCTCCTCGCTCTGTCCTGCCGGTGGGCAGGCTGGGGGTGCAGCAAGAGCTGGGAGGGGACGGACCCAGGACAGCTGACTCAAACTGGCCAAAGGAGAATTCCATACCATCTGACGTCATGCTAAACAATATATAGGGGTGGCTAGCCAGGTTGTGGGGGGCAGCTGCTCGGGGGATAGGCTGGGCATCAGTCAGCAGGTGGTGAGCAATTGCATTGTGCATCACTTGTTTCATACACATTATTATTAGTAGTACTGTTTTAATTATTATTATTATTATTATTTCCTATCTTTATCTCAACTCACGGGCTTCACTTTCCGGTTTCTCTCTCCCATCCCAGAGAGGGAGGGGGGATGGTGAGCGAATAGCTGTGTAGTGTTTAGCTGCCGGCTGGGTTAAACCACAACAGCAAATCATTATGTGAATACATTAACATTTCCAGTTACTTGCCCTTTGCTTTCAAAGCTGATCAAGAGAATCTGAATAGCATGCTCACGTGTAATATCTTTTAGTATAATATTCATATTTCTTGGTAGACATTACTGTGTTTTGCAGATCTCCTGATACAACTTCAGGTGGTTTCTGTCAGCAGTCATCTGGGCTCCTGTTGGTTTGTCCATTAACTGCTGATAGGCTCCAGTTATATACTGACAACCATGACATAGTCAATACAGGGAGCTAGATTTCCTGTTTGACTTAACCTAAGTTCTGGTTTTGATCATTAGCTCCTCCTAAATCTTTCTTCGGAAGATTCATTGTTTCTGAACAGTTGTCTATAGTTTCTGAACAATTAGTCCTAACGCCTGATCAGAAAACAGCTCAGACACAGTAGCTTCTCCCTCCCCCATCCCCTGCCTTCCATGGAGTCCAACCAGTACCACAGTCCAAAGGGTGACCTTTAACATAAGCATTCTTAGGTGTTTATGACCTTCTTGAAATAGGAGACTTTCTCATTCTTTCATTTCCTTATGGTCTGGGAGCATTTAGGTACATTATCATTAAATTGCAACTTACCTTTTCTTTCCAATTTCTGCCTTTGCATCATTGGTGAGAAAAGAGGGACTTTTGCCAAAAAAAAAAAAAAAAAAAAAAAGAAAAAAAAAAAAAAAGAAAACATTGTGGAAATATCACCTTTGTGCTGTTAAAATATTCCTGATTTTCTTCCACATTTGACATCTCCAATTTTTTATTTTATTTTATTTTTTTTTTCCCCTTGGGCTCCATAGCTTTTGAGGTTTATCTTTTGGCACCACCAGTGTGTGTGTGTATGTGTATATATATACAAACATATATTTAGCTCCATACTTACACATACACTATATATAGAAATAAAAGTGGTTTGCTTTTCCTTTGTTTGCTCGATATTGGAAAAAAATCAGGCACTGGTTGCTAAGCAATTATTAGTTTCATCTGCACTGGCGAATTTATCTTTTCTCATACAAAGTAAATCCAAATTTGGAAGCTGAGCAATTCAAAAGTCATCATCAACAGTTTTTAAAACTCTTATTACACTCGTAATATCCTCCTACCTTCACCAAAATTAAATAACTTAAAACAATGAGTTCTAAACTTATTCTCATTACTATTTGAAAAGTATTCACTGATCTCTAGTTACCTCTATTTTTTTGATACCCAGTATTAAATACTTTATTTAGTCACATTTTAAAGTGTCAGCAATATTTACAAAATAGGTGATATTCAATGCCCCCAGTTGGGTATCTAAAATAACAAACACACTTTTTTTTTTTTTTTAATTCAGTTTTCAAAATTTTGAAAAAATTATTTAAGTCTGAAATGCATCCCACAAATGTCCTTAAATATATGTCTACATTTATACAAAATACACTCATTTATACAAAAATACATTCATCTTCATCAACAGTTTCAAAACATGTAAGAAAAATGTAGGACTATTCTATTTTCAAGCAATATTCTGAACTGCAAAACAAATATGAAAACACATCATGAGGCAGTTAGCATTGGCTACATCTAAGTAAGAAAAATGCGAGGGACAACATGAGTGGACCAGTATTTCAAAGCATTCAGTGCTGAGGCTTCTGTATATGCATCACATGAAGCCTGAGGATTTATTTTTTTTTTTTTCAGATTTAGTCACTTCCCCTCTAGTTAGAAGATGCCCAAGTGACCAGTCAGTGGCTCAGATCCTTGAGTAGCCACTGGGGATAAGGTGCATTAATCTCCCATCTGAGCACAGCTTGTAGCCTGATGTCCTGAGATATCTAGCTCACACACATCAAAACCACTTTGCAGACTGATGAAAGCAAGCATCAGATGTGGAGGCAACCACAGGTTTAACTTCCAAAGCTCACTCTCATGCTAGAAAACTATTTTAACACTGTACACAGTGTTAAAATAGCACTGTACACTCTTTCCTACAAAAACTTTTTCTACAATGAGGTCTTCTATATTAGCGAAGAGAAGAAAGCAAAATATCTGCAAAGTTTTGACTGTTACAACTGCCTGATCTTACTGCATTCATTCCATCCATGTTTTGTCCATATGGATGTTTAAATCTATCCCCAATTAAAGTTCTGCCACCAAAAAAAAAAAAAAAAAAAAAAAAAAAAAGTCACCTATAGAGACAGTATTGTTGGTTTTAATCATTCTGTCTTTACAGAAAGGTGATGATCGCAATCAGAATAATAATTAGGTAATGAAGATATGTGCCCCTCCTGTGAAAGATATGAAATAATTAGTGCATTAGGACTTGTCAGCTACAACAAAAAAGTAATTCTGTTTATTTCAGATGATGTAGCTAGCAGTAACATTAGAGCTCTGGGGATGAATGATGCATATCCTTTTGGTAATTTTTGGAAAGAGTGTGTGGAAAGATGTACAGATGTATTTTTTATCTTCTTTGGGTAGACATGTTCAGAAATAGAATACAATCTAAAACTTCTGAACATATAAAGATTCAGGTGTAGATTGTACTGCATACCTTTACTGTAAAAGGTTTCTTCTGGCCCTAGACTTTCCCTGAATAAAACACAAAATTTCTTGAAACAACATATCTGCTAGGCACATTTCAACTAAATGCATCAGGTAAGACCTGAGTTTTAACTTCACTCCATGCAACTGAATGTGATGGAAAGACACCTAAAACAAGACTCGGCCAAGGGCTCCTACACTGGACTACATTAAATTGTTTCGTTGCAAATACTTCACTTACACCTGTGTGTTGTGCTGAATTGTGAAACACAGAATTGATAATTAGCAGCCATTTGGCATTGCTGCTTAAAAAATGTAGATAGCTCAGTGGCCATCTAAGCACTCACTGGTAAACCAAACACAAATGGAGAAGGTTGCAGCTTGGATGAGCTTACTGCTTTTTGTTTGCTAGGGAGTAAAGTTTGAAAAATGAAGAGGAAAGAAATAAAGTCAAGCCCAGCAGAGAATAGTATAAATGAAAGATATTCACAAATGGAAGGTCTGAGAATATGATAATTTTAGTACAGTGAGTTGTAAAAGGAACCCTAATTCTTATCTTAATAATGATAGAAACGGATCCTTGACTAAATGCTATTCTATTTCAGCAAAATTCTGAACAGAGATACATGTTCCTGTAACTTGTTTCTTTTCTGGTGTCTCAGGACAACCAGAATATCAGATCTGGGAAACTGAAGTACACTGTAATTGCTTGTAGCATCAATGCCAAGTCATTGACCTGCCCTTCAACATTTCAGGTGCATCCAAGGCTCAGCAGAATGTTTAAGCGAGCTCAAAAAATTAAGCTGGTCTCCCACTCTGGCTTCAACTAGTAGCAAAAAAGAAAGTGATTCTCTGAGTAACTGGCCTCCTACTTTGTTTGGTTTATCTGCAGCTTTGCTTTACTAACTGCATCCAGGTAAAGTTGATATGGTTAATTATGTTTAGGATGTTCCCAATGAACTGTTTAAGGTGTGTTTGAATTCCTGTTCTTCAGCATTTAATAGAATTCTAAGTCTGCATGTATTTTTAAAAACATCAGACTAGGCAGACAGTACAAAAAGAAAAGAAAAATACAAAACTGGAAACAATTAATATTATGAATATATGTATATAATGAATAAACATAACCCATAATAAACAAATTAATGCCATTTTTCATCAAGCATGGAGGAACATGGAGAATGTGATTGCACTTTATAGGTAAATTTAGAGTCATAAGCTTTTGTCACTGTACATTAATGACACCCCATTTTTTCTACTTTCCTCACTCCTACCATTTCTAGAATTGGGATGCCACAAAAGAAAACTGTAGATTGTTTTGAGTAAGAACTGGGTCTGTACATAGATTTGTATGGAACTAGCCCCACACCAATATAACATTCATTTATATATGCACATATACATATAAAATAAATAAATAAATGTATACAATATTTAAGGTATGCAAAATAAAATTCTATGCTACTATAATTAGGAAAAAAAAAAAAAAGAAAAAAAAAAAAAAAAAAGTTTGCAAAATTAAAACAGTAAACCAAGTCATTTATAATAATAATTCATGCAAGTACATTTTCTTGCACTGCTAGTTGGAAACATGGAATTTCATGGAAAATTCATTTTGCTCTGCATAACCTCAAATCTCTTCAAGTTGTAAAGATAAAAGAAGAAATACTTTGCTTGTCAATTAAGTCTGAGATAAGAGTAGATTAAATTTACTACATTTTAAAACAAAGTGTTGGGATACTGTGGAAACCCACTCATGCCAATGGATTGTTCTGACAAAGGAAATATTTATTAATATTTATATTAAAAATGGAGAGAACAAGTTTAAATTCTAAAGATATTGATGATATTTCTGGATTTTTGAACTTTTCTAAATGGTTTTGAATCCTTTAAAATACACAAAGAGTACTATCTGAAGAGAATTCTGGGACGAGGGTCGTAGTGGTATTGGTGGTGAACATTTTCAGATCTATAATTTATATCTATACTAGAGTTACTTAATATTTGTTCAGTCCTCACTAACTATTTATGGCAAATACTGCAGTTGTGAGTTTCTGTAACAGATTTTACTGTTTGCTTGTTTGTTTGTTTGTTTGTTTGTTTGTTTTTTCTTAGAAAAAAGATTTATCTAGAAATTAAAGATGATTTACAAGGAAACTTCAGTACACTTTGTTGCGACACATTTGAAATATTGCCCAATACTGATAACACATTTCATAATCATAATTGCATAGCGATCTGGACAGATTGGAGAGCTGAGCGATCACCAACCACATGAAGTTTAAGAAAAGCAAGTGCTGGGTCCTGCACCTGGGATGAGGCAACCCTGGTTATATGTACGGAGTGGGCAAGACAAGATGGTGGAGAGAAGACCCGCAGAGAGGGATCTGGGGGTCTTGGTTGACAGCAAGTTGAATATGAGCCAGAAGTGTGCCCTGGCAGCAAGGAGGGCCAACCGTATCCTGGGGTGCATCAAGCACGCCATTGTTAGTTGGTCGAGGGAAGTGATTGTCCCACTCTGCACTGGTGCAGCCTCACCTCGAGTACTGTGTGCAGTTGTGGGCACCACAGTACAAAAAGGACATTCAACTGTTGGAGAGTGTCCAGAGGAGGGCGACAAAGATGGTGAAGGGCCTGGAGGGGAAGACGTGTGAGGAGCGGCTGAGGTCACTGGGCTTGTTCAGCCTGGAGAAGAGGAGGATGAAGGGAGACCTCATCACGGTCTACAACTTCCTCACGAGGGGGAGTGGAGAGGCAGGTGACAGAAACACCAGTGACAGGACATGCGGGAACGGTGTTAAGCTGAGGCAGGGGAAGTTTAGGCTGGACATCAGGAAGAGGTTCTTCACGGAGAGGGTGGTTGCACACTGGATCAGGCTCCCCATTGAAATAGTCACTGCACCAAGCCTGTCTGAATTTAAGAAGTGATTGGACTGTGCATTAGTCATATGGTCTAAACTTTTGGGTAGAGCTGTGTGGTGCCAGGAGTTGGACTTGATGGTCCTTATGGGTCCCTTCTAGCTCGGGATATTCTATGATTCTATGATTCTATGAATCAAAGTTGAGGTATGACATTTACGAAGCCTTTTAGTTTCAGCCAATCAACAACTGCTGACAAAGAAATGTTGTGCAGAATACTTGCTTTCTAACAAGAACAGATGCTCTTTCTCACGTCATTGCTTTCATACAGAAGCTGCCTGAAAACACCATAATTCAGCTCATAAATTCTTTTGCCCAGACACCTTCAGAAATGGAACAATATACTTTGAGTCAGCGCTTATTTTGCTCACCTCCACTGACTCACTGTTCAGAGCAGGACAAGTTCATCACTGCTCTTGTACTTTCTCCTGTCCTTGTACAAAAACAAATGTTCAAACTACAAACATTTTCATGCAATTAACATCACTTGGACATCTTCCTTCCATCCCCAAAGATAAAATTCAGTAAAATTCACTTCCTCCTGTCTCTAGTTCCACGACCTGGCTTACAAATGTTATTCTTTACCATTTGCTGTTAGTATCCAGTAATTTATTCCAACAAAAAAAGAACACAGTAGTTATATAGCACAAACAGGTGATTAGAGAAGCCTCATTATTCACTGACAGGAAATATAAAAGAATTATTGTGAGTACACAAAAATAGATTGCTATGGGCTGATCCTGACAAAAAATAAAAGGATTTCATTAAAAAAGACTGACAACACAATATAGGAGTGCAGTCTGAGATTCAATGTATTTCTTCTCAAATAAAGCTATTAACAACAACTCAGAGGCTCATTAGGGAATTCCTTTATTTTTCCTTCTGTCTGTGGTCCTCATTAAAGGAGTCAGCCATTATTTTTGTGTATGGTAGTTGCATGTTTAGTCCTGGGACTTTTAATTTTCTTTTCTTTTTTTTTTTTTTTTTAAAAAAAAGTTCCTCTGAGGACAGGCTTAGATTTTAATTTTGTTCTAACAACAACAACAACAACCAAACAGCTGTTGATCCCTCCCCTCCAAAAACGAAAGATAATTTTTATAACACTGTGCATGCATAGCATGCATAGTAAATGTATTGCATACATAGAAATGTAGAATGGTTTGATTGGAAGGGTCATATGGTAAAGATCATCTCATTCCAACCCCCTGGCATGGACAGGTATACCTCCCACCAGACCAGGCTGCCCAGGCTGCTCCATCCAGCCTGGCCTTGAACCTCTCCAGGGATGGGGCAGCCACAGCTTCTCTGGGCAGCCTATGCCAGAACCTCACCAACCTCTGAGGGAAGAATTTATTCCTTATATCTAATCTAATTTCTGCTAGTTTAAAAACATATTTAACATATGTTAACATAAAAACGTATTTAGTTTAAAGCTGTACTGCTGTGTGCATTTCTATATTGAGCGGGGAGTCAGCTCATGGGCCAGCAACACCGTGGGTTAGCTGTTGTCATTGCTTTGCCTTGATCTTGACCTCAGACTAACACTCTGAAAACATTTCCTACCACACAGCCACAGACTACCACCCACCATCATACCTCAGTTGGCTACCACTAAGGGCAAGGACATGATCACCTTCCTAAATCAGATTTCCTCCCCATTGGAGCTGCAGGCAGAGCTGCTCTGGACAAGCCAGGAGGCAGGCAGGGCTCCCTGCAATTACACTGCCTCATTACCGGCATGAAGCAGCAGCACACAGCATACAGCTGTGCTGGAGCATCCGGACTGATAAAAGCATTATTTGCATAACACATGGTGTTCCTGCAGGTTTACGGCCTAATAAATCTCCCAGGGAAGTTAAAAGCAGAACTCTTACCGACTTCCACAAAGCTGGATCAGGACACTGGTGCTCAAGATCTTTACGTCAGGAGCGGTTACACAATATCTTCTAACAAGATCAGCAGAATCGGTTTAAATCCAAATCGGTTTAAATCCAAATGCGACTTGCATTACTCTTGTGCAACTCCATTAGTTTAATGTCATTATTCCTGTTCCACATTGTCAATAAAAGCAGTACTTGAATTGCTTTCTCCATTACTTATTTATACTCTATCAACAAAACCAATTTTTGAAACAACTTCTTTGGATTTTATTTCCTCACAGTGTTGCTTCTATCCTTTCCTCTAATTTCCTGTCTCATTTATTTTTTAATCCAACAATGTTTCAACTATGTTTTCAATTTCTCATAAATTGCTGATTAGTTCTGCCTTTTTTTAGCCCAATTTATTTTTATTTGAATTTCATTCAGTTGGTAGTTAGTGTTTGCATCTCAATTTGTGTACCTTTTAGGATTGTTCCACTCGTTACTCACCTGCAACAGTTTTCTGGCTAAGTAGGTTTGAAGCTATTATTTTCAAAAGTGTCTACAAACTTTTGAGCCGTTTAGTGTGCTCTAGTGACATTAGCAGTGCTGAATTTCTAAGCCACAAATTGCTGAAAATAGCTTCTGCTAGGCCTGCTTAAATCAAACATGTAAATCATACATGTAAGGTAATTTGGAGAAATCAATTAAAAATACTAATCCCTTATTCACATTTGTGCTATACAATTTTTTATTTTTTTTTATTTTTTTTAAAAAAAGAAAGGTGTCAGACATTTATTACATTGCACAAAGTCATTTGCTGAAGCCTCCTGCTACGTTATTCAGAAATAAAGTGATTCAGGTTAAGACAGCTGCATTCAAGGTATCAAGATATTGCACATAGTTCAAGACAAATCACTTCAAACTAAGCTCCTGCTGGATTTCAGCATTTTGCAACCTGCTTCTTCTTTACACATCTAGCCTGGTAGGAGACTGAAAGGAAGACAATACAAGATGAATCTTTTCCTTGCAGCAGGTGCCAAGCAAGCTGGGATATTAACTTTTGTGGGTGCTGCCTAACAACATTGTCGAAAAAGCTTAGCTATTAAAAGCAATTTACAAGGCACCACAATAGAAAGTATCTTGAATAACTATAGATCAAAGAGAGATCTACTACTGTACTGCACTGAATTCTTTTCTTTTCCAGGAGCATGATATTGTAGTGGGTTTATGTGGCAAGGTTTTGGTAGTGAGGGAGCAATAGGGTTGGCTTCTGTGAGAAGAATACAGAAGCCGACCCATGTTAGATAAGGGCCCCATCGCTGGCCAGAGCCAAGCCACTAAGTGATGTTATTTTTGCCTCTGTGAGAACAGATTTAAGAAAGGGGAAAAGAAAAAAAGTGGTTTTGGTTTCTTTCCTTTGTTTCTCACTTCTCTAGCTTGTTAGTGATAGGCAATAATTTTTACTAATCTCCCTATGATGAGGCTGTTTTGCCCTTAACAATAATTGTTGAGGGATATCTCTGTCCTTATCTCTACTCTTGAGTGCTCTCCATCATACTTTCTCCACCTTTCTGTTTTAGGCAGGGGAGTGAGTGGGAGGCTGTGGTGGATATCAGCTGCCCACCTGGGTAAAACCACCACAGTTATAAATTAATAAAAGTAAGGATGAACCAAATTTGGTAGGATTCTTTGTCAGAACTGCAGTGAAGACATGACATCTTCCAACCTCAGATGAAACATTATCATGTAAACTAGATTAAAAACCGTGACCACAAAGTCGTTAAAAGATAGTCAAAACATAGAAAGTACAGTATATGAGTGTTGGAAAGCTCTGTCTTAAAAATCACTAATTGAAAAGTTGTAAGCATTTTCTACAAATATAATCTAGTCAGTGTCCTGGTTTCAGTTGGGACAGTTTCCTCCTAGTAGCTGGTGGAATGCTGTGTTTTGGATTAGGATGGGAAGAATGTTGATAACATGCCGATGTTTTGGTTGTTGCAGAGCAGTGCTTGTACCAAGCCAAA
Organism: Nettapus auritus; assembly: GCA_011076525.1. Classification (NCBI taxonomy): domain Eukaryota; kingdom Metazoa; phylum Chordata; class Aves; order Anseriformes; family Anatidae; genus Nettapus; species Nettapus auritus. The sequence goes on from CM021797.1 coordinate 76,365,149, forward strand.
GACTTTTCAGCTCCTTGCTCTGTCCTGCCAGCAGGCAGGCTCGGGGTACAGCAACAACTGGGAGGAGACAGACCCAGGACAGCTGACCCAAACTGGCCAAAGGAGTATTCCATACCATCTGACGTCATGCTAAACAATATATAGGGGTGGCTAGCCGGGTCGGGGGGGCCGGCTGCTCGGGGTAGACTGGGCATGGGTCAACGGGTGGTGAGCAATTGCATTGTGCATCACTTGTTTCATATACACTATTATTATTATTACTGTTATTATTATTATTATTATTATTGTTTCCTATCTTAATAAACTGTCTCTATCTCAACTCTCGTTTCACTTTTCCGTTTCTCTCCCCCATCCCAGAGAGGGAGGGGGGAGGGTGAGCGAACGGCTGTGTGGTGTTTAGCTGCCGGCCGGGTTAAACCACAACAGTCAGTTGCATTAAAATTTAGGCTGTATAAACTTATAATTCCTGGGGTATTGTGACCTCTCTTTTAAACAAGAAAGTTATCTGTACCACCATCATCATCTACTTCATCACAAATCCATAATACCTGATGTTATAAAGAAATGAGTACAAAATGTTGCCTGCTAGATCAAGTTCAAAGCTTATTGATTGGCTTTTTGTAAGAAATCTTCCCCTTACTGCAATAACAATTTCACAAAACTGAGCAAAATATAAGTTATTAAAAATGATGTGTATAACCAAAAAACATATCTTTGTCTATGTTCATCTTAAAGAAACAAACAAACAAAAAAAAAACAACGCCAATGAACAAACAAAAAAGACCTACAACATAATGGGGCCGTAAATCTCTTTTCTTACAGGTGACTCATCCAACCTGCCCGCTACTAAATCTTTAAATCCCAGTACCAGACATTGCCCAGCAGACTGCCACCTGACATAGCTCAACGCCGAAGACAGGGTTAAGAATTATCAGTATAGACCATTGTGGGATTGTGTCTGGCTCTGTGCAGCAGACCTGTACTATGACCAACACAGAATCTGTAAATATCAAAAATCCCCTTTCCTCTGGTGTCAGCATCTGAAAAATGAGAAGTACTTCATCAGACAAACAGGGGAAATGGAGCCTCTTTAGGAGGCTCTTCTGTCCTCCATTGCTCCAGATACACACAGGACAAAATAAATAGGCCATAAAAGGGACAGTTATGAGGCAGTGGGTGCTGCCTCTATCTCCTTGCCACCATTGTGGTGAAGGGAGCAGTGACTAATTCCCTACAACCCTCTTTTAGTGCTATATTAAGCATTTTTGCTATGCTATCCAGGCTATATATAATGAAGAGTATACATTTTCATGAGATTGTGTGATTATTTTTCTCTCTACACAAATTCAGGAATTGCCCATATGTTTCCAGTTAGCTTGGGTTTTTGTTTGGTTTTGGTGTCTTTGCCTGCTCTGCATCATTATCATGCTCGTCTGGGTTTCAGATGAATGAATTCTAGAAGTATCAAACATGCATTTTTCTAATGCCAGACTACAGCTGAGAATCTGAGTGGTGCCTGCTCTTAGGAATCTTGAACTTGATCAAGTTCAGTCTCTGTGCAAGACCATTGTAATGGGTTTAAATGCCTTCGCAGTAGCCCAGGGGGGTTGACCCAGAAAAAGGACAAACATTCGGACTACCTTAAGACTAACCACCCAGCTGGGGCAAGCATCCAATGCCTTCCCTGGTGTGTTGGAAGCTCACTAAGCACAGATAATCAGAGTTCTACAAAGGCTGCAAATCATCCTAAGACTGTGCAACACCTTCCTAAAACGTTCTTGTATGTTAGCTTCCATTCCTAGGTCTTCTGAACAGAAAGCATTATGATAATCCTAACATTTCAAAGATCCACCTGACTTCAAATGTAATCTGTTCCATGGACATCAAAGGGGTTCTTCAAAGACCCTGTACAGAGCAGCTTGCAGGATTTGTGCTTCAGGTCTTGAGCACTGTCCTGGTTTCAGCTGAGATACAGTTAATTTTCTTCATAGTGGCTGGTATCATGCCATGTTTTGGATTTAGGATGCGAATAACTCTGATAACAAACAGATGATTTAGTTGTGGCAGAGCAGTACTTGGACTGAGAACTCTCCAGCTTCTCACCCTGCCCTTCTGGTGAGCGGGCTGGGGGTACACAAGATGCTGGGAGGGGGCACAGACAGGACAGCTGACCCCAACTTGCCAAAGGAATGTACCGTGCCTGTACCATGTCAGCACATTGGGGAGCAGCTGCATCGTGCATCACTTGCTTTGTGCTAGTGATGCACGATGTAATATATAGTAATTAAATAGTAATATAGTAATTACTATATTTATTACTATATGTTTTTTAATAATTTTAATATTATTAATATTTATTACTATATATTAATATAATAATAAACTAGTAATATATATATTACTACTATTATTTTCCCCTCCATGCCATTGGGGTGGAGTGCTGCCTGGTGCTTAGCTGTCCACTGGGTCCGCAACACCACCGAACTGAATGAAGTCTGGATTACAGCTACTCCCAAATTAATCTGCTTTCATAAAAAGATTACTATATGGGCACAGGAGAGTGCACACGTATTCCAGAAAAAAATAATTCTACTTCCCTGCTTCTCCCCCTTGTTAGTTTTAAACAAAAAAATCTCTCAGGATGTATTAAGATTCACATTCAACACACATGTGGCTACTGCATTTTGCTTATTTTAAGCTGGATTGTATTCTGAAGTCCAGTTTACAAAGCAAAAATAAACTGAAAAAACCTACTGGTAAATCGCATTACAGATTAATAATTCACAGTATCTCTAAATTTACAGCATTGTCTCTCTGCTCCTGTCTGAAGCTGCTCAAAGAGAACTTGTCTGTTTTCTCATCCTCTGTTCACCCTGCTGTTCTCCTGGTACTCTGAATTCCCACCTTTCCTAATAGAAACCACAAAGTATGCTGAGGTATGGTGTCAACAGCACACTCCCTAAAAATCAACACATCTTACACTCCTCCTGTAATACCATGGAACAGATTTGGAATGCTATCATTTTATCCATGTATAGGGACTACCACATCTCTTAGTGGTCTGGGTATGGTTACAGCAGTCAGATTGTTACACTCATGTAGAACTAGATTTTATGTGTTCAGTAAGAAAAGACTCCCCTTGACTTCAATGCACCCATAAAAAATGTTAGAAAATTGCGGCATTTGGCCTTGTATGACATCCTGCCAGACATTTGTGTATCTTCCCCAGATCAGCAAGATCAATTTATTCTTCTCACTGCAAAACCCATGCCATTTGCTGAGTGGTGAAGTTATACTATATGACTATACAGTCAGACTGTCCCTGAAAGTTTAGTAGTAACCGTGAATCCAAATTTCAGCAGCACTAGGGCTGGATGGCTATAATCCAGTATAAGAATTCACATGTGAGGTAGTATAAAAACTTTTTATTATTATTATTATTTGTTTCTTTCTTTCTTTAATTCTACAATGAGGCAAATAGTCTACAGCTGTATAAAAAAAAAAAAAAAAGTGTTTGACAAATAGAACCAGCATGGACACATGTACAAGAATACGCATTATTTTGTGTCTAACCTGATGAAAGATTTGATCTTGTATCAAAAATGTCTGTATCTCACACTCTCTGGTCAAATATTTGGCAATACTCGTATTCCCATAGTTTATGTTTTGAATTTCTGCCATTTTCCCATGAAATTCACTTTGGTGAAAGAATTCCAGACCAACTTTAACTTGCAGTGCTCTCCCTGCCAAGTACTAAATAAATGCAGAGTTATGAGAGCATATATTCCATATAACTGTGTGATAAGTGACACAATAAATGTTCATTGTGAGAAATGCCAGCTGCATGCAGTGATAATCTACTGTATGCAGTGATGATCTCTGTATCTTCTGCTGCCTGGTCTGAAGAAGGAGAATGAAGAGGGGTCCAGCAGACACACCATGCTCAGCATGCAGTTGAGCCACCAGGAACAAGACGAATACGCACTTTATGGGGAAGCAGATGCTGTCACTTCTCATTGTCAAGGCAGGAGGTAGTAGGTGTGAAATAACATTCTTCTCCCTTCAGAGCATGCTTGGATTTTTCTGATTAGCATGTTAAAGAACTTGGAGAAGTCATAGTAGTTTGAGTTTCTAAATATGAAATTCATTAAGAAGACAGTACCAATGTTTTCTGTTATCTTTTAAAGCTCAACACAGTCTTGTGAGATAAAAAATCTGACTATACAGTTTGAGGTTATTTCAATATTTTTTATTTTTAGCAATAAATAACATTATTTTCATGTTAAATGGCTAAAAAAAAATGAAATAAAATAGTATAACCACAACATTCATCAAGTGTTGACTTACATAATAGATGTATGAGCCAATTATTACTCTCTACCATGATGAAAAGCATTTAAAAAGAAACCAAAAAATAAAAATATTCTGTATACACACCACTGACTTGTTACCGATTCCGTAGCTCAGCAGCTATAGACCACAGCCTGGTGAACTAACTAACTCAAATTATAAATATGAAAATAGGAACTCTTTTTCAGTATACAATGCAAATCTGCACTTATCTTCTTTCAAGTTCTATACATACATGTGCACTTTCTATATTTACTTATACCTTGATTTTTCTTTGTCTCCATACCAGAATAAAGTGGAAAAGGTTTCATGAAAGTCACTGGGTTGATACAGGGATAAACGACAGTGTGAGGAAAATAACTATGCTCATTCTCTCAACACACAGAAAATAAGATTCTCACTAGTGTAACTAAACATGTATTTAATTTAACTAAATTTATTTAACTAAACCTTAATACCTGGCAAATTAACTTGCAAAGTCCATGTTATGAGCCCAGTTTACTATGACAGACTATTGACTGACTACCTCTTGTATAGGTATTACACTTTATCATCTATGTTTTTTCTCTGACTATTACATTAAGACAGGAATTTGATTTTTATGGGGGGGGGGGGGGGGGGGGAGGGGAGGGAGGGAATAAAATATCCATATCCAAGCTTCCCTTCTGGAATTGCAGCAGATGCACAAGAATATTTGTTTCCATTACAAGATAGCTGGGAAATGTTCACAGATATGTCAATAACCTTCATTACAAATTTCTCAGAACATTACACTGTAAAAAATATTAATTGGACAATTCCTGTATATTTCTTATGCTATGAGCAAACAGCATCATTGTCACATATAAAGTCTCTCTCTTTCATCTCCAGTCCTATCTTGAATCTCAACTTTTCTTCAAGCTAATAGAAATTTTAAAAGGAGGAAAAAATCAGAAGACAGTAAAAATTAGTGTCAGATAAGCCAAACCCTAAGTACCAACAGATTTTCAGCTGCTTAAGAGTTTGTGTTGTTTGTTATTGTTGTTGTTGTTGTTGTTTTATTATTTTATTATTATTACCTTTTCCATTGCAAAAATCAGAAAGGATTATCTTACACACAATTAGGGAAAGATTCTAAACTGTTTGCTTTTTGAAATTGGATCATGTTGTTCTCTCTGTTCCTTCAAAAGTTCAGTAAGGATTATTTAAAAAAAAAAAAAAAAAAAAAAAAAAAGACATACAAGATCTTATGGCACAGAAGCTGGTAGAAAAGACATTATTGGGGAATGGTAACTTGCTTTGAGATCTTGTACTGGTAAGACTATGAATGTTGCTAAAATACAATATAAAGCTAAATATTCATACAGGCTGATGTGTCTAAATATATTTTTTTAATTCCGTATTGCTCAGTGTACCTCATGCACAGTCAGCATAAATTCCTACATGGAAATGCATTGGAAAACAGTATTTCTCCCCAATACTTATTGAATTACTACATTTTTGTTTTGGAAAAAAAAAACAAAAAACTCTAAACTTGTGTTTATGATGTTATTAATTCAGAACTACTGTAACAAAAAAAAAAAAAAAATACTACTGGATTATGTTAAAGAAAATTGCTTTGCTAATAAGTTCATTAAATGTAAAACAACTGGTGTGTAAAGAATACATATTATCAGACCAATCAAAAAATTTTTGTTTAACAGTACTATATTTACAAATAAATAGACTGTTATGTTAGTTTTGAAGCAATTTAACTAATGTATCTTTTGAATTAATAAAACCCCTGAATTTTACCTCAAACGTCACAGTAAGACATAATTAAATAGTTTAATAGTATCTAAAGGTTCATATGGCTTCTAGAAATATAAAAAGGTTGACCTTATGTCTAAGTTATCCAAACAAGGTCCTAAAGGATGCAAGCAACTATCTGGCTTTGATTTAGCCTATGGGAACTTTCAGTATTTTTATTTTATTTTATTACAGATTTCAGTTCTGCAAAGTGTACTAGCAAACCACTGCAAGCACTCCATTATTTAATTTATCATTAATACAGTAAGGGGTGACAACTGACATTCTGTAAGTAATTGCATAGTCAGTGATGTCCAAAAAACATGTAAACCACAGCTGAAATAATGAACAATCATAGTAATTTATGATCTAATAAAATTAGTGTGATGAATCATAGTAATTTACGATGAATTTCATAACTCTCCAGTATTGCTATGAAAACCTGATCTGTGAGATCAAAGCACTACACTGTCTGTAGCTTTAAGCTATTTGGACCACTTCACACAATCTCATGATGTTTGGAATTCTGCATAGCTTCCAGTTGTGATTTGTGGATACAGGTGTAGGTGTTTAATTTTGCATATGTTAGCTGCTATCTGCTTGGTAGTTGTTTTAAAGTGACAAGCAAAGATGTATAAAGAAATAGCTTGTTACATCCATTTCATAGGAATGGTTCTTACAGTTAATTTTAAATTCCTGCATTATGGGGGCTACAAATGCTAATACAGCTACTATTTGAAGGTTAGCCCACCACCATGCAACCTAAAAAAACAGGCTTGGATAGAAATATATCCTTTTCCTCTCAGTTCACGTAATCAATATGGGTACCCCTTCTAGTCAAGAGTGTTATCATACATTTATATGGCCATGAACTGTTCACCCACATAGTTTGATCAAGCAAGGATGTCCTCAGTTTAACGTGTTAGTGTTTTCTTTAAATATGTCAGTACAAGGAATGAAAAGAGCACTTCATACCATTGCTTGAGTCATGATGTGAATGCATTTATGATTTTTTCAAAAGCTCTAAAATAGAAAATACCATTCTATTATATTTTATATATTTCTATTATATTTATATTTATATTATTATATTCTATCATATTTAAATATTTCTATTATATTTTTACTTTTCTGCCAGAAAATGGCAGAAATGGATTGTATGTGGAATAGACTTACATGTTGTCAATTAAACTTACAAAGAAGCATCAGCATCACGGTAGCCATGAGCAAAAGGAGTAGGGAGGGGAAATAAAATAAAATAAAATAAAATAAAATAAAATAAAATAAAATAAAATAAAATAAAATAAAATAAAATAAAATAAAAAAGGT
>CM021797.1:76410179-76412679 GCA_011076525.1 Nettapus auritus
TGTGGAGAGGCCCCTGGTGGAGCAGGCTGTCCCCCTGCAGCCCATGGGTCCCACATGGAGCAGATCTCCATGCTGCGGCCCATGGAGGTGGAGCAGGAGGATGTGGCCTGGAGGAGGCTGCGGCCCATGGAGAGCCCTCACAGGAGCAGGCCCCAGGCCGGTGCTGCAGCCCATGGAGAGGAGCCCACGCAGGAGCAGGGGGTCTGGGGGGACCTGCTACCCGTGGGGGACCCATGCTGGAGCAGCTTGCTCCTGGGGGATGGATGGACCCTGTGGTAAAGAGCCATGTGGGAGCAGTTCCTGAAGAGCTGCTGCCTGTGGGCAGCCCTGCAGGGACAGCATACCGTGGGAGGGACCCCACGGGTAGCAGGGGCAGAGAGGGACCGTGAAGGAGCAGCTGAGAAGAAGCTGGGACTGGAAGCCTCAGGGACTGACCGCAGCCCCCATTCCCCGTTCCTCTGCATAACTCAGGGAGAGGAGGTGGAAGTGAGTGGATATTGGTAAGGTGCCTTTTAGTTTGTTTTCTTTATTTCTCATTTCTTTAGTTTGTTATTAATAGGTAATACATTTCTCTAATCTGCATATTCTGAGTTCGTTTTGCCTGTCATGATAATTGTTGAGTGATCTCCCTGTCCTTATCTCAACCCTTGAGACCTTTCCATTGTATTTTCTCCCCCTTTCCCTTTGAGGAGGGGGAGTGAGTGAGAGGCTGTGGTGGAGCTCAGCTTCCCAGCTGGGTAAAACATCCATAATATGTTTGTAACACACAGTTGAATTTAAAAAAATCAAGGACTGCAAATGACTCAGATGGTGTTACTATTGTCTATACGGTTACGTTCTCATTTCTCTTTGACTTATCTGTCCTGGTTTATCATTTTGACGATTCTGCTCCGCTCAGTCTTTGCTCTTGGAATAATTCCTGACTAAAATTGTGCCAGATGATTTAAATCCTCTTGTGGCATTACTGATGAAAGAAAACACATCACTCCAATTTCAGATAGCCACATCGCTGCTGACTGTCAAGTCCACTAAGTCCCTGCTGAAGTGCAGCCAAAAATCTAGCTTCTGTCTAAAAGAACAGCAGAGGGAATGCTGAAATAATTGGGTGTTCATCCACAAACCTAAGAAGGGATGTATACATTTCCCTGTGGGATTAAACATACGCTGAGTTTAGTTTTTTATTATTATTATTATTTTTATTTTTTACTACTTAATGTAGCGTTTGAAATACCTTGATAATCATGAAGACCTAACTGAGCAACCATTACATTTCCAATACTACCCACTTTATTGAGGAAATATCCAATTCTTACAGCTCATCTAATATCAGTACTCATCTTTTCTTTGCACTTTCCTTTTACGAAGAGCAACAACTTCATCTTTAAAAAAAAAAAAAAAAAAAAAAAAAAAAAAAGTTATATACATTCATTTTCTTCTAAAGATAGTTATGGAAGTCTGGAATTTCATTTGCTTCAGGAAGTTCTATTATATTACTCAATTATTTTAATTGGAATTTTTAAGCTGATTCACTATATACATCTAATTATTTTAAAATGAAAAATGCATGCAATTCTAGTGCAGAAAATTACTGTTTCTATTTAAGAGAAGCCTGTGATCAGTATGATTTACTTTCTCACTCTTAAAAACTTTAGTACTTAAGAAGTTAATGACAGAAATGGGAAATGGCTTAAAAATAACTCTAGCTTAGCTGTCATCAGAGGAGTATATTTTAACCCTCTGATTTAGAAGCATAAGCATTTGAAAGCTGTTGGTCTTTGTGACCAGAAAACAATCCCTTCATCTACAAATCTCAGGACTATTCTATTTGTCCAGCAATCTGCTGGTTTTATTTGGATTTACTAACACTGGTTACGGGGGGGAGGTGATTGGAATAAACACGAGAAAGTTTGTTCTGTTGGATTTGTCAAAGGGTATATTCCTTTCTTCTTTGTTCAAATACATCATTTCACTGATTTTATTGAAATTATTAAAAACACTTCCCTGATTCTTCTCCAATTAACCCAGTGGAACACAGTATCATTACCAAAGTTGGGAGAAACAAACAGATAAAACCAAAACAAAATATCTGTTCTACAGAGAAGTGGAAAAAGCCTTTCATCTTATGTTGAGAAGGACACTACATCTACATATGCTTTCATAACTTTCAAAGAAACCTCCTTCCTGGCACTAATCTTTCATATTGTTTCATCTCAAAGCTTGTTCCAAGTGACCACAGCACAAGCATCACCAAAAATGTGTGTAACCTACTTAAATAAGTACTGACTGTATCCTCATAAGATAAACAAATGCAAAAATACAGAAAACCTCAGAAAGAGGCAGCTCCATCTTGCTCAGTCACCACATAAAGCAGCTGCAGAATTGACCTGAAGTATGATTTAAAAAGTCAAGATTTTTGAAGGCCATTTTTACAAATACAGTAGGTGTTTTTATCAAGCAAAATAAAAATCCAAAAAGTTTATGACAAGCCACAGCCAACACT
>CM021797.1:76415179-76429844 GCA_011076525.1 Nettapus auritus
GCCAGAATTTCTGGACAGAAGGAGAGGTCTGAATAAAGAAGAATGAAGATTTGAGCCCGTCTTCAACTTCCAGAAGCATGCTAACTGTGTTAATGCACTCCCTTAAAGTCTTCATTTCCTCCCAGTACATGAAGGATCCTCAGTTACAAAAGCTTACACGGTGCAACAAGTAATACTGCAATACAAACCATGATTACTTTGCTTGCCACTTGATTCTAAGAAGTGTGAAAGTGAGAACCATCACTGGCTGATGTTCTGCAATTTTTTTTTCCTTAATGGAATCTCTAAGACACTGCCTTTCTTATCCACTGGCACAGCTAATCATCAAAAGGTCTCATTCTTCTTGAATTTGTATTAATCTGTCATCTTTCACTCATGCTTTCAGAAATGGAATAGATGGTGACTTTCTGAATAATGCTGTGAAGCATTACCTGAGCACTTTGCTTTAACTAAGATCACTACTCTATTTTCTCGCTCTTTCCTATCACACCCAACCTATGTCAGTGTACTTTCAAAGTTCTTGGAAAGGATCTCTTGTAATGTATCATCTCTTATCAGTAACAAGTCTAGCTGAACCTTCCATGAAATGAAAATTCATTTCCAAATCAGCTTGTGTTTCATTCTCTCCCACACTGCCCTTTAGCCTTGCAAAGGTATTTTTGAGAAGTTCACCAAAGCTGCTTTTTGTCTTCTCTAAAACTATTTGTAAAACTCTCCTTGTCACACCAGACCTTTAGTAATAACAGACTAGCAATATAGCCATTTTGACCATGATTAGGCTCCTTCTGTGTTCAGCCATCATTTTCTCCTCTCCTTAGGCTACAGCATTATGGTTATTGTTTGTTTGTTTTTGTTTTGTAGTTATCTACATACACTGCTACAATGCAGAGGTGCCAACTGAGACATCCCTACTGACTGTGAGAGAAGAAGAATTTAAAACCAACGAGACTTTTACCCAACCACGGTCTTCAAAGACTGGTCACAAAACCTTGTACTATGGCACTGGTTCTGCTGCAATTCAATACACCTTCTTACAAATAGAGAGTACTACCTACCCTGCTTAATAACAGTAATATTTGCAAAGAAATTTCATGCACTAGATTTGAAATTATAAGAAGAACAGTAGGATAGATGCTGGAAATCAAGCAGTTGGCTTGAAAATAAACCACAGTCGCCTTATTACTGAAGGCAAATGCATTAAATAGGAGTAAGAGGAATCAGCAACTGTTCTGTCAAATATACTTAGCATCCTCCACACATTATGCCACTAGTACATATGAGCAGTATTGTTACCATTTCAGAACTGTAATGAAAAATTTAAAAAAGAAAAGGACACCCTTAATTTGGGATTTTCACAGAGGTACATTTGGCTGGTAGAGAGTCTTCGTTGTAGCATTAGAGGAAAATAGAGGAATATGAGCATTGACACTGAACATAATTCTAGGTTGATGACTTGTGTGATAAAGAGTGAAATACTTAATCTCGGAATACATTTTCCAGAATCCACGGCATTGCAAGAAGGTGCCTTTTTATTCTAAATTCTACTGAGCACTCTCAATTTATAATGAAGGCAATCAAAGACAGTGAAAACTTCCCAGAACCACTCAGCTTATTCAACCTACATTTATTCGTTTTTCAAGTAAAAGAAACATTTCATATGGAACTAAGAGAAATATAACACATGATCAATGGTCAGCAATCAAGACTGTTTAATTTACGCATATTTTTATTTTTCTTATGCAATTTCCAAACACTGATAGCTCTGTTTATACATAGCTTTTGTTAATAAATCAATGCAGGATACATTCATTTTACTGGCTAATTTGCTCAGAACTAATTCCTTGAAGCAGAGCCTAGTGAACTGAAGAGCCTATAGTTTTTAAGAAAAATATAACAGCCCTTCCCATTAGTTTTAATGATCAGCTGCTTTATTATACAAAATATTTAATTTCTTACTTCAGCCAGTAAACAGGGAAGTTTTAAATTAGATAATTAATTATTAGAAAATATCTGGTCTACGCCCAGAGTGTAACCAAAATGAATCATCCATTCAGTTCATTTTAATTTCTTCCCTTAACACACTTATCAGCAGAATTGTTAAACTCTTTGCATGAACAGTGAATCTTAAATCTGTAAATCTCATCATCCTAGCTGGAGATTTCTATCTGAGATATCTTGTGCCAAATCCAGACTGCATTTTAAAATGCACTCATAACTTCATTCCAATATACTTGAAATAGATGTTTTGCTGTCACAATCTGGAAATTGGACATTTCCATTACTACTATCTCAAGGAAGAAAATGTTCAAGGAGAATCTCTATGTACTGTCAACCATTTTTTTTCATCTCTATTTCATAAACAAATGTAAAAGGAAGTAAATAATTGAAGTAAATTTTTATTTTGGGGTTCTTACTGCCAGCCCACACAGACACAAAACTATAAAGTGAAAACCGCAAAACAAAAGAAAAAAAAAAAAAAAAGGAAAAAAACATTAGCAATGGAAATCACAGCTTGTTTAATGCAGTTTAGACTTCTTTATTAATTATAAACAACATTTTTTAAGTAAATGAGCAAACAAAAACAAGCAACAAAAACAAAACAAACAAACAAAAAAAAAACAGATGTACTCTGTAGATGATCTTAAGATTTTTATATTTGCTACCATTCCCATAAAACAAAATCCCAATCTTTACAAAAAGTGGAAAGAAAAAAAAAAAAAAAAAAGATAACTGAACAAATGTGTCTGAATCTCACACAGCTAGTTAGCATGGGGCTTAGAAGGGGCATAAGTCTTCATGCTCACCATCCAGGAAGGGTCATATCTTCAGAGAAGATGACTTTCATTCTCCTGCCATCTTCATATTCCTTGACCCTCTTGCTGCAAATACTGGGGTTGCCACTGGACCTCCAAAACATCCCCTTGCAGGACAGGGCCTCCAGCCCTGACCAATGTGATAGTGTCCCCTGACCTCACCCTGGTTTACCCAGAACTGAACTGGGGATCATCTCTCCCTCCCCATGGCAGGACTTTGCACTCATCCTTTTAAATGGCTCCTGATATCCCATTCACCCAGTCTGGCTTCTCTGAGTGGCAGCCCTGCCCTTGAGTGCATAGACTGGGTGCCCCAGTTTGGTGTTACCTGCACTCTCAGGTGGAAAGCACTCCATCACCTCCTTCAGGTCACTGATAAAGATCAAAAATGGTAGAGGTCAGATAGGCCCCCCTCAGTGCAATATGGCTCCATAGACCACTGCCCTCTAAGTGCCATCATCCAAACAGTTTTTATCCATCCTGTTGTCTGTCCATCCAAACCATCATGGCCCATGTTGGATGTGAGAACAGCAACAGTGCCAACAGCCTTGCTACAGACCAGGTACATGACAAACACTGGTCTCCCACCATCCACAAACCAGTCATTTCTTCCCAGGAGGACAACAGGTGGGCCAGGTGTGATTTATCCCCATGCTGACAGCACCCATTCACCTTCTCCTCCAGATGCTCCATAATATTCTTAGGAACAAAAACCAGGCTGACCAACATGGAGTTTCCCAAATCATCTTTTTGAAAAATGAGTGCAACATTTTCATTTCTTTTGTCTCTGGGGACCTACCTGGATCTCCACGACTTCCCAGAGGTTACAGGAACATCATCCTGCATGAACGTCAGCCAGCTCTCACCACCCTCAGGTGCAGCCCATCTTGTCCTCTGGGCCCATGGATCAGGTTGTCTCACATCTCCCTGACTTCTTGCTCACCCACTGCTGGTTATTTCTGTCCTTCACCCATCTCCCACAGAGGTCTGGCAGGCCTAGCTGTGGAGGACTGAGGCAAAGGCAGAGTTCAGTTCCTCTGTTCTCCACAGTTCATTTGAAAGTGGTCCTCTATATTTCCCTCCTCCCTTGCAGTGAAGGACTTGAGTTGCCGGCTTCTTAGAGTCTTTACAAGACACTGCCAAAATTGTGTTTGTTCTCCCCCATAATCATTCCTGCAGCCTGAGACTGGGGAAGCAGCATCCTCTCTCAGTACTCTTCTTCTGGGCCAAGGTCACTGAGATGTACCACAGTGGTTGGTCCAGCCCACGCCAGGGGCAGTCTTGTCTGGCATATAATCATAAATGAATCATGTTCCTCCAAGAGTAAATGACCACTTATAACACCTATATTTGACAGACAGAGGTTTTCATTTCAGGTACACACACTGTTACTCAACTAGTTTACTTCAAAGGGATGACTTCGCCATTTAGTACTACAAAAAGTTGATAGGTGATTCATACAATGCTGGCAAGCAACCCAAATTAAGGCCCTGTATCATACCATAAAGAGACCTGCAGCAACGAAGGCACAAACACACCTAGTGCAGTGCTGGCAGTTTTTCTTCCCTGTTTTTACCTGAGAGAGAAAGGAGTACAAACCAGAAAATTCAATGAAACAAAACAAAATCTCAGAGAGGTTTTAGCCCATTCTGTAATGAGCTCTACTGCAGCTCTTTCTCGAAGGTTCTGTGAAACCATATAAACCTCAAATTTACTAACACTAATAATAAACTTATATATACAATTTGAAGATTTAATTACCTGATTTGAACATGAAGAGACAGATTGCAATACAAATAAAAGTTTTGTCAAACACCAGCATTAATTTAGGGGAAACTTTGGTGTAAAGTTATTCCACTGTACTCATGGGAGGTGTCCCAGGATTACCAAAGCTGAGAGAAGTCACAAAAAATCCAGATTCCTGAAAGAGTTAAATGTGAAGAGCAACCTACTTTCAACATCAAACTTGGATTAATAGCTACGAGGGTCTTCAGTCTTTGAAGCATCAACTAAAAAAAAAAAAAAAAATCAGAAATTCCAAAAGCTAAAGTAAATTCAATGATAAGGAAAAAAAAATAAATATATATATATATATATATATAAAAGGATAAAATAATAGTCCAGAGAAGAGAAGTGGTTTAAGGTACAATATAAACCCTAAATGTGAAATACGCTTTGAAATAACACTGCGTTTGACAAAGTGTAGCCTTTTGTCTGCATTTTCTGCCCTAACTATACTGCAATTGTGGCTGACTCTAGACCTTAGCCATTATCGCATGTAACACTGATAATTTTTAGATCTATTAGAAAGCTTTCAATTTATCACAAGAGTTCCAGGAAAACGGAAGGAAAAAAAAGCACGGAAACCCTTTGTGCAGAGGAAGAAAGTAGGACCTCATAAAAGCCAGGGGCTTGAAGAAACAAAAAGCCCAGGCAAACAAAGGAGATCTGCACCTTTCTCTTCCCACAAATATAAATACACACCTCTTTACTCTTTTAGGAAACAGTAAAAATTCTGAGTAGTTAGTGATAAACAAACTAGGTCACTGCACAGATACCAAGGATAAATATAGTAATTTCTAATGCAGGGAAATGTTCCCAGGAAAAAAAAAAAAATAAAAAATAAAATAAAATAAAATAAAAAAAAAAATTGGAAAGCCTAAGATGGCTGTACAGAATGCAGAAACCTTTTTTTTTCCTTACAAATGCCATTACCATTATTCACTTTTTGGTGAACATTGTAGAACATAAATACTATATAAAGATCTGCCTTGCGTCTGTACTTACAGATCTGCTAGAATAAGCCAAAAGCCACCACAAACACTGCAGGGCCATACAGTAATTCCCCGTCCTCTCCTGCCAATACGTTTCTTTTACAATTGACACCGCTGCAGCTTATTCACAGACTGACCACGTATGAGTGGTCCTGTATATATAGGATCGTATAGCGACATCTGCACACTGGCAACATTTCACACAGACATGATTTCTTTTGAGTGCTCACTTCCATCAGGAAAATAAGGTCTGTACTCCACCCTAAAGAGGGTAAAGACTAAGTACGCTCCCTTTCCACCTGGATGGCAACAGCAAGCAACTTGCACGGGATCTTCCTTCCCTATTAGAGCATCTCTGTCCCTACATCGTGGCCTTCAGGCTGCTCCCCAGAGCCCAGCCTCCAGGCACAGCCTACATGGCTGAAGGACAGAGATATGATGCAGCATTATTGCACTGCTCAGGGAAGGTATGAGCTGAAAGAAGTTAGTATTTTATTTTTAAACTACATCAATTTAGAAGAAGCATCGCCTATAAAGTCAGTTTCAGCAGATATACACTACAGATTGTAATCTACTAGAACAGTAATTTTATGTCTTTTATGCTGTTCTCTTTCAAAGAACAGATGTAATATGTCTAAAATCTTCAGTAATTTTACTGCTATATCTTAACAGGAAAATGGGTGGAACAAAACTATACCCATTCTGAAGCTGCTTTTTCTACAGAAAATCTGTTCTGAGATCCTATATTAAAGGCTTTTAAAAATTATTCCAACTGTTACAAAGTACATATACCGTGCTGTAAACAGACTGGGCATTTGTAATTTGAATTTTAAAAGCTTCTAACACCTAATTTTGAAAATGGAAAAGAAATGAGAATCTCTTGCATATACAGTAATAAAGCAGGAACACCAAAATAACTCCAACTGAGAGTTTTCCTGAAACAGCAATTCTAGAAGATTACCTGTTTGTGAGATCCATGCAAGTCCTTGGGTAAATATCACTAGCATACTAACACTGTGAACACACTGTAAAATCCATGTGCAACCAGCTGCAATATTTGCAGTGCAGAGGCTACAGGAGACATAACATCCAGGCTCTAGGTAAGTAGATGTAACTCATCAAATTTCATTATTTTTCTTAAAAATAGATGCCTTTCCATGTGATGTATTGACCTTTGTCTTCAGACTTCAGGGATACTTTTTGTAGCATCTGGAAGGTGCACACTCTTCAAGAAAAGAGAAGGAGGAAGAAAAAAAAAAAAAAAAAAGCTTGATGTGACACAAGATACAAAAAAAGATTGCTATGGAAGATGCTGGCATAAAACATTAGGAATAGCTGCCAGATTAGAACATCTGGAGGGTGAAAGAATACCTTCCTGAGTCTCCAAAAACATGCAAGAAAAAAACTTCCTGCATTTCTTGCTACAGTTCTTCAGCTTGGAAAATGGTGCTACCCAGTTCAGAAAACTGACTATACATAATTTGATTAATCTTTATCTCAGTTAACTTGGGGCACAGTTTTGGGTTTAATGTTGGGTAAATGTTTAGTTGAGATTTAAATCTCCTACTGGAAAGTAAAGTATTTTCCTATACTTAATTATTTATTGCTTTCTACAGGATACATAAAAAAAACTTTCAAAACTTGTCTACTAAAAAAAAAAAAAAAAAAAGTCAGCAGACCAAATTGGTCAAAATTAATCAACAACTGGTTTCAGACCCCAGGAAGAGACACAGAACTAGTATGTGAGGTTGGAGTAAAGGGACGCTGCCACTGGGAATGGCACAGCACTTCATCAAGTCACATACTTGCTGAAGGATACATCTTGGTCCAACGCAACCCAGTGGCCAGACTCAACAGGCATACATTCACATGAACTGCTACCAGAACAAATAACTGAAATATTTTAGGTCTACATTTTGAAGAGTTTCCCTATGGAGTAACTGAAGCATGTCACGGTTTTACTCATTCATTTTAGCTGCTTCTCTCTCCCTGCTCAGCCTTCAGTTAGCCCGAATGGAGGAGACAGAGCCACGTCCCCTCACCAGCAGCTCTAAAGCAGTTTGCTTGCCCATGAGCAAGCAAGAGGAGAGTATGTCAGGGAGGCAGCTCCTCCTGACTGCTCTCTGTGGCCAGGGAGTGATCTTTATCCACAAGCTAAATAGTTTGTGCATAGTAATTAGGGAAGAAAAACACTGTCATCTACCCTCATCAAAATAGCCTACCAGCAACATTTTTGTTAATAAGCACTTGATTGGCCCCAGGACAGTAAGGCAGCATGCCTCTGGGCTGGGAGGTGGCAGGAGAACTGTGGAGCTTGATCCTCTGCCTGCAGGAAGGTACTGCAAGTGCACAAAGACAGGAACTCACACAGGTATGTTTTTTGTACCTGGTCTTTACAGTAGGTGATATATAACTGCACACATGGGACAGGGAGGAGTTTGGCATTTTCTGCCTAAGGTGGAGGAACAAGCAAGTTTGTGTTACTGCTCAATATGGTTTAAGTTCACCTGTTTGGTACTGAAAAATGGACCTGGGACATTCACACAAACACTGATAGCCAGAAAACACTCATATGGGTAAGTCCAGAAATCTATTTCTCAGGAAAAAAAAATAAAAAATAAAAAATAAATAAAAATGAATGAAACATCAAAGCTGTCACTGAGAAAAGGATCTGTAATTTTCCTTGTAGAAAGACTGTGAGGACACATCCAGTGTCCAACAACACCATGACACTTACTGCTCCCTCCCACTTCCCATCATTTTTCCTTGTACCTGCACTGGGCCTTGGCTGGTCCTGCCACTAAGTCACCCAGAAGCTGAACTATCAGAAAACCAGCATTGCAGAGAAATGCAGTTTTCTTTTGCTCTGCATAAGACCATCACCAGTGCTGAAATTATGGAAATTAGTGGCAAAAAGCAAGAAGAGGGGCTTGGCCACCAAACACTCATTGAAGTTGCTCATCAGCTGATGCTTAGTGGTAACAAACTGCATGAACTGAGAAGTCCCTACAGACTAGACCTTGCCCCTCACCCCTCCAGAGGCCAAGCGGCAGCATCTCTACCCACAGGTCAGAGCCACAACTTTTACTACCCTACTTTTACACACACTCAGCATATAGCTGTATATTAGTACATAATTACCCAACCATACTGAAGGATACTGAGGCACACTAGGGTAATAATTGCTCTTTATGTGTGAAGTAATATAGATGTAGCCTTAATGTGCAGTCACTACATATTGCCAACCACACTTTACTCAGCAGAATTCAGGGCTCTGATTCAGAATGTTGCTTTGATTTTTGACTACCTTTTTTGAGACTACATTTCTGATTATGTCTGACATTGCTTGAATTATTATTTTTTTCTTTCCTGATCAGTGTCTGTCCACTGTGACTTCAGTAGCAGGCTGAATCAAAGATCTACCTTTTGGGAGAAGTTCAGTTAATTACAATGAAAAATGATAGCTGTCATCCACAGGAACCACAGAGTGTAAGCATATGCATAAGGATGCAAGGTATGACAATGCAGCATTTCTAAAAGACAACATGCACCTTAACAAGTACACAAGATTAAATAGAAGCCTGGTGAAGGAAGTTGAGAGGTTAGAACAGGATGGGATTGATCACACCTAGGGAAATGAAAGTCATTATTAAAGAGGTTGGTCTTTATCCTGAAGGAGTGCTTATAACTGATGCATCATTTTATATGAGGTCAGGAGGTAAGCCATAAAAGAGACATCTAAGAAATTAGACAAAAGCATCATTAAAGAAATATCTATAGAACGTACAATAGAAGGGAACTACTAGATCATTTTAGCTACTTCTCATGACAACAACATATAATTTCCCCATCCACACTGTATACCATTTACTGTATTGATCTAATTTTTCCTTGGAATTGTTCAAATAAATGGATGTTCAGTGGTTTTTGAATAGTTATAGAATAGCATCTGAGAGCAATCAGCTACTAGATCTTTTTTAACCTACAAAAGTCCTTGTAAGACAATCCTGTGCAATTCCTCACACAAGTAAGAAACCTGACAAGTTACACAGCAAATGATGTTTTCTCCATCTCTGTTTTGAAAGCCCAAACTGCAAAGGGAATGAATAAGAAAAAAAAAAAAAAAAAAAAAAGTCCCAAAGCCCATGCCACTGTCTCAAAATATAATACTTAGCTGAAAAAATGAAATGAAAACTGGCAAACAGATTAAAGTGGTACAGCCTATGGGACTGTAATAGAGAATAATCAGAGAGCAAGCCTGGATTAAAGGCAATGCTTGTGTACAATGATATCCAGCAGGGACAGAGGCTGTCGTGCATGAGGGGGAGATGGACAGAAAGATGTAAATGTTAAAAGTAAAATAAATCAATGCTCCTTTATTTTCTATTTTTCACACGCACAGCGTATATAAGTCTTATCCAAAAGTATTTTCTAAATTGTCTGTTGTAGCATTGCTATTGTAGAAACCTACGGACATGAGTAATCACAGGGCAGAAATTACTGTTATTTACCCACTGCTGTCACAGCTCTCCATAATTATACAGGTTGACACAGCATCTTGACAATGATAGGAAAAAAGCAGTTTTTATCAAAATTTTGTCAGCCTCCCTACATAGAAGCATGGCAAATAAAATTACTTCAGCTAAAAATTGGCAAACCAATCATCTCTTTCAATTTTTTTTTTTTCATCTATGTCAAAAAGTTGCTGCTGGGAGAACACTCAAAGACAAAAAAAAATAATAAAGGAAAAAAAAAAAAAAAAAAAAAAAAGTCCTCTAAGCCTAAACAGTAGCTTTCTCCTTACAGAAGGGCCACAGTCTGGCTATGCACAAGTGCCTTGCACTGTTTAAAACTGAAAACAACTGAGAAAAACAGTGAGTTGCAAGGGAGAGGGACAAGAAGAAGGAAAAGTAGGCTGTTTGCAAAACACTGAAAAAGTCCTGCTCCATATGAGAACAAAATTGGAGACTCTCATTTTGAAACCTTGGCCTGAAACACTTCAGAGCTGACACAAACCCATACTGTCCACATCTTTGCTCGCACCTTCAGTTTCCCACTCAGATATGCAAAGCTCCTGCCCAGTCTCCAAGCAAGGAGCAAATCTTCCTGTGCCTGTTGACCATCCTCCATCTCCTGCTCCTGACTGCTGTCATCTTCACGGTCAGGTTTACTGCTTAAAATACTGTGTCTCAAGTCCTGACTCCTGAAACTGGCCTTCTGCAGACACGAGTGGTATTGTTAAGATATTCTGGGTTCTCCATGGGAACCATGCAAATAAATACATTCCTCTGTATTTTCAAACAACTTCCACAAAAGTCCTGTGACTTTGAGCCTTTGCTTACAAGTGGCCAAAACTAAAGTTTTGGGAGGTGAAGTGAAGAAAACAACTATGAGCCTCAAAAAGTTTCAAATGTTCGCTGCTTTTGCCAAATGCAACAGATTTTGCCTTGAACTATGGAGCTCTGGATACAGAGTTCATAGAACAATAAAGTTTTATTTAACATAACCCAAACATTTTGAAAATGGTTTACGAAGTACCAGACTAGATGTGTGGCACATAAGTGAATATAATTCCACTGCACACTAACTGAAGAGAATGGATATGCCCACTATATATGTACGTTGCTACTATACAGCATGCAAAATTAACTTTTCACATGTGTTTCACAAGATAGTGCATTCAGACATTCAGACACAACACATGCTGCAATTATTAGCTAGATTAGTTTGACTTTTTATTAGTGGACCATGGTCTATTTGACTTCTCAACTTTTTAAACTTAAAATAGAACATCAATGCTGTGACTGAAAGTAACACAGCCTGCTGACCAAACCACCACCAACAAAAGTGTTAAGTTTATTCCCACGATACCTAAACTGAGATTTTAAAAGATCCCAAATGACCTGCACGTGACAGACATACACAAATTCTGCACCTCCAAATTTCTGTGACCCTTCAGTAATATCTAGTGCCCAAGTTTGTGCTCGCAGTTTTTGTTTTCAGGTGGGCCCATGCATTGGCTGTTCAGTAAGAGGACACAAGAACTCCTTTGCTTTAGGGCTCTATACATACCATTAGGAAATTAGACTTATCTTACTGTCAGTACACACAGTGAGTAGCCCTTTCTCTAAGATAAGGTCTTGCACAACCTAAGTTCCCTACAGAGGAAACCTAGACCCATTATCAGTGATACAATGCACTGAATTTAGGCTCATGTTAGCTTTCCCCTTATTTCCTTGCTTCACACCCTTTGAATAAAATATGTGTGTAGGTCCTCCATTAATTATATTACAGCACTTTCCAAGGTTTTTAAGTTTGTAAATGTTAAGATATTACAATCCTTATTTGGGTTTAAATCTCATAACTCATCTTGCATTTTCTAGTGTGCTATTTGATTAATAAAAATAAAACTCACGTTCTAACCATGAAAATGCTTTTAAAGTCAAAAGAAATTAACAGTGTTTTGATCCTCAAAACATACTCTTTCAAATGTGAGGCAGCTAGGCCTCAGATATGCTACAAAGAAGCCCAACACAATTTGTAATACAATGCAGATGGTCCTCTAAGACTTCAGATATGCTGTTGGCTCTGGGGCTTATGTAGGTTTGAAATGTGTAAATACATTTAAAAAAAAAGAGGGAGAGAGAGAGAGAGAGAGAGAGAAAAAAAAAAAAACAATAACATGCTGACTGCTATGAGATTCACAATAAATTTGAGAATAACATATATTTGCTCTGACTCTTGCAGTCTTTTTAAGAACTGCTTTTCCGTGACCAGGATCTGGTATCTTTACTTACACTGATGAGATATCTGGCTGCGAGTATGCCACGGCTGCTCTGTTTATAAGTGCTGTATAAATAGCTAGTTCAAGGCATAAAAATCAACATCCTAATGCAAAGCATTTGTCTTTTGAAATAACTTCCAAAGTGGATCATTTCCTTGATTTTCAGTTGGATGCCAACTGGAAAAATGGGAGAGGGATGAAAGATAACACAGTGCCCCTTTTCACTACGCTATCATTGAAACACAGCTTTATATGAAATTTATCCTTTGAAAGAAGATGTACAGGATTTAAGTAGGTAGGGCAGAGAAAAGCAAAGTTGGATACTTGAAAAAAAAAAAATAAATAAATAAAGAACGAAAAATAAAACAATACAACCAGCACTATTAAATCCAGTTATAAGAATGCACGGCTTGACATCAAATTCTGTCCTAGTCTGACCAGACACGGACTGGATGCAAGAGTGTATCTGCTATATGCTTTCTGGAGGCTGTATGAGCAGTCATGGAAAATCAATTTGAATACAATTGTAATTTGTTAAAAGAACAGTGGAAATCATTATGCAGGGTCACACTGTCAGCAGTTTGTACAGAAACAGATGCTGTCCAAAAAGGCAAAGGTGTGTTCAGTAAAACAGAGGAATCTTGTTTTTTAAAAGTGTATGTGATCTTTTCAGTCTTTTGGCACAGTTGCATGTGAACAAACATACAGTTTACCTCTCTTGTTTCTCAGGATTTTTACTTATTGCAGCTCATTCCAGCTGCAGAAAGAGACTTTACAGACACTTCTAAGCCTCAGAGAGAGTGGAGGTTCCCGCTGTAATGGAGAAAAAGCAGCATCTGTGAAACAGTTCCTTGAAAGTTCCATTATATTTTATCTCAGTCTCACAGACACAAACTAAAGAGGAATAAGATTTGCTTGGTTTCAGCAATGTCACTATCACTTTTAGGCAAATGAAACCTAAAAACTCAGCAACAAGGAAAATGCAAATGTACAATACAATTTAAGGATCAGCTCCATGACAAAGACAACTCAGATGGCAAACCTTCAGAAGATCCTATTGCAAAACCATTCAATACATAGACATGGAATACATGGTACCATTACCACAGCTGATCAGTTTGCCATGCTCTATGAAGTAAATCTGGGGACTAAGATAGCCACCAGTTTTCAGTTATGTTTTTCCCTCATTTGATCCCAAACTTCACTCACTGTTCCAAAAATCTATTGGCAATGATGTGCTTATTTGTTCCTACAAAATGCACAGTGGAACTAAAGAACCTGCACTACTTCTGCAGATGAGATGTCCTGTATCTGTTCCACCTGAAAAAATGTCCTGTAGTCTCAGTAGTCACTATAGTAGGTAGTTACTGTCTGTCGGCTGCACAATGGAACATCAGATTTTCTCCTGTTCTGATTTGATGAAGGAACAGCAACAAAAGCAAATGTGAACCTTTGCGGCTGTTTAGAAATAAATATAAAAGCATATCCCTCATTAAAAATGCAACTGCATCTTTCTTGCAAGCTAAGGAGTAGAAGTCACTGCACCCTTGAAGCCTAGCTTCATCATATACATGAAAACAAACACATCTCTGAAGATCAGACTCCTGTTACAGTGCATGAGATTGCAAATTTGTCAGACCAGCCACAGAGAAGATAATTCTAGTCTTCCACTGGGATGACTTTCATGCTACTGGGATGACTTTTGCCCTCCCCTGTCCCTCTCTCCCCTTTTTTAAAGAAAAGTAAATGATTTGCTAATATACTGATATACTGTATGATATGATGTATGTGTTCCAAACGCAAAAAGCAAAGAAGGTTTTTAAAATGTGATAAATTGACTGGAATTTGATCTCCATCATTATTCTTCAGTGCTAAAAAAAAAAAAAAAAAAAAAAAAAAAAAAGGTATTATGGTATTTTCTATTTGACAGCAGACTTGAAACGTAGGTCTATAATGAACCATATAATTTAACTTTGATCTGTAGTTGGAATTTACCCCTGAAGAAAACAAGGAAGAACTGACCACTGCACAGATGACATTACCATAGGTTTTCACTATGCATTCATTATACTCCGGTATGTGAACGGACTCATCAGCAAGTAATATTCAAACGATGCACAAAAAGTTTTGCACTATTCAAAAACTGTTTTCTAAAGAGTTTGTTAGTTACAGTGCTTAGAGTCTACATAAATTGAGAAGACCTATTAAAAGTAAACATTATGACAGCAAGCAAAATTAACCCACTATATCAGACTTGCCAAGCAGCATTTTATTCTGCTTCAACATTAAAATGA
>CM021797.1:76435155-76459668 GCA_011076525.1 Nettapus auritus
TTTTTTTTTTTTTTTTTTCTGTATTATTTTCTGTCATACCTCATATGCTTAAATTAGCCCTCTGGAGTCATGATGCCCATCAAGCAGGAAAAAAAAAAAAAAAAAAAAAGATAGCCATTAGAAATGTATGCAGCCATTTCATTCGCCACACTGACCTTGGATAAAAAAGCCTTCAATAAAGTAACAGCAACAACAGATTTTAATACACAAACGGAGTACATATTTAGCACTAGGTACATTTAGTGCTTAAGGTTTAATAACAGTAACGTAAGGTCTAATACTTGTTACACAGAAGATGAAGTAAGTAACTCCTGTCTGTGCTGCAGTCATAAAGAGGTAAGAGACTAAAAGCTTACTTTTATCATTTGCTAACCTCTTGTCAGTTTTAGAAGTCATCTAGTAAACATGAATGTAACCAGTGAGTTACCCCGTGACACCTTCAGGGCATCCTCGGTACCAGCTTTGTTTAGGAGATTACCTTTATCACTGACTCCCGTCAAAACAGTGACCAGATTGGAGCCTTCTTAAAGCGAGAGATCAGACCAGCTCAGAGCCCTGGGTGTACAGAGTTAGGTTGCCACCTCTGTTATAATTTAGTGGCTACTAAAAGCCACTGCTACAAATAAGCAGTATATCTTTCCATGTTTTCAAGTAATACATACTTTGTTCATCAGGGATTTGCCACGTACCATTCACCATAACTGGCTACTCTGATTCTGCAAGTCACTGGCATATATTTGCCTTGGAGACAAGAACAAATACTATGTCAGTCTGTCACCACCACGGCAACACTGCCAGGATCATCCTGCCTCTAAAAAGGGGAAATAGTTCATTTTTTTACCTCTTCCCAAACAGAGATTGGGCCCCCACTTCTTGAATACGAAAGGTTTCCAGTTAAGCCAAGAAGAATTTTTGTTGTGTAAAGCATGGAGGAGCCTTCTTCCCTCAAACCTTTCTGGTTCAAAAGAAGTGTCATGTACTGCTGCATCACAGGAACTGGAGAGATGCTGCTGTGTGACACAGGGATCCACAAACTCATTGTCAAACAAACAAACAAACAAACAAGAAAACTTAAATATATATATATATATATTTCTAGAAAGGATGAAATAAAATCAGTGCTATAATTGGTTTTGATTTCCTTTCCTTTGTCTTGGAAATATGCTTTCACTGAATACAGATCACATATTTAAGAATCCTATGGAGTGGCTAAATGTTGGAGTATGTTTTAAAATGAATCCTTTGCCACCAATAATGTGAATGTGTAATGTGCATGAGAACATAAGAGAGGAGAAGGGTGTGCTGGCTGAGGTGCAAGAGTAACCCCTGAAAAGAGGTATTCCTATATTTTGTTCTACATACCATTTTGCACACCAATGAAGTTGTGGAACTTGATGCCAAGTAATTTCAGCTGAAATTATTCCCTGCCCACTTGTGAAAGGATGAAAGATAGCAATTTAGATTTACACGAATGGGGAACAGTGGTTCTTCCAGCAGCAGTGAGGCAAATGTAGAGGCATAACACTAATGGGTATGTGTCTGTTCACTGCTCCTGCAGGCGCCTCATCACCAAAAGCACCTGGTGGCTCTGCTTTCCGCATGGGGAGGTGTGCATTTAACATTAATGTCACTTAACATCTGCAGTGCAGAGGGATAACAAGAAAAAGATACACGCCACTAAGGAGTAAGTGGCACACGGTGTTTGGATGTGGGAGCATATGGGTATGCTGCCTGAGGCCCGTTTGCCCAAAAGACTGGGGGTGTCCACAGCTCTTGAGGGGACACGGAGCACCCAGAGTGGCCATGACACTGTTTAACCCCACGCTTTATCACCTACAACAGTTTATCATTTGATGCAATGCTTCTGCACTCATTGGTGAGGAGGGCTTGGTAATCTGTGCCTTCGATGGCATGCATCCTGCTTCCAGCCGCAGACATCTGCAATTAGAGAAAAACAGCAGAAAACACACACAAACCTATCTGATTGAATAGACCTCAGTCCTTATGAAGCCAAGCTAACACACTTCCAAATTTTTGTATTTGTCTCTCTCCCTGCACCGGTTCATGATTCCTGTCTTGTCCTTTTACACACTGTCTGCCATGGTAGGTTTAGATCCTACTGTAAAGACTGTGAAAGATCATGAAGATAGTGCTGCCCTGCTTGTTCATCCTAACTGTTATGACAATTATAATCATCATCTTTAATGATAATATTAAGTTGTTGAAGGCATATACAATTTTAAATATGTTTAAGAAAAAAAGGGGCAGTTGTTACTTGAAATCTCTACCAAAGTTTGCCCTGCCCTCAAATGTTACAGCCCATCATCACCCTGAGTCATTGTAAAAACATCTGTAAACACAACCCAGTGAGATAGGTTTGTACAAGCTGAAAGGATTCATTCTGATCCAATATATGTTGCAGTCTTTGAAAGCTGTGTTCCCTGGTGTTGCTACCACTGGATCAAATGAGGCTGAAGCTGGATTTCTGCAAAATATACAAATGTCTGTGGTAGAAGGAATCTGATAGCATCCAAATACAACTTTTTAGAGGCAAATCTAAAATTTCTTCCTTAAAGTATTTAACAACCAAGTTTCTTGCTTCAGAGCTACATAAATGCTGAACTTGCAATTCTGCACAGTTAAATGTGTTTTATCAAGGTCTACATTTTCCTGCTATTTATATTAGAACTCCAAGGTCAACACAACCAATGGATTTGGTGAAAAGTTTTGTTTCAGATACCTCTGAATTATATTTTTAACCTAGCAAGAATATTCTTTAACCATTTAAATGATAAACATCTCTGTGGGTGTGTAAGACTGCTTTTCCCTAAATTCTCTCTTGATACTTCCAACAAATAAGAGTTTATTCCTCTTTTTAAAAAGTATTCTGAGAAAGAAAGAGAGATTAGGGACATAATTTTAAAAAAAATCTCGTCTTACTCTCAGCACTTTTATTGGACAGTGAGTTTTAGCAGTTCATTCACACTGTATTTCAGAACCCAGGGAAGGAACCATTAAATCACAATGAAGTATTTAATAGAGTTATGCCATCTGCATTTCTGACACTTAGCTGCAAACTGAGCCAAAGATATCATGATTTCAAAATAAGAGAGTATTATTAGAACCAGGAGACTTTTGACACCTAATCTCTCATGGTGGGATGCATTTCAAATCAATATTGCATACACAGATTTCAGTTACAGACTTTGTGTGAAACAAGAAGACAACTAATCAAAACTTGGTATTTTTTGTTTCATCTTTTGATAAGCTGGCAACCCATAATGACATTTTGTATACAGTCTAAGTAAGAATTTGGCAATATAAGAGATTTGGGGAATGCTTTTATGGCACTGCAGTGAACTGTCAGAGCCATCCCATCTCAATGTATGACAACTTTTCCTTGTCACATAAAATTAATCTTAAGTGATTGTGGTTTTTTTTGTTTGTTTGTTTGTTTGTTTTTCTTTTTGAGGTAGCTCTGGAGATGACAGATGGGTGTTAGAAGTTCACCAAAGTTAAAAGTCACCAAAAACACAACAGCAATGAAAAGTTGAGGAAAAGAGATGTGCTACTTCCAGTTAAATTTTTGAAAGGTGAAATTTTTCATCTCTGGTAGAACATCTGTATGCAAGATTAAAAAGGCCATGCTGATCTAAAGAAGATAAAAGACACTCTTGCCTGAGACAAAATGCTGAGTTTCCTACCCATACTCAAATTCTGGCAATACAGCTGCTTCATCTAGTTTTCTAGTACATCAATTAAATATCTTGAATATTTTCTGCTCCATGGGGGACTCCTCTTTTTCAATGCATACTCTGGTTCTCATGGTAATCTTCAGAAAACTTCATTTTGTTTTATTTGATTTTATCTTTATTGACAATCAAAACATATTTTCTAGCCAAAGTGGCTAAGGGTTGAGGCAACAACACATTAGAAGCTGTGTCAATGTACAGCATCAAAAATGCTTCCCTGAAGGATGCCCACCTTGAGATTGCAGCCAACAACACAGGGCAAGAAATGAAGCCAATGAGCTAGAGAATAGGTAACAAATAAAATGTTCTACCACAAAATAAGATCTATCCCTGCAATTCTTTTTCCTATTTGTACCTTTAATTCTTACCAGATATTGGTTTCAGTAGGAGACCTCAGTGAATGTTGCAGAGCACCTGCAACACCATCTCTTTTGAGCTTAAAATCAGGATATCTCTTCCTGGAGCAAAAGGTTGCTGCAGTATTATTTTACCCCACTAGCATTCAATTTAACCAATTTTAAAACATAATAATATATAGGTGAAAACAGAAAGAAACTCAGAAACCAAAAAGGTTTAACTATAGGCACCCAGAACAAACAAAATTCATAGCATCATTGGTTGGTAGTTTGATCACATTATTCAACAGAAGCCTTAAAACATTGTGACTAAAAGTTTCTAGTACTATACACAAGTTCTAATACATTAAAATATGTAAATGTTCACATACAATGTTTTATTTCTTCCAAGGTTTTAATATGTATGCACTTACTTTAAATATCCTCAATTGCTATCTTAATGGTGTGTTTGTCACATCAAAAACTTTGTTTAATGTCTATGATTGGGAATTTTGTCTTTTAATTGAGAACTGTTCAAAGGATAATTTCAATCCTTCGTTTTTCCCAGTTTGGAAATACTTCCTATTGGAGAGACCTCCTTACACTTGAAGGATATTTCTTTCTTTATTTTTAAGAGAAGTCACATTCTATTAGATGGACAGAAAATTATTGCACTTCAATGCCAAATGTTCCTGAATTATACACATTATAATTCCTGCCTCTGGCAACTAAAATCCCTATAGATCAAAGGGGTGGCCCAACCTACTAGTCCCTCTTCCCCAGCACCATTAATTTGGATCAGCATGTTTGGATCATGCCGTTTTTCTACAAGGCTGAAAAATAAACTATTTACACTGAGCTTTACACTATTAGAGACAATAAAAATTGCCGTTGTACTTGATTCAGTATAAATTCCCCAATCTGAACTCCCACAGGGAAAATTAAAGTTTCAGAAAATCTGGAGCTCAATGGCTCCAACACCTACCGGGCAGTCTCCTGTTTCACCTAAAGCTTTATTTTTTTAATCTTTTGTAGTTCCTGCTAAATTGCTCTGTCTTCATTTTTTTTGTTGTTGTTATTGTTTGTATGTTTGTTTGTTTGCTTGTTTTTTTCCAGTCTCTCCTTATCCCCCATAAGATTTTTACTTCAAGAAAAAACAGATTTATTTTCCCCTGAGCCATATTTCTTAACCCATTTTCTGTGTTGGAAATGAGACTTCTGGAAGACTATATTCTCAAAGTCAATCCAGGATATTTTATTTTTTATTTTATTTTATTTTATTTTATTTTATTTTATTTTATTTTATTTTACTGTGTTTTGTTGTATTTTATTATTTTTCCCTTTTAAAATAACTTCTGGAGTCTGGCTATTTGAAAGACGGATGCATGTCCCAGTGCATTGGGAAAGTCCCATGCCAAATAAAGGCACTTTTTTCTCTCCATGGCAGAAACACATACACAAAAATTAGACACCTATCACTCACAGTGTTGACAAGATGAAGAATAATCAGAATATAGTGGTGAGGAGTCTTTTTTTTTTTTTTCCATTAAAATATATATACATATAAATGTATAAATGACAATTCCCACTAAAATGGGAAGCAGAATGAATGATCAGAGGTTTCTTTTAATTGGAAGACCACAGAAAGTAAAAAAAAAAAATATCATCAAAGACTGAAAAAATGAAAGGGATGAGATAAACTCATTTAAGAGACCAAAATGCTGTGATGTGGAGGAAAAATATTAATAAATTATGAGGTGGGGATGGCCTGAGGGTTCTGCCATATGGCTTCATAGAAGAGGACAGAGATTAACATGGTTGGACCATCATGCAGCCATTGCAGTAGATTTTGACAAAAACAAACAAACAAACAAACAAATATAATGACAGACATGATGACTACAATATACGTAGGAAATAAGGCTA
Organism: Nettapus auritus; assembly: GCA_011076525.1. Taxonomy (NCBI): domain Eukaryota; kingdom Metazoa; phylum Chordata; class Aves; order Anseriformes; family Anatidae; genus Nettapus; species Nettapus auritus. The sequence continues at coordinate 76,441,169 of CM021797.1, forward strand.
AATTAGTTTTGTTGCTTATTGAGAAACTGTTTTTAAAATTACTGTTTAATACAGACGTTTTGAAAATGTAAATGTAATACACTTTGTAAATCTATTTATTGGTTGTAAAAAAAAAAAGGTAAAAACAAGTATTTCCCTTTGCTCTGATGACCAATAACAAAAGAAAAGGAGGTGTTCTCCATTAGGAAAGGTTAACATTAAAAACTTTGATCTTTTGCAAGAAATATATTTTTATCCAGCACTTTCACAGACTAAAATATTATGCATAAAGTTTGCGATATCAGCTATAATAAGAACAGATACTTTTGTAATAGTAGAGAGGACTGGTATTTACTAGAGTCCATAGTTAGTATTCTGAGTGAACTTTGAATGCTTTTTGTATTCAGTTTTCAGATTGCTTTTCATATTATCTCTTGTTTCCATCCGCTTTAAAATATTGCCCATTGAGCTCATTATTTCAGGATGCTATCTCATCTTTATATATATACTTTTTGGATTCACAGTTACTCTTCTAAAAGGGAAAAATGCAGCTCTGGGAAGCTTTAACCACCTGAATGAACCAAGGAATATTTCCTGAAGCTGATTTTAACCGTATTAATCAGATTAATTTGCAATATCTGAAACTTCACAAATAAGAACACAAGGCCATCATTCATGAAGAATTTCAGTTACATCAATCATTGTTACACCAAAAATGTCAGTACAAGGAGCCGTGTGATTTACAATGACTAAGGTTTTGGAAGAGCACCTTTCAAAGCATATGATATCATACACATAGCAATTACTGTCTTTGCTATCTGATAAAACAGTTCCCTCCCATCTTTGATATCTTTAATACACTTCATGGTCTCTTTAGAATATATTGACAAAAGAAAATATTTTTCTTTATTCTTCCTTACTGAAAGGATATTTATAACATCATTAGTATTTTTTTTCCCAGCAGTGAAATTTAAAAATAGTTTCAGAGTGGACTGTAAGAAACAGATGTGGGTTATTACAAATAATCAAGCAAACCTGAGCCAAAAATGAGAGATGGATATTTGGGTAACAAAATATCAGATTTTCTTCTTGGAATTTAAGCATGGGTGATAATTTTTCATTCAACAGCATGGGAGTTATCCAAAAAAATGGAGAACAAAACCGTGAATTTACCCAAGTAATATAAACTGTTTTAGTAACTCATGAGATCAGTTTTCCCTACAGTCTCTCAGTAAGGTAAAAACAGCCTGATTAGAGAGTTTATTTTACTAACACCTGTGATTTGCCAGCCTTTTATCTCAGTGCTATTCTTTGAAAGATATCCAGATTGACTGACTGGCTGATCGACAGCCTCTCTCCTACACGCCTGTATCTTGTCATCTCTTAATCCACGCACAAATGATCAAAACACATGGTGCTAAAATATGTGCACACAGCACTGAATCAAACTAAAAACCAATACAAGCAAACTTAATGTAGAAAACCATGGTTTGTTTCCACTGGACAATGTTGAGCATGGTTACGGTTGTCTTCCCTGCAGCACCACACGGCTGCTGGCTCACTTTTACTTGTGGGATGAGGGAGAGAATCACAAACTGCAAGAATTTGTGGGCTGAGATAAACACAGTTAACTAGGTAAAGTAAAAGTTGCACACACAAGCAAAGCAAAACAAGGAATTCAATCACTGCTTCCCATCAACTGGCAGATGTTCAGCCACTTCCAGGAAAACAGAGCTCATCAAACATAATAGTTTCACGGGAATGCCATCACTCCAAATGTCACACACACCCTCTCCCCTTCCCCTCCTTCCTTCTTCTTTACCCTAGCTTTTATTTCGGAGTGTGACACCACATGGTATGGGTCATCCCTTTGGCCACTTAGGGTCAGCTGTCCTTCTGTCCCCTCCCAGCTCCCTGGGCATCCCCAGCCTCCTCACTGGCAGAGCAGAGTGAGAAACTGAAATGTTCCTGGCTTAGTGTAAGTGCTGCTCAGCAACAACTAAACATCAGTGTGTTATCAGCACTGTTTTCATTAAAAATCCAAAACAGCATCAGAAGCTTGTAAGCTTTTGCGAAGAAAATTGACTCTATCTCAGCCAAAAACAATGCAATGACATACATATAATAGATTAACAAAAGAAGACACACTTCAACATCTGCTATAAAACCATTTATCATTATGAAATCTTGTGTTGCCTTTGCCTTAAAACCTAAATACCTAATCAGCACTTGCAAAACCAATGCAAACCGAATCACTTATATTCTCCTTTATTTTGTGTAGTCAATATCTTTCCTTCTTCCATGAATCAATCATAGATAGGAATTAAGTTTACAGGAAAACAAGATTAAGAAAAAACTGTTCAATAAAAACTAAATTATTCAGAAGAAGGAGTGGCAGCATGTGATGGGGGCAACATGTGATAGATTGATCAGAAGATATAGTTTTCAACATCAAATATAGACTTTCTAAAGTTAGAACTTGACAAATTCACCAGCTCCCAAATCCCTGCACAAGAATTATTTGTGCTTTTAAACACTCTGTCTTGAACAGTATTTGGAAATACAAGATCCTCCCACAGCCACCTACAAACATCCAACAGTGCTTCAGCAGGAACACCACCAACTCAAAGAAACTTATTTACTCATTCAACAACTTTTATGGCTCACCTCAAGGACACTTGAGTACGGCTGAAGTGGCAGTGGCTGTAAGTTTCTGATAGTTTATATGAAAAAATAAAAGAAAAAGCACAGCTTAACAACATTATTCTCATTGTGTACATCATGTATTCATGTATATTTTCATTCATTCCCACTTCTGGGTTTCTATCTAGCATGTATTTTCCTTCACAATACTCTTTAGAATAACAGTACAAACAGCCAAAAAGCATTTTGGCTGGTGAATTAGTATTGGAGGAAAAATATATATATATATATTTGCTTTCTTGAAGATGCAGAAGCCATTCTTAAAATACTAACATTTATTAAAAGTGACTTGACCTTTACTGTAGTTTTATTTACATTAAAAAAAAAAAAAAAAGAAAAAAGAAAGTAAATTGAGTTGTTTATCAAATGGCATCTTGCATTGATTGTCTTTAGACTTTTTTAGTTTCTTGCATACAGAGAATTCACAATGTTGGCTTTTGCATCTGAGTTAAGACCTATCTCTTGCTTGTTTTCTGTGGCTATTCTGCTCATGACTGAAAATATAAGTAAGAAATGGAGATCACTCCTACCAGATGCAAGACAAATCACATACCATATACTCTGTTTATGCTGAGTAGTTCTTGTAAAATGCATTTAGAGGAAGTAGATATTTTAAAAATATAGTTGCTATCATTTAGCTGTTAAGTGTGTAAAAAGTCAATCTGAATAGGAAGAAAATAAGTAGCTGTGAAGTGCCTGGAAACGATATGCGATCTGCCCTTCAAAACCTTTAGAATATATCTAATATTAGGTGTTGGGAATTGTTGCACTGAGGTGTAGCAGATTCCCATAATACCTGAAATACTCAAAATGGTGAGACACACAGCTTCTTGTTTCAAGCTTTTGCAGGAATAAAGGGATTTCTGTCTCCAGGACCCTTCTGCATTCCTTTGCAGGTTCTCAAGGGTAGCTCTGAAATAAAACCAATAGGAAGAATAAATGTAGATAACTTTTCTCCCTGTTTTATCATTCAACAAAAAATACTGTTAAATGGAAATAATTTAGAATAATTTAGGTAATAGAAATAAGTTAATGCATTTTATTGTTCTTGGTGGTGTTGCTGTAGGGTTAGCAAATAAGATTTTTAATTTTTATTTATTTATTTATTATTATTATACATATATATTTAAAGGCAGGAATACCTCTTCATAGATATTTCACAGAAGACAGAGTCTTAGGAAGTTAGCTCCCTGACTCTGTCATTCCCTGTTCTTTCCCCAGAACAGTATCATCCAATTTCTTTACAGAAAGGAAAAATATTTACTTCCTTACTGAACCACCTTCCACAGAGCACTTTCAGGTAGTACCTTTACAGATAGCCATATAATTGTAGTGGGTTTAGTGGCAAGGTTTTGGAAGTGGAGGGCTGCAGGAACAGCCTTTGTGAGAGTGATCCAGTAGCTGCCCCATGTCAGAGCGGAGCCAGCTCCAGCTGCTCCAAAACAGACTCCCTGCGGGCTAGAGCCGAGCCAATAAGAGATGTTGTTTGTGCCTCTGTGAGAGCAGATTAAAGAAAAAAAAAAAAAAAAAAAAAAAAAAAAAAAAAAAAAAAGCTGCACAACAGCAGCTGAGAGACAGAGAGAAGTGAGAAGCAGCCTTGCAGCCCCCAGGTGAGTGCAGCAGGAGGGCAGGAGGTGCTCCAGGCACGCAGCAGCAGCTCGTCTGCGGCCTGTGGAGAGGCCCCTGGCGGAGCAGGCTGTCCCCCTGCAGCCCATGGGTCCCACATGGAGCAGATCTCCGTGGAGGAGCCCCCGGTGGAGCAGGTGGATGTGGCCTGGAGGAGGCTGCGGCCCATGGAGAGGAGCCCTCACAGGAGCAGGGGGTGTGGGGAGAGCTGCCGCCTATGGGGGACCTGTCCTGAGTCTGTTTTGCCTGTGATTATAATTGTTGAGTGATCTGCCTGTCCTTATCTCAACCCTTGAGCCACCACAACAATGCAAATATTTTAGATAATTGTTTATATATGCAAGTAAATATTGGATCTTAAATACTTTCAGTTCGTTTCTCTTATTTATTTATATAGTTATTTTTTTATTTATTAAATTCTTTAGGCTTGACTTCTACTGTCACAAATTTCTAAACCTAATTCCCACCTGATTCACTGTCTATACTTGTATAAGTTTGCAAATATGAAAAGTTTCCAACTGTGTTTAGGGTAGACTGCCGATACCTGGTTCCTCTACCTCTTAATTCTCTGTGCACAGTGCACAGTCTCTCTCACGGTGCACATGAACGGGTTGCTCCTTCCTCAGATCAGACAAACTAAGTACACTAATGTTTCATGTCTTCCATAACTATACATATGTTATCCTCTGATCCCTCAGAGGATAACTTGCCCTTCTATGTAGCCTGAACACAGTTTTCCTGTCTAGTTGTTTATCATAAGACCGTCTCTAGTACAGGTGATAGACAGGGAACAAGGTAAAAAAAAAGTAAAATAAAAGACAACTCTCATTCCAGAAGCTGAGTTGGTTTATGTTTGCAAAGCTACCTGGAGACTGGTATTGCCAGTGCTGAGTGTTTATGCAATGATGGTTTATGGCTCACCAAACATGCTGGGATGCTCAGAGCAGTAGGGATGCATGCTCTGTGCAGCCATGAGCCCACCTGGGCTACCCTGCGGGTGGAGGAAGAGCAATGCCCCAAGCCCTGCTTCTCCTGAGCACAGAGGTCAGCACAGGTCCTCCTGGCACACAGGCAGTGCCCTCTGATATGACATACTGCATAGGGCTCCCTAGGGGTTAAGCTAGTCACCTCCACACAAGTACCATTTGTCATACTGCAGTCACTGGATGCTGTTGTGGCAGAAATGTCCACTGCAGAGTGCAGAAGTAAAAAGTAAAGGTTAGTGGGCACTGTGGCATGTTCTCAAATCATTCTGCTCTGGACAATAGAAGTGCATCCTGTGTTTATCTATTCATTTTTGTAGAAGGGGATAATATTGATTCCTTACCAGGTAAAGATCTTTGCAGTGTGATGAATACCCGGGAGACTCTCAGAAGTTGCAGCAAATGAAACACGGGAATACCTTCAGAGAGATATTTATTGTAAAATTATTAGAAGGACTGGAGTGACAAAGAGGGGGAGAAGCATTGCCAGCAATGTCAAATACTGAAATGAAAGTATTGTCTAGCAAGTCACATTATGCAAAAATTAAATAACATTAATCCTCAAGTTAGTGGCTTCTTTGAAATAGGCTTAATATGTTGGTTGAATTTAGGATGAAACTCATGAACCTTTTGTTATTGCTAGCACAGAAATATTACTACTTGGGACAATATTTTGAAATATGAAGAAAGTTTATTGTTACAAAGCTAGCTTTGATCTTTGAGAGATTTTTTTTTTTTTTTTTCAGAAGAAAATCTTGACAGATTCATGCATTAGTATCTTTTCCTCTGTCCAACTGTCTTAAATGTATGATTAATGTATTTTCAGTTAATGATTTCTAAGATTCTTTGTTATGTCTTGTCAAACTGTAGGCAGACTACACACTAAACAGTTTCAGAAATGTATAAACAAATCATTAAGGATTGTGTCCATTATTTGCTGAACATATGGCAGAAGAGAACATAACAATTCTTTGTTAAGTAAGTACTGTTGATAATATGGTATAAATATTCACATTTTTCTATTACTTTTTAAAATAACTGCTAAAACAAGGAAAGGATGAAATTGTTTATGTAGGAAAAAATGGATTAAAACACAAGTTTTTTTCCTTTTTTCTTTCTTTCTTTTTGAGGGCTCTCTTCCAAGTTTAAAGAATAATAAGGATCAAAAATGTTGTTCTGAGCTATGAAATAGATGGCACTGCTAACACTAAAATTGTTTCCATGTCAGCTCTGGACCATTTATCTCAGGATGTTGAGGCTTTTGCTTAGATTCTCATAGTCCTTATGAAAGGCAGGAAAATACTTCTGGTAAATATGTTTCGGTACTTCTAGGCCATTCATCATGATTGTGCCTACACTAGATTAGGGCTGATAGTTGATTAGGTTCAGTCATTCCAAAAGGTTTTGTTGCTCCTGGTAAAAAAAAAAATATATGAAAGTAGAAAAGCAAAAGGTAAAATCTTATATACTGCCTTAGATTGGCAAGCTAGGATTGGCTGTGATTATTAAGCTTTGTCATTGGTCGTAAAATCAAATTACAGAGAAATAACAAAACACCTAATTAGTTTTCTTTCAATAATTCAGCAATTATTATTTGGTAACCTTCTATTTAAACATAAAGTATATATCCCCCTAAGTTTCTTTTCTGTCCATTTTCTCAGTGTTTGTTCTCTTAAATTCAAATTCATTTTTCCTTAAAAAAAAAAAAAAAAGGAAAAAAAAATGCTTTCACGGATAAATGACTTAATTTTTTTGTGGGATGAAGCAGAGCTACTTGAGTGTCTGCTGCTGTGTGTAAAATTAGCAAGTATTTGGATATGGACAGCCAGAAGAAGGCCATCAGACATTGTCCCTTTGTGTCTCAGACACTCACTTTTGCCAAGAATTAGTTGAATGGATGTTTCCTATTTTGTCTACTTCTTTTTATCTCCATCCACCATGGAGGAATGAGGTGAAATTCCACTTCGCTTAACCACGCCATAAATAAAAGTACAGGATACTTTCATCTCTTTATGTCTGAAATCTTCTGTTTCCTTTCTCCTTCTCCTTTCTCCCCAACTGAACCTTCTAACTTCACATGCTCCCACATACCACATTAACCACTGAAATGTATGGCTTGAAGACTTTTAGTACAGAAATCCGTTTCACACCATTTATTTTCATTAGTTTCATCATGCCTTTTTTTTTTTTTTTTTTTTTTTTTTTTTTTTTTTCCCCTACAATTTTCCTCTGAAATACAAAGAAATGGATTCCTGTAGGGAAAATTAAAGCTTTTGACCTACTTTTTCTTAGACTGGACCTGTGCTTGCCATAAAAGCAAAGAAAAACAGCAGCTACTTTTTATAAGGATACTGCTTAATCAAAAGTGAGTATCTGGAAAACATAAGGCTGTTCACACCATATGACAGCTTAAGACTAAGTAACTTTCCACCCCCCAAAAAGTCTGATAAAAACATGCAGAAAGTATCTCCACACCCCAAACCAAAACAGCAGCTGAATGAAGACAAGACTCCACATCTTTTCGATAAATAAGAAATACCGGCACCGTAGAAGACATTAAAAGGTTATGGAAGGTTTTAGCAGTAATTAATTAATGCAACCTGGAAGCCATTGATAAGAAAAGAGAATAGAAAACTCTTGGTAAACTTATCTACAGAAAAACTTATCTGGTCTTTCCTATCAATGAATAATTCATTGAGAATCACGTATAATTTTCTAAAACCTACAGCTCCACCACTCAGGTTAGAAAACAATTCCACTACCACTAAAAATCCAGTGTGTTTAAATAAGTCTTGACTCTAATGAGGCGTCAGAGTCTAATGAGGCGTTGCTTTTGCCATACAAGAAAATACAGACAGAACACAGGCAGGAAAAGAGCCTGATCTTCTGGCTGTAATCCTATGAATATTGCTTGGCTACACATAAAAGGAGTTACTCTTGTGAGTAAAACTGTGAAGATCAGTTTCATTGAAGGATGTTTTCTGTATGTGAAGAACTTATTAAAAAAATTAATTTCAGGTTAGTTATAAATGCCACAAATTGTGAAGTTAAATATCAAGTATTTTAAAGACTGCTCTGATTCAAGCCCATGAACAAATTACTCATTAATTTGAAAGTTCAAAATTCAATTTATTGTTCCTGAGATTTGGGAAAGTATCACTACATGCATTAATATTTCTAGTGATACATGGAGTATTTTCTCCTCCTGTTACTTGGTGGAGGAGGACTTTGAAACAGATGCTCCATCCTTTTTGAAGCTGGAGTAGTCTCCATGGAGCAGTTATACCTATATGTACCGTTTATGGTGGTTTTCAGTCATCCTGCCCTCCCCTCCCAGGAGCTTTAGAATACTTACCTGTGTCACTTGGATGGACATTACAAAAGATTTATGTCATTACTGGATACAATATAAAATAATCTTATTGAGAAAATACTATTTTATATACTTTATATGTTTTACAGAGGTACTATAAGTTAATTTTCTATTTCTTATTAAACAGGGAGAAGATATGGGAGTCTCTTCCAGCATTAATTTGCCAGTTATTTGTATTTTGATAATTAGAAGTAAACTACTGGAGTGGGTTCTTAAAAAAAAAAAATAAATAAAAATAATCCCTATTTTCTGCCCTGACATAGTCAGTAGAAGTTAGCCCTGTGATACCCCATGGTCCTGGGCCCTTTTATGTACTTTCATACATTTTCTGCCATAGGTGTTTTCTAACCTCTTGGCACCTCAGGTCTTGCAGAAAGTTTTGGTTTAGGGATGCTTTTTTCAGGTACACCTGTTGTGGCTGCTGTTTGAAGTATTTTTATACCATGACAAACATCAGGACGTTTTGCATTTTATGCAGTACATCCCACTGTGAAGGTGCTTGAGACAGCATGAGACCACACTAGCTCCCAGAAAGAACACAACAGCACTAACACTGTTCCTCTGCATGCTGCACAAGGTAGAGTTTGAGCTAATAAATCTGCTAGTGAGTACCATTAAGTGTTAATGAACACTTCAGAAGAATGCATTAATTTAAGTGCAGTGATACACTGATGTCCTTATATTGATCTCATGATCCAGTAAGGACATACTTATTCTTCATACTAAGGGATAGAATTGTGTAGTAAAAGCTATTATGTTAAAGGTTTTTGAAGAAGAAAATCTGCTATGGGCCAGACATCTTTCTTAAAATCACTTTGACTGCAAAAAGTGAGAACATTCCAACATGTAGTGAATGGCTTTGGAGAGCAGTGATTATACTGTATAAGGATTTATCTTTCTCTCTATTTCACTCCTTCCTACTGCTGCAGGGTTAGATGGTATCCAATAGACCTTAATTACTTTCCATGGGAAATGTTAATTAGCCAACTGAGTAAGTTCATAGTGTGCTAATAATGCATTAAAAAGAGTAAGAGCTGTATTTAAAGCAGAATTTTATCAAAATGCTCTCTCTTTCCTTTGACGGTCAGAACTGGATCCAGATCCTGTAGCTTATAATTATAGATAATTACAAAGAAAAAAATAATCTTGAATATCTAGGCTACAGAGCACAGGCATGTGCTGGGCATGTGACTTGATTCTATATAAATGTCTGAAATATCATTGTTCACTTGTCTTCTTAAGGCAAGAAAAGGACGAAGTCTTTCCTATGTGTGGTGGATTGGCCACACCAGCATCTAAGCCTCACACAGCCATTCTCGCATTGCTCCCACAGAAGGACAGGGTAACAAATGATAAGAACAAAAGCAAGAAAATTCATGGGTTGAGGTAAAGGCAATTTAATAGAATAGGGAAAGAGGAAAAAAAAAGTCCCTGAAAATAAAGAAAGTCTCGATGTTGTGGGAACAGTACTCAGTAACAGCCGAAATGCTGGTGCGTTTCATCAACACTGTTCTAGTCACAAATCCAAAACACAGTACCAAATGGGCTGCTGTGAAGCTGTATAACCATCCCAGACAGACCCAGTAAAAAATGCCTTAGAAATAAGTACTTACTGCCATGGACCTCTGTCCTGGTTTCAGGTAGGACAGGGTTAATTTTCCTCCTAGTAGCTGGTAGAGTGCTGTGTTTTGGATTAGGATGAGAAGAATGCTGATAACATGACAATGTTTTGGTTGTTGCAGAGCAGTGCTTACACCAAGCCAAGGACTTTTCAGCTCTTCGCTCTGTCCTGCCACCAGGCAGGCTGGGGGTGCAGCAAGAGCTGGGTGGGGACAGACCCAGGACAGCTGACCCAAACTGGCCAAAGGAGTATTCCATACCATCTGACATCATGCTAAACAATAGATACGGGTGGCTAGCCGGGATGGGGGGACCGGCTGCTCAGGATAGACTGGGCATCGGTCAGCGGGTGGTGAGCAATTGCACTGTGCATCCCTTGCTTCATACACACTATTATTATTATTGTTATTATTTTTTTTATTGTTTTCTATCTTAATAAACTGTCTTTATCTCAACTCATGGGCTTCACTTTCTGGTTTCTCTCTCCCATCCCAGAGAGGGAGGGGGGAGGGTGAGCAAATGGCTGTGTGGTGTTTAGCTGCCGGCCAGGTGAAACCACAACAACCTCTAAAGTAATTTTGTAAGAAGACGGGTCTGTGAGATACCAAACTTTGCTGAAGAAAATGATCATGTTTGTCTTGGCCCTTCTGCTATTGATTACTTGTGTAATTGCAGATAAACAAGCTAACAGCAAAAATGAATATATGTTTTCTGAGATATATGGGAGATATACAGAGTCCAGTGTCTCAGTCCAGCTTAAAATAAGCCAGCAGCAGGACAGAAAATGCTGATCTTCATGTAAGATATCTTGTCACTTGGCATGATGTTTTAGTGCTCAGTGCAATGTCAGATTAATGGTGAAAGAAGGGCTGCACCCAGTTTAGGAATCATGCACAGTGGAAAACACTGGCATCAATTGCAACTGTTCAAATTGGGCAGGCAAATACCTTTCCCAGGAGTGGGCTCCACCCCAGTGGCCTCTGCTCTGCAAGGCTGTTTCTGGCAGCTCATACCTGAAAGCAAAGTGTTGATGGTCAGGTTACAAATATCTGGGTTTCTGAGTCCACAGGGAAACTCAAGATGAGTGTGAAACAGAAATTCTGAACTTGAGAAAGGTACAGGATGAGGGATGAAGGGAGAGAAAGAGAAGGGTGAGGAAACAGATAGTTGCTCCTAATTATAGCACTTAGTGAAAACCTTGTCACACGATAAATCTAGGTAGGGTAGAAGAGTCACACAACTGACTGAATTATGAGATGTGCAGACATATAGGTTATTGTCCAATAATCTTTCATTTGAACAGACCAGATGATTTCACAGACTTCTTTTTCATTTTCTTTTCATTTCTTTTTCTTTCTTTTTTCTTGTGTTTCCTATTTGTGTGTGTGAGTGTGTGCTTGTTTTTGTTTTGTTTTGCACTGTTCTGCTTGTTTTTGTTTTGTTTTGTTCTGTTTTCTTGAAAGCTTTTTCTCACGGTGAAGTTTCCTATGGAGAAATGTGCCATAAAAGTAGCCTGCACAAATTTGTTGCTCTCTCAGTGAGAGTGCAGCTACTTACCAAAGGTTCATGAGAAAGTCAGATAACTTAGGACAACAACTTAGACAAGTGAATTGGTTTATTTTTAAATAAACATATAGCTCCTCCAGTACAGCACACAATCTAGTGATTATGATCTAGTGTCTCAGTTTTGCTTTCAGGGATGCTAATGAAGGTTTTGTGGCTTACTGTCTGGATCCAACCACATGTCATTGTCCTGAGGAGTCCACTGCCGGTTGTCGAATCATGAAAAGCTTTTGGAGTAAGTGCTTGTGCCAGTTAAAATAATCACTAGAAATGAAACTCCAAATATTACTTCTTCATTTGGGTGTGTCTTCAGTGTATGCTGAAGCTGTAGGGATAGAAGATTTAAAGCCAAGTGAGTTAAATTAAGTAACACAAGCAGTTCCTCTAGAGCAAACCAGATTTGCCTACAGTGTACATGGTAAACATGTTCTCATTTATGCACAGTCACAAATCTTTATGATGGAAAATCTTTCATGCTTATTTCTTCTCTGTTCTGTCTACATTTTTACTCTTAACAACTTTATTGACTAAAGGATGCCTTCTTTGTGGTATACTTTGTAATGTTAAAGAGTCTATTAACAGGATCAAACATCTTATTCTGTGTTAAATTAAACCTACCTAAGGAAATGACATTTTTTTTTTTTTCAGTTAGTTACATTATTTAATTATTGCAAATCAATATTTCCAACACTTTTTCTTCCACAGTATTTATAAAAACATTAAGTCACTTTTTTTTTTTCCTGTTTCCATGAAATTCCCTCTTTGATTTCTTTGAAAAAAAATTGATCAATTGTGATTTACTTCAGTGGGTTTTGGCTTAAGATTATAAAAGTTGTTTGGCTGAAAAATTTTGAATCATTCAAACATTTGGGCCATTTAATTTTATGAGTTGGCTCAGAAAAGTGAACGTATCTCATTCCACTTGTAGAAAAAATTTATAATGGCCTACAAAATACATAAGTTTTGGAAGGAAAACTCAATCACCATACATTGGCTGCTTGTCCTTCAGGACACAGGATGTGTCATAGTGGAGTTATACTTTGGATAATTTGTCAGCTGAAAAAAAGTCACCTATTAAAATTTGGCACCAAATGCTTCAATGATTTTCAAACTAACATGGCAGAGGAAATTTCAGAGAAAAGCATAAGCCAAATAATGATGGACAGAGCCTGGAACATCCCATTCTATGGAAGAAAACCTCTGACCTCTGCTTCTCTTCACATCAACTTGGGCTTAGACTTAGGAAGTTGGGAAACTCTGATAATTTTATTGTAACTTGAATAATTATCAGCTTTCTCAACTAATTATTTAGCATTCTCAAATGAGTTGTAACAAGTGAATGGCAGTCAATTAATTACTAATATTTAGAGGAAATTACTATTATACAAGCCTGTGTCCCCCTGCAAAAGTTTCTCCAGGGAAGAAAATAAGCCTAAAGTAATCCTAAAGCAAATATACTCTCTTCTTCATGTTCAAAAAATATAATAAATAATTACCAATATAATATATTGAAACCACCAAATCAAAATGATTTTTATCTAAGAGGAAGCATTCTCTCTTCCTCCATTCTCCGAATTCAGTAGTGGTTGTAACAATAACAGCAACAACAACAACAACAACATAATAATAATAATTGTATGCTAGTCAGTTTTGCCATAAATAATTTTTAATATACATTTGGGTTTGTCTGTGTGTGCATACACCTACAGGAGTAATTTCTTACCAAACCAGAATGGAACAAGCTACAAAACAATGGAAGGTAACTGATAGGAAAAGGCGATATCACATTATTTTTATCACTTTTGCAAGTTTTTTTTTGTTTTTTTTTTTCAATAAAATAATTTAGAAAAAAAAAAAGATCATTATTCCATAGCACACTGTACTTGGCATATGTGTAACTGGAAGACTGCAATGTTAGATAGCACTCCTCTTTTTAGTGAAGAGAGAAAAATAATCACTTACAGAACACAGTCATCTAAGTTATCTAGTCTAGTTATGTTATATGAGCTTTTAGATTAAAGATGGGATTAATTATTCCTTTTTTCTCACCATCTACAGTAAAGGAAATCCTGATGATCAGCTCATCAGCTAAATTCCAGAAAAATTTACAAGACAGTGCTGATCTCTCTTTTAGGTTAGTAGCTGCTAAACATGTGATAAAAGCTGAAATTAAACATTTGTGCATAAAAAGAGAGAATAACATGGATTAAGGTTCCTATAACCCAAGTTAGTACTCTTAGGAGGTTTGACTGATGAGCAAGGTCACTTTAGACTCAGAGGGTAAGGTTAATGTCACTGAGTCTATGAGTCCCAGTGCAGTTTTGAGTTACAACATCTCCTGTTCTGCTTGGAAGGGAGCTTCCTGCAGTACGCTTACAACCAAAACAAACATGAACAAATATACAGATGGAGTTAAAAATATGTAATATCATTTCTCTCTCACAAAACCCTAAACTTTCTCCTGCTGAGAACTGAGAAAGTATTTTGTATTCTTGACCTGATTTTCTTTTCCTCTAAAGCAGCATTTACAGGCTACTATCAGAGACAGGATACCTGGTGAGCTGTGAAGAACTATTTTTGTAGCTCATTTTTAGCTTTATTTTTGTATTTGATGTGGTGCAGTAAGGCCACTCTTACATTCTTATGTTCCTTTTATTTTTCATTTCTTATTGATAAGTCTAAGCATATCTTTGGTAAGTCTTGTGAATCCTTTTCTGTGGCACCTGCTTCTATGTTAGAGCACGGACTCTCCTCATTGGCAAAGTCCCTAAATGTTCACCGTTGCAATATTCATCTCAATAATGCATGCCAAAGGCACTTTGTAGATAAAATCTTCAGTTCATTTTTTTTAGAATCTGTTTCAACAGTCTCAGGCAAAAGGACTATTCAAAGCCCATTATTGGCAGGGAGATTTTGTTATTCACTTTATGGGGCTTTGATGGGATCAAGCCCTGTGCAATAACATATAAAATAAACCATGGTGTAGCTGTGCAGTCACTGGGAATCAAGGGATTTTATGAGTTCCCCAGAGACAGTCGATATCTCAGAAAAACAAAACAAAACAAAACAAAACAAACAAACAAACAAAAAACAAACAAACAAACAAAAAACCCAGACCCAATATGTTCTCTCTGACTGTAAATTTGGGTTACACTCTCTGAATGAAAGACATCAATCATTCTGGACTTGGGGACTCAATAGATATTTAATACATCTTTCTTTGAAATCTTTGCACAGGATCCTAAAGCAAAAATAAACAAACAAAAAAAAAACACATCCCTTTAACTTTATATGTTTACTAAAATTCATATCTGAAGAAGCAAAAGCAAAGGCAAAATGAAAAACAAAACAAACAAAATATAACACAAAACCAACCAGCCTAGAGAGGGTAAGGAAATCAAATGTCCAAAGACAATTCAAAATTGGCCATTATATCATGACTAAACTCTTACTGTTTTTCTATTTAATCAGACAACCAGAAAATCAAGGCCTGAAAGACAAAATTTAGAAAATGCTTCTTAAATTTCTTTTATCTGGGTTCATTTATGGGTCTGAGATTCTTTTCTTTATTTCTATGATGGAATTAATTCATTCAAAATGGTTCACATCTTAGATTTGAACAATTATTTTAAAATACCAAACCTGAAATTTGGAGATGTTTTCCTATTGTCTGAACAATGTTTGCTAAACTTAACATTTATCATTCTTACTTTAAAGTGCTTTGCATTAATATTTATTTCTACTGATGTCTTTGCAGAATTAAAACTCTTTGTTTTTAGGACTTCTGACATTTTCGCTTTTGCAGGATATACCTCTCTGAGAAATAGTTTATTTTAAATGAATGCATGATAACTTTGAATTACATTAAAAATTAAGATCCTAATGTGCTTCAGGCATGATTAACCCACCCTCAGAAATGTTCCTTCTGTTCTCACCTCTCATATAAATACCAGAACAATAATCTTTTCCCACAGAAATTAAATAGGAAAAAGTGAATTTCACAAGTAGAGCATATACTGATAAGTCTCAGGTCAATAAAAGTTAGACTTTGTACATTTCATTTTACCTATAATTTCATGACAATCTTTCTTAGCCAAGCCCAATCTGTTTTGTATCTTTTGCTTCTTGTCATCTATCTCTATTTTCTTCATGTATTTGTACTTCCAGCCTCTTTTCTCAACTGTTAGCATTTCTTCCTACCAGGTGATGTCCCAGTCCCCCCACTGGTTTTAATAAGCCTCACTGCAATAACCACCTTTCTTCTAACCTGTTCTCCAATTGTCCCACATTTTGCAGCTCCAAGATTTATTGTATTATTTATTTTATTATTTATTTGTTTTGATTTATTTTATTATTTTATTTTAATTTATTTTTGTCCCCACCACATTAGTTCTCCATTCTGTGTTTCACACTGTTTGGATTTTGCAGGAGGATGCTGGACGCCAGAATGGCCAGGAACTATGGCCAGCAGCAGCTGCTGGGAAGGTCCTACTAGGTTATTGTGTCCAGACATGTAACACAGGCACTGCAGGCGAAATCCTCACAAAGCACATCTGCTGGGACATCCCACTAAACTTATTTCTTCTGTATAAGCTTGCTGTAAAGACTGCAGAGAAGGTGTGGATGTGTTGTCTGCTCTAAAGTGAACATCAGTTCCAGATGGTAACTCTGTATGCATAGACTGTACATCAGGGATTCAGCTCTTTTCCATGAGTTATAAAATAGCTCACACACTTTACATATGATAGCTACAGCATTTCAGAATGGTCAGATATTATTTATTTATTTATTTATTTATTTCCAAAAAGAGATAAAAGCCTGTTGCCTGGATCAACCATCTTGCTAAAATTCAGTGCTCTAATCCAAGTAAAGAAGCTTCTGATGTCTTCAGGAAATTTGATTTTGGGCAAAGCCATGCTTTCTCCCTAAGATTATTCTCAGAAATTATGGTTAATTTTAGTCCAAATCTTCAAGTAAGAAAGCACTTAGCTGGAGATATCCTGACATGTAAAATTTATGAGTGATTATAGTTACATAAAGTGATAAACAACGCATAGTGATACTGCTTAATGGAAAATATGTTGATTTGACCATAGGTCCATCTACAGTAAGATAAGTATATTTCCATTGCATGCTAGTCTTTTATTGCAATATTTAGGTAATACTATGCTATTAAGAAATGTGTATTCAGATGCAGCTTTGTGTTCTGTATTTCAATTATTCAAATATCCAGATAATCTTTTCAGTATCTGATATGATTTTTTTAAAATTAGGCTTAACATTCTTCTCCAGCATATTAAAATTCTGAAAAGTAAGAAAATGCCTAATGTCAGGTATGCTATTAAAATAAGTAGGAAAAAAAAAAAAAAAAAAAAAAAAAAAAGAATTCTGCCATAGCTAATTACATAACTTTGTACATGAATCTTTATAAATTAATTTTTATATACTCTCCAAAGAGTCAAAATCTTAATAAATTTATTTAAAAAATGGTTAATCTTAAACAAAATAAAGATCTTTGAATTACTTGACTTGTTTTTGTTTTAGTATAACAAAAGACACAGTCATAAATTGGCTTAATTTTTTAAAAGAAGGAGAGAGATGCTTTGGATGAATTTTCTACCATATTTTGTAAGTAAAAATACCTCTTGCTAGCATTTGAGTAAATAATCTGAAATGTCCCCAGTTTTCTCTTGTACCATTTTTGTTAATATGTCATTTGGAAAACATCCTGCTGATGTGCATGAGGATACAAGAGAGCTGCAAGGTTGAAAGTGTGGGTATAAAATCAGAATTCAGCACTCAAATAATTACACCTTTCTTTGTTAAGTACTTTGAACTTTGTAAATAAAATTGTAGACTAGATGGTGGGGCTGTTTTAACATTCTTTTTCTTCATTATCAGTGTTTAAAGCACAGTATATTCCTCTGCTACAGATAATTTAAGTTTATATTCCTCTTGTCATTCTAAATAGCACTTTTGAAATTTATTTTTATTTTTATTTTTATTTTTTTCCAAATATAAAAATGTCATGATAATGTTCTTAGTAGCAGAATTTATTTCCATTTTAGTTTTACCAAAAGAACCACCTTAGGGACCCAAATGTGTGATTCACATGTGCATATTAAAATGATAGTCTGGATGAGTCCAAAAAATGTAAGCTTTTGTTTTGCTATACACAATTATTGTGCTGTGGGACTTTCAGAGTAATTCATCTTCAGAATATAGGCATTTGCTACTGGAGTGAAGATAAACTTTCCACTGACTTCAGAAGCCAGCCTGTTTGCAGCACCCTTGAAAACTCTGTTTCATATATGCTGAGTACTGCAGGGGGATCATACGCTCTGATCCACTGCCTAAGCCCAGCTCCCACTGCTGGTAATAAAAACGCTGCTTCTTTAAGAAGTTTCATAACACACAATATAAAAGAAGAGGAAAAAGGTCAAGCTTAAGATGAGAAGCAAAATAAAAATAAAAATAATAATAAAAAAGAAACCAAAGAAAACAAACAAACAAACAAACAAACAAAAACAGCCAACTGTTTAAAAGCGTCTGATATTTCCCTTGGAATTTAACACAGTAACTTTCACAGACAAACTTTTGGGGCTATAATATATTTATTTTTCCTTCCTTCCTTCCTTCCTTCCTTCCTTCCT
>CM021797.1:76477680-76509802 GCA_011076525.1 Nettapus auritus
GGGAAGGGAAGGGAAGGGAAGGGAAGGGAAGGGAAGGGAAGGGAAGGATTAAAATCTTAAAGCAGTTCAGTTACAAAATATGTCTAAGGTCATTCCGTGGAAACAAAAAACAGAAACACAAAAAAATGTGGCATTATAAGGAAAAAGCAGTACCACTATAGTGTATAGTGTACCACTATACAAAAATAAATAGACTTATACTAGTGGGAGAGTGCCCACATTAAGTCTCCCTGAACTCATAGCTTGTAAGAACTATGAAAATAGATGAAGTACTCTTATTTTTTTCTGTCTCCAAAATTTTTAATTTCAGGGAATTCTGAGCCAGAAGAGATAACTCTGCATCCAGATCAGCATATGCAAATATTCTAGTGTTAGAAAAATAGGCAGTAAAAATTAGGAAAAAGATAAGTAGGTAGAAAAAATATATGCTATAGGATGTTCAAGAGCTGATTAAACACGAGAAGGCAAAATAGAGCAGAACACATAAGAATATTCAAGACATTTTTAAATCAGGAGAAAAGTTTACACTATGAAATTGAAAAATTGAGAAGTAAAAATAAAGATCAAATACAAGCAAATTATTTTCATTATGTGGCCAATTATACATCATAATTGAGAACAGGACTTCAGAAATAAAGAACTATATGGATAATAAAAACATCATCAAAATAAATAGGATAAGCCAACAGAGCAGTTTTTCTTCTAGGCTAACATAAAGGGAGAGTGTTGAAGATCTACACTTTATTATATGTAAAAATGAATCACTATGGTTCTACCGCAAATATCAGGGTATAGACACAATAAATTCACACAGGTTCCGCAGGATGGATGATCCACTGTCAGTGTGTGGCATAATATTGTTTTTGGTGGTGGTGTTTTCATTGTTGTTTGCTTTGTTTGTTTTTAACAATTTAATTTAATTAATCATATGAAAAGATACTTACCTGAAAGTGAATTACAATTATGACACATAAATTTTAATTAAATATGATATATGGTAAGATCTAATAAATTCATATGATTTAGTAATACAAGTTTTATCAAAATTTCTGTCAGCAGTTCATTTGTTCATTTCTTGCTTTCTGCTGCAATAAAAACAGAAAGGAAGGTGATGGTTATTTCTATGCTTTTTGGAACTGTGTTATTTTACTTTGGTATTTTGCTTTAGAAATATAGTTTTGCTATTTCTTTGTGCAAAATGATCAAGAGATGCAACATGGGTCTTTTTTTTTTTTTTTTTTTTTTTTTACCTTATTAGCACTGACAGGTCAGCAAAAAAAAAAAAAAAAAAAAAAAATGAACTACATGTTTGGGCTAATAATCTCCACAGTAAAATTCAGCGTTTGTGGGTGTGAGTCTGCATGTATTTGTCTATTTTGTATACATATGTATGTATATGAGGAAAGTGTTCCTTAGTACTTTCAGACTCCCTTTGCATCTCAAATGATCACAGGCTCCTTCCTAATATTAAGGCTTATTGACAGTACTGTCCCCTCTAAAACAAAACAAAACAAAAAAAACAAGAAGAAGAAGTCATGGCAATGGAAGAAGAAAAAAGAAGAAAATATAAACCTTCAGAGATACATTTTGGGTTTAACACTGAAACTTAGATGAATATTATTTTTGTAAATGAAGTACTTCAACTTTGTCTAAAGTATATTATAGCTGGGGGGAGAGAGGGAACTTTTTCTATTTAGGGAAAAAAAGAGCATATTAGAATAAACTTGTACCATTGTAATTAATATTTTCAAGAGAAATGCCTCCATTACTTATTAAAAATACTAGCAGAACAAATCCTGACTGCGGTGTGGTCTCTGAAGAGCCTAATACAATTTGCACCACAACATTAAATTTATCACTCTCTGGAATTTAAACTGAGAAGTTATCCCTGATTTTTTTTTTGCCAATCCTATTGTATTGCTGTAATTTTGGTGACATGCGGGTAGCTCTAGTCAATGTTGTTTTGAACAGGCCAAAATGCAAACTATTCTATGATTATAGCATGTTTATCCTCCTGTCAGAGCGAGGTGTTTTTAAAGGTGGCATCTTCAGCAGGAAGATTTGTTATCTACTGCATTAGCAGCTTTGCATATTTTAGCAAAACTCAGAAGCAGGCTGTCTTTACTATGGCTTAAGCTAATCTTGTCATACATTATAACACTAGACAGCTCTTAGTATTCATTAATTAGAATTAATATAAATTTATAAGGTACCCATATTTAAGATGAGTTAAGATAATAATAATTATTATAATATTTGTAATCATATTTATATATTTATTTATATATTTATATAAATTTATATATAATACATAATTATTTAGATATACTTATTTAATAATTATTATTTATTATTTAATAATTATTTATATATTATTTATATATACTTATTTATATATAATATTTATATAATATTATTTAAGGTAAGATTCTGTCTGTAATCATTTTCTTAACAGCTCTGCACAGCTTATTGACTATTCAGCACCTTTAGCTAATCTCTCAATTCCTGATGTAGACAGATTGTTTCACCTCCAGGCTTGAAGTACATCATCATGAGGGACCTTGCTGACTGAGTGAAAGATTTTTTGTTGTTATTTTGGGGGTTGGTTGTAGGGAGAGCGTTGTTTGTTTCTTTGTTTTCCCACTCTGCTTCAAAAACAAAACAAAACAAAACAAATGTGTCCATTTTCAGTTTTGTGAGACTGTTAGTTGACTACAGTGAATGAACATTAAATAGTTTTGATTTTGATTTTCGAGTTTTGATCCATACTAAAACATTTATTTTTTTTAAATGCAACTTTGTTTAGTGAAGCCAGTGAAATTCTTATTAGCATAAGACTTACTCTTAAATGTTTGTCACATTTCAGATGCTAACAGACACTTATATATATTTTTTACAAATGCTTACAATTACTGCAAGTCTCCTTAGCTAGGGGTTTAAAATATTCACTACAAATACAAGGTATTTTTTTTTTCCCCGTAATTCATATATTTCTTGTTATGCTAAAATCCAGAAACAAATTTATTTTCAGAATTAAGAGTAAGTAAATATAGTGTTTGTTTTGATCATTTTTAAATATACTTTGATTTAAGAAGTCAGGAAGTTAGGAAGGAAGGAACAGAGAAAGAGGAAAGGGAAAGGGACAGGGAAAGGGAAAGGGAAAGAAAGAGAAAGAGAAAGAGAAAGAGAAAGAGAAAGAGAAAGAGAAAGAGAGAGAGAGAGAGAGAGAGAAAGAGAGAGAGAGAGAGAGAGAGAAAAAGAGAGAAAAAGAGAGAAAGAGAAATATTTATTTTTGATGCAAGTATTTTGCAATCTAAGGAAATGTGAAGATTTTTGCCTGCTTTTAATAAGACTGTCTCTATAGCTATTTACTATCAAACACAATTCCACAAAACTGAGAAAGATTTCCTGTGTTGTATGTTGGCAGCTGTCTGTTCTCACATGAGTAGGATTGTCTATATTTTGACACTGGATTAAAAGCTTTCCTGTTGCATGATGGAGGAAAGGCTGCAGCCCCTATGCTCCATAAGAACATGTACAGCTGACCTTGCCCATAATTTTGCAAACCACTCTGGCAAGAATAAGATGGGAGAAATGAATGATGTTTCCCTTCTCTATTTGCATTGCACTAGGATATTTAGTTCAGAGGTAATGGAGCTCCACAATCTATATATGAGATTGCTCATCTCAGATAAGTTCCCCTTTCCTGAAGAAGAAACTTCTAAATTACAGTAAAGGATTGCATAACACGCAACTGAGTTTTAGTTATTAGGAATTATGGAGTGGAAAAAATAAGCTTTCTGAAAATATATTATTCATTAAAAAAGAAATTCAATAAAAAGTTATTCAGAAAGTCTGTGTTATTAACAATTCTTGAGGTATTTGAGTTTGTAAAGCAGTCACTTCCACATGTGCTTCTATGAATTTCTTGTCACACCACCTAATCACTACTTCATTTTGGTATTTTTAAAACTTTCAGCTCTATGTAGCCAAGAAGAGGCTATTCAGGCACACTTCCCATCAAGACATGAATTGGGATGCAATTATCTCCTATATGTTTAACGTTAAGATGGAGCAGCATCTGATTTGTTGAATACTGTCTGGGGAATCAAGAAATGTGGGCTTTGAGCCTTTTGCAGAGGAAAGGAAACTGAACTCATCTGACCCAGGTGGTAGCTGAGCACTTTTAGCTGCTGCACAAACAGTTGCTGATCTTTTTGCTAACCCTGGGAAAAGGGTAGGATCTTTCTTCTAGTTCTGAAATATAAGAGAGAGAGAAGTTTCAGGTTTGCACATCTTGAATGGAAAGAATAACTCAAACTTCAGTGACAGATGAAATTTAAGATACTGTAATTCCTCTCCTCAGCATTCATCACTACTTTTTCTACGGCAGTCCTACTTTTCAGTCTGATTTTTTTATGACAGCCACTTTGAAGCGTCTCACTCCTCTGTGTATTGTGGGGGAAATTATTCTGAGCCCTTACCCTGAAATTCCACCAAGGATGTAATTATTCATCACAAGTTGTGTGGTGCAGGAGCAGGGAGTTATGCTAGGATTCTCAAATCCCATAATAGCACCTTAACCACCTGTCCCTTACCTGGCTTATATGCAGTGAAATTTTATTTATCCCAATGACAAACACAGTAATCAAAAAATAACAAGGAGCATGAACTGACATTCACATGTGGAAAGCTCGACATTATCCTTTGACTTCTGAGAGGGACAGAAACTGTTAAAGAACACTTTTTATGGTATATGTCTAGGAGTATCATTGTAAATGGTCTTGCTTAAGTTTCTTCTTGTTTTAGGACTGAATTACAAAAGGGAGTGTGAGCAAGTGAGCAGATCCATCAGCCTGCCTCATGTTTTCTCTGCCAAAGCAGAAGCTCTACAGAGTTGGCATGATTCATCAACACTGTCAGCACATTTCTTCACCCTCCTACATCTCTCTTAAATGCACAGAAGCAAGGTGATAACCTGATCCCTTGTTGATAAGTGAATATTTAAATCTCATGTCTCATGAACATACCTGGTGTATATAGCTTTGTCTTTGTCACTGCCTGATGAATAAATTTTACTCCATCCACTTGAGAAGAAGTGGATGCTTCTTGTTTGTACTACTTCTGCTTCTTGTTTGTACTACTTAACCTCACTCTCTTCTGAGTGACTGTTCCTTACACTGGGAGAAAGAAACTAAATGTATAATCTTTCAGAAGATTACAGCAAAAAGAACCCTGTGCCTTACTCTAGCAAAATGAAACTTTATCACAAAGCTCTGACTACAGATTTTTCTATTGTATGCAATGAGTTATGTTTGTACTTTGACACAGATGACTGAGTCAGTACAGACAAGTATACAGACAGAAAGTCTAGGTTGGAAGAGACCTACAAGATCGCCGAGTCTTACTTGAGAATCAGGCCCTCTGTATGTAAAAAAAAAAATGCACATGTCAATGAGAACTGGTGCATCCTGAAGAATGTTGCTTGAAGATATTTTATTCCACTCCTTCCATGGAGTCATGTGGGCTATCTCCTCTTAATCATTCCTCTAGTTTGCAGGGAATGTTTTCTTATAGGTGTTTTTGGAGAGTTGGAACATTAATTTGGAATTGTATCTAGTCACAATGTACTTGTATTATTTGTTTATATTTTTCAAAAATTGCAGGTAGAGAGGGAGAAGAAAAGGATTATCAAAAGCTATGATTTTTTCTGCTGAAAACACGTGATGATCCTATTCACTCAGTTACACATACAGTTGTCTGGCTCTGGACTGACTTGGCACTGGCTATTCATATGGCAGCTATTTTTAAAAAGCTCTTTAAAAGTATAAGAAATATCATACTGAATTCCAAGTAATTTTTCACTGATCCTTATCTTAACATATATAGTATGGGTGGAAGGTTTCCCTCTCATAAATAGGTTTACAAACTTATTTCTTTACTGGCAGCAGAAACTTTCTTTTTAGGAATTAAAATTTGATATCCAAAGTGATTGTTAAAAATGATTCAGACCCTCAATTCTGCTTTTAGGATCATCTTGAATGCCTAACATGGGTCTAAGAACTCAACTGGGTGGCAAGGTGACTAAATATCAATCTTAACAACATTCAACACTACGATTCTTTAATTTTTTATGTGGCTATGGTTCTCATTGCCTACCTGGTTCAGTTCAGCTATGTATTGTCATGTATTTGGCTCTTAAATATTACACTAGTAGGAGCTTCATAGGTGCTTGTAATAGATGCTTCATTTCATGAGTATGTTGCCACTGGAATAAAAGCCAGAACCTTAACTTCAACTTAAAATCTGAATTAAATTTTGCTGTGTAAAAGTGACGAAATACATTAATAACCTACTTTTAGCTGTATACATCCTGATGACAAAATACATACAAAGCATTTATCACAGCGGATTTTGACTAATAAAGCAGGCTTTAAAATACTTAACGCTGATACCCAGATCTCTCACATAACCATGACTAGCTAATTTTCCTTGGTTAATCTCTGCAGAAGCACAGTTTTCTTCAACCTTCATCCTAATAGAATAATAGGATCATAGAATATCCTGAGTTGGAAAAAAAACACAAGAATCATGGAGTCACCCTAATGGCTCCACACTGGACTACCTGAAAATTAAACTTTATGCCTAAGAACATTGTCTAAATGCTTCTAGAGCTCCAGAAGCCTTTGTGCCAGGATTAGTAAAGTCGGCATTTTTGATTCGTGTAGTTGTAAGCTCGGAATGCAGTGCCCTTTTGCAAAATTCTATATACACCCTAATACTGTATCTTAACTGAAAGTAAATTTTACTGTCTAAATAAAAAAAAGCAAAATCAATAGAGAAAGCTATTTCAGATGATTGCTTCAGAAGCTGTGTATAATTCAAATAAAATGAGTTTAAAATAAACAAATATAGTGGTAGATATGTAGATACAAAGACTGTGCCCATACTGACATAAAGAGGAACAATATCCAGGAAAGCAATGGCTCTAAAAGGATTTAGATAATGGCAAGTAACACAAAGGGCACTTCGTTTTTCTGCTGTTAGAAACTGATACCAGGTGTAATTAATAGAGTTAGAGAGAAGAAAATTTATTTCTGTTCATGGGGAAACTGATAGAGGATACTGTTTACATTCTAGTATGTCTGAGTTTTATTTTTAAATACAGTGAAAAGCTGGACTGAGAATATGTAGCAACAGTTGTGGAAGTTACTGCTGTTACCCTATCAAAACTATACTGTCAAAATCAGTCCAAGGCTTTCTCTTGCTTCCCTCCTTGCAAGTATTCTAAGACAGGAATTTTGGTACTGAGGTGATAGTCTGATTGTAAGAACTAGTTCATATTTTTTGAAAACGTGTTTTTTTTGTTTGTTTGTTTGTTTGTTTGTTTTTTATTAGTTTTGAAAATCTTGTATCTCTGATAATCCTAAATCTCTCAACTTTCACCTTAAATCTTTACCACTGAAAGGAACATTGAGTTATGAATCTGTGATAAGTCGCTGCCAGTCCTCATTGGCTCAGAAGATAACCTTTAAAGTTTCATGTAAATTTTATTTGAATTTTTGCTCAAAGATTTTGTAAAACGGAGGCTAGCCTTCCAAGTGTTCAAAGAAGATACTTTAAGAAGAAAATTCAATTACTTCAAAAAGGACATGACATTCTTATTCTTTTGGGACAAGATATTTGCAAGGCCAGTGGTTTATAAAACAGACAGTAAAATGGAAAACAAGCTTTGATTTTATGAGCTTCGTGAGCAAATTCACATAAACAGAAACAAACATAAAAATAATAGTGGAAAAATAAAGATATTTTAATTCTATTTTGATCACATCTTACAATGTGTAATGAACTTTAATGAGGTCCTCTCTTCATAGTATTTATATATATTATTCATCTATCATTCCATATTCTCATTGAGAATATCAGCTTTCCCCATTTTTAATGATTAAAATTGTCATACTTTGCCACAGGCTAGAAGCCAACAAGAGCTCATTTTCAAAAAGAAAGCTATTTAGTATTAGATAGAGAAATATGGAGGAAAAAACAAACAAACAAACAAACAAAAAAAAAAAAACCAAACTTCCCATGCAATTAACTTTTTGTATCTAAGAAAATTAAAAATATATTTCAAAATTTTTTTAAGAAAAAAATTCATGAATCAGACCTTTTGTGGAATGTCAAATACCTGTGTTTCTAATAAAATGCTGACAGATTATGATGTACAATGGGTCATTTGGGCAATGTTCTAATATAACTAAAGTATAAGTACAGACTTTCTTGATGTTATCAAAAATTCATTTCATTTAATTTCATTGCATTTCATTTCATTTCACATTTGCTGACATTTAAAGTGCATGTACACAACAATCAATTTCTTTTGGGTTTCTAAACAATTTTAAATAAAACTAGTGTAAATTGATTCTTTTGTGGTTTCCTGGCATGTCAATTTAAATTAAGTTATTGAGGCAAATTCTTGAAAATGAACAGATACTTCAAGGAAAATTAAAAACACTACTTCTAGAAGTGTTAAAGCAACTTAAAGTCTTGAAAGAACAAAGAATAATAGTAACTTCTGTAATTTCAAATGCATTTAGCTTATTGTAGTATGTCTGTATTTAAATAGTCACATCCAGTGTTTCTGGTCTCATTCAGTGTTTCTTCCAGTACTAATGTTTTCCAAAATACTTGATAATACTGTCTGCTCCTTAAATCCAAATTACATTGCATCTCAGAAGCAATGTAATGTGCATTGGAAAAAAAAAAATAGAAAATGAGATATCTATTGACAAAAATATGTATTGCCTATATGGTTTCATCTGACAAACTTTAGAATTCTGTATTACTATAGATATCTTTATAACAGAAAACAGTTGCCTTTTAATTTTTTTTACTGACCTTCTATGGGAAAAAAAAAAAAAAAAAAAAATTTTTTTAAGATTTCAAATTTACTGAGCCCAATCTAAGACCTTTAAAAATTCTCATTTTTCCATGAAGACATCACATGAGAGAAGCCAAACTCTCTTGGTGTCTCATCCATTTGCAGAGGCTACAGAACTTGTTTAAAATTGGTTTGGCTTTTGTTCTCTTTTTACAATCTGAGGAGAGTACTGTACTTGTTTTCAATGAAAAGAAACCAACCCTTTCTTTCTGCTGTAATCAAAATTCAGTAGGACAACATACATGCATCCTTTTTATCTATATCATCATAATGCTCTCCACAATATTCTCAACACCCTGAAATCTGTCAAACACTAACTGAATGCAAAAAGTAAATCTGTAGAATATTATTAAATTAATACATACAGAAGATGGAAGCAATACATTAAACAAGAAGGCAGGATGTAGTCCTAAGTCATCTTTGCCTAAATTCTGGATATTGCCCATACATAGACTTATATTTACCAAATTACAGTTATTATATTTTTTAGCATAGTGATAGCAGATGACCATCTAAAATCCCAAGTGCAAACGCAACCTAAACTTTCAGCAGCCCAAAGGAGAGGGTTTGGTATCTTGATTCATAATCTTGAATTTTGATATCTTGATCATAATCAAACTTTTCAAAGTATTCAATTCCTTATCATGTGGATCGGTGTAACGAAGGCAGAATCAGAATCTTCTCAATGGTATCAAGGACAAAAGGCAACAGGCACAAACTGAAATACAAGAAATTCTGTTAAAATGTAAGAAATAACATATATTTTTGTTTGGTTGGTTGGTTTTCTTTGTTTCTGTTTTGTTTGTTTGTTTTGTTTTGTTTGTTTGTCTGTTTGCTTGGTTGTTTTTAACCATTGGCAGTGAACAAATGCTGAAGCAGATTTCTTGCACAAGCTGGGGAGTCTCTACTTGTCTCTACTTTAATGTCTCTATCGTTGGAGACATTAAAATCCTTAATGTACAAAGCAATGAACAATGTACTCTAGATGATCCTGCTTAGGTAAGTAGGGTAGACTAAATATCTGAAGACATGCATTCCAATTTCAACAACTCTATGATTCGAAGAGTAACCTACATTGACTCCAGACAATAATTTGAGTTTTCTTCACTGAGAAAGATATCTGATCATGTTTTAAAGATTGCAAGATCTTGCTTCATCTCTTAAAAGTGCTTATTTAACTCAATTTGCTCTTGTTAATAAAAATATATACTTAGATATATTTCCAGCCTACATTTCTGTAGCTATAACTTCCAAGTATCTGATATTACAACTTTTTTTAGGATATATGGACATAAGTTAATTATCTCTACCATCACTTTCACGGGAGTCCTGATTTCATTCTAGGTATCATGAAAAGAAATGAATATGCTCTTACTTTTCAACAAACTATGGATGGTTGGTGATTCTGTCCCATGAGTTTGTCCCTTGAAAGGTGTAAACATCTAGTTCTATCTTTGTACACGCAAAATACATGCAGAATACAACTACATATGCAAAAATGTTCTGACACAAAATATTTTTTATTATGGGCATTTGATGAATGACGGGTTTTCCATGTTATTATAACACACAAGGTACTCAGCTAGTCTTGCCTAAAAGAATATTTGAGTCATTCTTATCTCCCATTCTTTTCAAAATAAGGCTATCAGACCAGTACAGTGATTAGTTTTTGAAACACAAATTGAACTGATGCCCTGAAATAGGAGGGAGGGCAGGGAGAGGTGAAATTAGTCTGCTACAGGCAGACAAAAGAGTCTGCTACAGCCAGCCAACCTAGAAGAACAAGCAGATTAGGCCCTCTATATATAGATTGATAGGAGCAGCCTCACATTCGCAAGCCCTGGTCCTCATGGACAACTTCAAACACCTCAATATCTGTTAGAGGGACAGCACAGCAGGGTATGGGCATGACAAGAGGTTCCTGGAGTGTGTTGATAACTTCCTTTTCTAAGATATAAAAGAGCAAACTGGGAGAGGTGTTATACTGAACTTTATTCTTACCAACAAGGAGGCACTGTTGGGGAATGTGAAGCTCAAGGGCAGCCCTGGCTGCAGTGACCATAAAATGGTTGCTTTCAAGATACTTAGTGTAGCAAGGAGGGCACACAACAAGATCATTACCCTGGTCTTCAGGACTGGGCCTACTACAGGGATCTTCTTGGTAGAGTATCATGGGAGAAAGCCCTGCAGCCCTAAGGGGCCCTAAAAAGCTGGCTAATATTCAAGTATCACCTCCTCCAAACTAAGGAAAAATGTATATCAACAAAGAGGAAATCAGGCAAAAAAGCCTGAAGGCCTGCAATGGAAGAACATGAGCTCTTGGCCAAACTCAAACACAAAAAATGAAGCTTACAGAGGGTGGAAGAAAGGACAGCTAGTCTGCGAGGAATACAGAGAAATCATCCAAGCAGCCAAGGATTAGGTTAGGAAAACTAAAACACTGAGAGAATTAAATCTGTCCTGGGAAGTCAAGAAAAACAAAAAGACTTCTATAACTAAGCCAGTAATAAAAGGAAGACTAGAGGAACTGTGGGCCTTTTATGGAAGAAAACAGGGGACCAGATAACCTGGGATATAGAGAAGGCTGAGGTACTCTATGACTTTTTTGCCTTGGTCTTCACCAGCAAGTGCTCTAGCCATACAGCCAAAGTCATAGAAGGAAAAGGTAGGGATTGGGAAAATGAAGAACCTCCCAGTGTAGGAGAAGATCAGGTTTGAGACCATCTAAGTAAACTGAAGTCGCACAAGTCCATGGGACCTGATAAGGTGCATCTGCAGGTGAAGTTGCTAAGCAACTGTCCATGATATTTGAGAAGTCATAGCAGTCCAACGATGTTCTGACTGGAAAAGGGGAAATATAACTCCCATTTTTTAAAAGGGGAAAAAGGAAAACCTGGGGAACTAAAGGGTGGTCAGTCTTAACTTTGTGCCCAGCAAGATCATGGAGCAGATTTTCCTGGAACCTATACTAAGGCACATGGAAAATAAAGAGGTGACTGGTGACAGCCAACATGGTGTCACGAAGGGCAGGCAATGCCTGACAAATCTTGTGCCCTTGCATGATGGGTTACAGTTTTGGTGGATAAGGGAAGAGCAACTGATGTCAGCTACATGGACTTGTGCAAAGTGTTTCTGGAGAGATCTGTCTGCAGCCTTTCAATAATTAAAGGGGTCCTATAAAAAAGATGAAGGACTCTTTACTTAGATAATTATAGGACAAGGGTGAATGATCTTAAAGTAAAGAGAATGGATTTAGATTAGACATTAGGAGGAAATTCTTCACTCTAAGGGTAGTGAGGCACTGGAACAGATTGCCCAAAGATGTTGTGGATGTCCCATCTGTGGAGGTGCTGAAGACCAGGTTGGATGGGGCCTTCACCAAACTGATCTAGCGGGTGGCATCCCTGCCTATGACAGGTGGGATGGAGTTAGATTATCTTTAAGGTCTTTTCCAAACCAAGCTATTCTATGATTCTATGATTTGACACTGTCCCCCATGATATACTTGTCTATAAATTCCAGAGGAATGGTGGGTCACTCACTGGACAAGGAATTGGCTGGATGGTGGCACTCAAAGATTTGCAGTCAATGGCTCAATGTCCAGGTAGAGATCAGTAATGGGAGGTATTCCTCAAGGGTCAGTATTGGGACTGACACTATTTAATATATTTGTTGGTGACATGGACAGTGGGATTGGGTACACCCTCTGCGAGTTTGCCAATAACACTGAGCTGTGTGGTGTGGTTGACACACTGGAGGGAAGGGATACCATCTGGAGGGACCTGGGCAGGCCTGAGAGGTGGGCCTACGAGAACTTAATTGAGTTCAACAAGGCCAAGTGCAAAGTCCTGCACCTGGGCTGGGGCAATCCCAAGCACAAATACAGACTGAGTGATGAGTGGATTGAAAGCAGCCCTGAGGAGAAGGAACTGGGGCTGCTGGTTGATGAAAAGTTCATCACGAGCCAGCAGTGTGTACATGCAGCCCAGAAAGCTAACCATATCCTGGGCTGCAGCAAAAGAAGTGTGGCCAGCAGGGTGAGGGAAGTTGTTCTTCCTCTCTATTCTGCTCTCACAAGACCCCACTTGGGAGTACTGCATTCAGCTCTGGGGCCCCCAGTATAAGAAGGACATGGATATGTTGGGGCGAATCCAGAGGTGGGCCATAAGGACAATCAGAGGGCTGGAGCACCTCTCTTATGAGGACAGGTTGAGGGAGATGTGGTTGTACAGTCTGGAGAAGAGAAGGCTCCAAGAGGACTCTATAGCAGCCTATCAGTAGCTAAAGAGAGCCTACAAAAAAGTTGGGGAGGGACTCTATCAAGAAGCATAGTGAATGGACAAGGGGTAACAGCTTTAAAATAAAGAAGAGTAGATTTGTATTAGATATTTGGAAGAAATTCTTCACTAAGAGGGTGATGAAGCACTGGCACGTGTTGCCCACAAAAGCTGTGTGTGTGCTGTATCCCTTTAAGTGTTCAAGGTCAAGCTGTATGTGGCTTAGGGCTACCTGGTCTGGTGGAGTTGGGGGAGTTGGACTTAGATGGTCTCTAAAGTCCCTTCTAACCTCAGCCATTCTATGATTCTGTAATTCTAATGTGCAAAGTATTTTGAATCCTGAGTCAAAACCATCCATATAAAGGTAGTGTTCACCCTGTCTCAATTCGATTCTGTCATGTTCTGCACAATGCTTTAGTTCTTAGAATGGTAATAAATATATCAGTAAAATGTGAGAAGTTATACTTTTCCTAGACATTATGTTCCTAACAAAAATCACAAACATTAATAAAAGGTTTGCACTTTATTGTATAATGGTGATGCACATAGTCTACAATTTTGCATACAAATGACTGTATTTTGAATATATTTTCTAAGTACAAACATTAAATAATGGTTTTGAGAACGCTAACTCACTTTTTCCAATGTTAAATCTTTAATTTTCATTCAAAGTTCAGTATAAACTAAGAAATATTATTGCCCATGTCCTATTACCACATAGAAATAACATAAAAATGATCATGATCAGCACTGATTTTTAAATTCTAGAGAGCTATACTAACCAAACGATCTATCCTAATGGTGCTTAAAAAGCTCTTTATTTTTTAAAATCACTACAGAAATATTGGTCAATGAGTAGAAAGAGAGTAATTTAGAAAGCAATGTAAGGTGGGGCTTTTTTTGTAAAGTGAAAAAAAATAAAATTAAGTTTATAGAAAATATACATATATACATATATATATTAGTTTCCTGACTGGATCTATAAAAAGAATAAAAGACTGGTGGAAAAAAAAAAAATAAATTAATTTCCATGGACATAAATTTTTGTTGCTATATTTGAGTTCTGAAGAGCTTCAGCTCATTTTAGCTTCAGAACAGCTACACTTATGTACTTAACAGCTGAAAAAATTGCTTTGTTTAGTACAGTTTCTATTATTTTTTCTTGGTCTGACTTGAGTTGTCATTAAGTATTATTGTACTGCTTTGGCACTTCATTGTAATAATGTAAGATATTGCAAAAGCAATATAGATAAGAAATCCATTTGTTAAGGATGAAGGATTCTCCTAATTGGAAAGGAATATTCCAAAGAACAATGTTTTGTTGACATGAGTCTAATACCTGGCTGGTTTGGTAAGGTAAAAAAAATCCCCCAAAACTCTAAAAGCTGCCAAAAGGTAGGTTTCACAAAAGAAATGGTTGAATTCAGCTGAAGTTTATGTGATTCTATTTTTAATTAAATATATATATATATATATCCTTCAGCACATCAGCTGTAATTGGCTGTAATTCACTCAAAAGCATAAGTATTGCTTTACTATAAAATGGTTGTATTTGCCATAGCGCCTAGTCTGTTTGGCCTACAGACCATTCACTGTGTTCTTAAAATCTGCTGTTAAAGTTACAACCAAATGGAATAGGTCAAATAGAAGAAACAGGTAAATGTGTCTTTGTTTTGGTTTCATGTTCTGTGACCTAGAACTATCCAAAGAACCGTAAAAAATGCAAATCTGAAGTTAAATAGTATGAGCTATAGGTTTTCCTTGAGATTTGAAAATGAATGTTAGAAGTTTGAATGATCATATGTTTATGTCTGTATGTGAAAAGAGAAGAAAACCAACAGTAAGATGCAGAAAACATGAAAATGAGAGGAAAGTGCTAGCACGGGAGGAACCCAAGAATTACAAACTACAGTTTCATATCAAAACAGGCAGCAGTGATACTAGCTTAAAGCATTGCATCTTCTTTCTTACTATTTCTTTGTATTGCCCACCATACCCCACCATAGTTGTAATGAAGGAGTGGAAGGGAAGGAGAATGGCATTAACTAATTTTAAAAAGTCTATTATTTTGTTTTGTGAAATCAAAAACAGAATTTCACTTTTCCAGATGACTGGCTAAAAAGAGAGACATATTTTCTGATACCGTTTCCTGTTGATTTTTTGCAGTGTGTTTCAGTCAATTTAACCTCACCCAACCAGTTGCAGGATGGAGAATACCTGTGGAACTAAGTTTCGGTAATATAATTATTTTGATTTTCCATCAGTGTGGAATTGTCTGGTATTTTTAACTTTCAGATAGATTACTATGTGAAAAGTCAGATACATATTTTTATGATTTAGCTCTGCTTCTTTTCAAGACTGCCTTCTTAACCAATAATAAATTGTAAATTTAAAATCTTAAATGACTAAAAATGAAATTAGCTTCAAAATCTTTTATCCAACAGCCACTAAATTAAGAATTCAGGGTATTCTAAGTACTTCTTTTATTCTAGAAACAAAAGAAACAAAGAAATAGATCTAAAAGATCTAAATATTTAAGAGTGTTTCTTTTGATAGCTTACTAATCTTTCCTAAAACAAAATTGGAAAACACAAAACATACGTCTCCACTCATAATTACTTGATTTTTAGATGAAGATGTATTATCATCTGATACATATACATTTTAAAATGCAAGAACTTGTTTGTGGATTATCTCTGTCAGAATGTACAAAATCCTCAGATCACTGGTGAAGTGAGAGTTGCAGAGGGGAAGGAAAAGGAAAAATGAGATACTAATAACTTCAACAGTGAATTTAACTGTCCTTTTTATTCTGTAAATAAGGAACAACAACAACAGCAACAACAAATAACCTATGTTGTTGTCAAGGTGAATGAATAAGCCAAAATGTACTTTGTGCCAGACATATGTGATATGCAAGTTCAAGTTATACAGCTACTGTCCCTGGAAATACATTCCTTTTGAGCTGTAAAACATGGCATTATGAGCTGCCATTCATTTTTACAATATAGTTGTTTATCAATATGGGACACATTTGATGCATAATAAAATTCCAGATTTAATTCACTGGAGCCATTTTGAAAACTTGTGAAAGTGATGAAATGAACACTTGTTCATCAAAACAGAGTGCAGCCTGCAGCTGCAGAAACCACCTCTCAATACATTGCAGGATTCAGAATTGATTGCTAGTGTTATGATTTATCCCAATATTAATAGAAAAAGCTTTCTAGAGTGTACTGAAGGGACTTCTTTTGTCCCATAAATCCAGACCTAGAACTTACCAAAGAATTGCTTTTAAAAAAAAAAAAAAAAAATTCCTCTCAGCCCCATGCTTCACTTGCTTACGCAACCTGTTGTTGTTGTTGTTGTTGTTGTTTTTCCAAATGGGCTAGAGTTGTAAACACATTAACTTTCACTAAGAGATTAGAACTTTTACTATGTAATGATCTGAGAACAGCAAGAGGAAGGAGAAATGAATGTTTTTGTGGGTTAACTTCAATCATAAAAAGGTGGAGCTCTGCAGCCTGTGGTGTCTGGGTATTTGGGGTGTCAGCTGGCACATGGGACTTGGCTCATCATGGCCTGTGGCCAAGCAGGGCTGGCTTGTGCAGTCTCACAGAACCACTGGTGCAGGTGCTGATGGCCCCAGGCTGGGCTGAAATGGGGTCCTAGGCACCCGTATACTGGGCAATATGTGGAGAAGTCTGGGTAAGGGTGGGTAATGGCAATGAGTTGTCCTTTCAGAACACAACTCAAAACACCAGAATTAAGCTGCTGCTCCAAATGCCTCTTTATTGATTGTACTGGAGCCTAAAGAGGACCCATCCACAGTGCCTAGCACTGATGAAATGCAATGCTCCAGTCTATAAAATAGTTCAATTAACAGCACTACACACACACACATACGCGCACACACACACACACACACAAAAAGTCAGCAAAATAAGTGAACATGACACTCAAATGAGACTGAAAAAGGCTTAATTCTGCTGGTAAAATGAAACGTATTTCAGTATAAAGTCCAGGATGAAAGGAAAAGATATTCGTTCAACTTACTTGCCAATGACTCAGATGAGGAACAGAGAGCACCCTCAGCAAGTTTGCTGGTGGCTCAAAAGTGGGAGGAGTGGCTGATATCCCAGAGGGCTGTGCTGTCATTCAGAGGGAACTGGACAGGTTGGATGGATGGGCCAAGAGGAGCCTCACGAAGTTCAGCTTCATGAACTTTGTCATGAACTAGGATCCTGCACCTAGGGAGAAATAACCCCAAGCACCAGTACAGGCTGGGGGCTGATCTGCCAGACAGCGGCTCTGCAGAGAGGGACCTGGGTGTCCTGGAAGACAGCAGGCCGACTGTGATTCAGCAATTTGCCCTTGTGGCCAAGAAGGCCAATGGGATCCTGGGCTGCATTCAGAAGAGTGTTGCCAGCCGTCAAGGGATCCTGCCCCTTTGCTAAGCCCTGGTGAGGCCACACCAAGAGAACTGTGTCCAGTTCTGGGCTTCCCGGTACAAGAGGGACATGGAGCTGCTGGAGTGAGCCCAGCAGAGTGCTACTAAGATGATGAGGGGACTAAAGCAGCTCTTATATGAGGAGAGGCTGAGAAAGCTGGGCCTGTTTAGTTGGGAGAAGAGGAGGCTGACAGGGGATCCCATCAAAGGGTGTAAGTATCTGATGGAGGGGTGTCAAGAGTACAGGGCCAAAATTTTCAGTGATGTCCACCGACCAGACACAACCTGAAACACATGAAGTTCCATCTGAACGTGAGAAAGCACTTCTGTACTGTGAGGGTGACAGCTCTGGCACAGGTTGCCCAGAGAAGCTGTGGAGTCTCCTTTGGAGATACTCAAAACCAGCCTGGATGCCATTCTGTGCAATGCACTCTAGGTGATCCTTTTCGGCATGGGGGTTGGACAAGAAGATCCCTTCCCACCTCAGCCATTCTG
This sequence comes from Nettapus auritus, assembly GCA_011076525.1. NCBI lineage: Eukaryota > Metazoa > Chordata > Aves > Anseriformes > Anatidae > Nettapus > Nettapus auritus. The sequence continues at coordinate 76,495,841 of CM021797.1, forward strand.
ATTCTGTGACTGTGGATCAGAAAACGAAATTCCTTTACACATTAAATAAACTGAGGAGACAGAAAATAAATTCAAGTTAGCTAGTACCTCTGTTTCATGTTTGTTTGCTTGCTTTTTAAGGGAAAAGAACTTAGAAAATGTGCTGCTTAAAACTGTAATATATTTGGAATTTTTGAGCTACTTCACAGAATTCCAAACAAACTCATTCCTCTTATAAGCCATAAATTCTGAAAAATATATATTCCATAGTAATAGCATTTGTCCATGTTTATAAGGCCATTGATTACTCAATGAATCTGTATATCCAAACAGCTTCTCTACAGTCATGAAAAAAAAATTCTGTGTTGCTTTACCAAAAAAAGATCTAACCAACCTGAAGAGAAAGCCCTTGTTTCATTTTTCAGATTTGAAGCACTTCTAAATTCCTTCAGAAATAAAATAGACACTTTTACAATTGTTTAAGGCAATTTTTTTAATTTTTAATTTTTATTTTAAAAAAGAGCGTCAAAATGTCATTGCTTAGGAAAAAAAAATCTATTTGTGTGGAACAAAATCTCTCTATCAGTTCAACTTGCTTGCACCATTTTTGTGAACATATTCTAGAGAAGAATAGTCTGGAGATCGCATGTTTTTTCATGGCTTAATTTTATTATGCATGATGGAAATGATATTAAACAGCATGCAATAGAGGTCTAAAACAGTCAGCAAAGCCAAACACACAGAATTTGGCAGCTTCAGATGCCTTACACTGCTTTGCCAGACTTAAATTTGTAACATAATAATAATAATAACAATAACAACAACAAAAAAAAAATAGGAAGGAGCTTTACTCAACATAAGTAAAAACTACATATTTGATTATGGAATCATAGAATCTTTTGGGTTGGAAGGGACCTTAAAGATCATCTAGTTTCAAGCTCCCTGCCAGGGGCAGGGGCACCTTCTACCAGATCAGGTTGCTCCAAACTGGCCTTGAAGACTTCCAGGGATGGGGTATCCACAACTTCTCTGGGCAGCCTGTTCCAGTGATTCCCAATATCTAACCTCAATCTCCCCTCTTTTAGTTTTAAACCATTACTCCTTGTCCTATCATTACATTTCACTTTTTTTTTTTTTTTTTTTAAGGTCAGGAAAATGCTGAAAAAGATTCTCTTTTTTTTATATACTACTATTTCTCACATTTTGGAACTCAGCAAAAATTGAACTCTTCCTCCTCCTCCCCCTATCCTCCTCTCCTCCCCCCCAACCCCCCTCCACCTCCCCCATTCTCAAGGTCATCCCATGTAGTGCAGAATTCAGAATTTGAATTTGAAATACCTGATTATTTTTTAAACCCGCATGAAAGGCTGGATTCTGGAGTTTGGCCAGCACAGTTCCAAATGACACTAATTCTCTTCTCTAGGTCTGTAAACTTTATCTCTAAATAACACTGTTGCTTGCCAGCATTAAAAATGCAGGAAAACTCCTATACCTACAATACAGAAATCTAGCCCTAATAAAAAGTTGCTGCCTAAAGGACCTGATCAGATTTTTATATTTGACTTTAAAATACCATTTTAAATATCCACTTCAGTAGCAGGAGTGTTTCTACACAGTAGTACCTTCCTGACCCTGGAATGAATAATAAAAATAGACACTCCGTCAACACATGAATTCTGCTAAAATGAAAAACAAAACAAAACAAAACAGCAACAACAAAAGACACATATATTTGTGCAGTTTCTGTAAATCTGATCTAATATATGGCCTGTTATTCATGTTTACTAAGGGATACACTTGGATAATTTTCACTCTTTAATAATTCTAACATTTTTGCAATAATATACAGGCTTACTTCAATGTTTTTTAATCTCAAGCTTTTTTATGGAAGTGTCCAATTTGTGTGCTTGTCAGCACACGAATGAAGCACATTTCCCTTGCTTCCTTTATTTTCTGCAGCATTAATGAAATAGTCAAGGCGTCAAATAGGGAGGGTCAGCTTGGGTAAGACCAGTAGCACATCCTTGTCTTGTAAATGAACAAGAATATCAAGTTAATATCAATATAACGAGGGAAAGAAATAGCACTGAGACTAACCTAAAGCAGAAATAGCCCCCATGTTGACTTGAAGAGAGGACCTGAAGAGTCCATCTCTCTGGATGAAACTCTGGCAGCCAGTGTCAGATATTTCCCCAGCTCTCCTGTTTGGTGCACGCTGGAGATGTTCTGCAAAGTTGTGCTTGGAGCTGTCAGATCCCACCTCCATGTCAAGAGAGAAAGAGATGGAGGATCCCGCAAAGTGACAGGTTCCACTAATCCTCATCCATGGACCCTCCCTCAGTCCTCTAGAGGGGTCAATAAAAAGAAAGATGTTATTGTTGAGAGAAGAGGGCAGGTAAATAGCTGAAAGACCTAGGGGAATAATCAAATTAATATATCATGTGAGATCAGAGGAACAAATTAAATACTTGTGTGAGTCTGGAAAACTAGATGAAAACTTTTTTTTTTTTTTTTCCTTATAAAACTTATGAGAAAAGATAACAGAAAAGTATTAAAATGTCAACTGAGAGTGAAATAAGTGTATGCCATGTCCAGATGACATGGTAGAATGCTGATTTACATTACACATGGCTGGGTTAAGTAAATGTCACAGAAACCTGAATATTTTGGACCAAAATGCCTTGATGGAGAACTGTGATTTTCTACTGGGGATGTTAAAATCTGCTTCTAGTTCCCACGTTTTGATCTAATTATATTAATAATATTAGAGATTAAATGTTGAAGGGAGTCATGTCATTATGAGAAATTCAGACTTTTGAGATATTATAGACCACTTGGGAAATTACTTGTTGAAATACAGAAGATAAGTTAAAAAGCTGCTGGTACAAAAATTGTGAAATAGATAAGAAACTGTGCTGGGATTGATAGCTGAGTGTGTTGAAAGGAATGTATATTTGAAGGAAGTCACAGCGAATTTCACAAGGACTCTAAGATAGTTTACCTTGTTGTTGTTCAGACTTTGGCACACAAATTGGAGCTTTTATAATTGCAGTTTATACAAAACTGAACTTTAGCTATAGTAGCTAAACTGAAAGGAACAGTTTATGCAGGAAGGATTAAAAAATTATACAGTAAGAATTAAGTGCTTTTATGAGAGGAGAAATAAAATGAAATGACATTTAATAACAGAACTTAAAATATCTATGTAGATTTTGTACTTGGATGTTAACATTTTTTTTCCCCCTATGCAATGAAGATTGTTATCAACAGAAAAAATAAAATAAAATAAAATAAAATAAAATAAAATAAAATAAAAAAATTCTACCTGAGCCCAATGAGTGCAGATGGCAAATGTGATCCTGCATTTCAGGACCCCTCAGGTAGGCACCAGAGTTAAAAACAAAAACAGAAACAAAAACAACAAGATTGAAATTACAGCTTGATAAATTAAGGAATAAAATATGTTGTACTGTTGACTGCTGCACTATGAGACTGAGCTTAGTGACCCCAGCAATTGTCCTGAAACAAAACTGCATTCTTCCAGCATCTTATTTTCCCATCCCTCCTTTCCAGATCACTGTGACCCTAGGGACTATAGGGTACATCCTTAGGTGTATTTTGTTCAGGAGGGCTGAATGGTTGCCCTCCTTCTGTAGCACTACTTGGAAATAATATGAACTTTACAGTAATACTGTGTGATCCTAGTAAAAATTTCATTCATACTGTGCTGAATACAAGTCATAATCAGTGCACGCAGAGAAAGCACACATTTGATGGAAGGTGGGAGAGAAGACATGCAAAGCAAGCAGTCATCAGTGAATGATAACTGAATTAGGAAAATTTTGACAGTTGTTTCTGTAACATGTTTGTGTTCTTTTTATTTTGCCATCTGTAACTATAAATAAGTTAAAAAATTAACCATATAACTAAGTTATTTATGATTCAAATTGCTTAAATTATTCACTTTCAGAATTTAGTGATATGAAATACAGTATGATTGCCATAAATTCCAGTATGCTGCCTTCTAAGGTAGCAATACGTATATATATTCTGAAAACACAATACATATTCTGGTTTCAAATGACATATAGTAGGGTAATGTCTAAGAAAAAACTATATCAGAGTTCAGGTAAAAATTTATTCTCAAGGGATCTAAAACAAACAAACAAACAAACAAACAAAAAAAAAACTCCTCAAAATTAGGATCCAAATCCTACTTATTTAGAGGCAGGCTTTCTGCTCTAAATATAACATTTCTACTGTTACTTACCTCAGAGATTTTGCTATCTAGTTCACCTACAAAGAATGTAATAGATGAACTGTTGTAAAATGCTAATGAGTCTGCAACTGAAGAAAAAAAGAAATGATCTATTCTTTTGCTTTTGTGGGATGGATTTGCAGGTCCTCCACTTTAACATGGTTTCCTATACATGTAGTAGGTTTACATGGCAAGGTTTTGATAGTGGAAGCTGCAGGGGTGGCCTCTGTGAGAACCCAGGAGCTCCTCCATGTTAGATAAGGGCCAGTTTCAGAAGGCTCCAAAGGGACCTGCTGCTGCCCAGAGCTAAGCCAGTAAGTGATGTTTCTGCTTCGGTGGGAGCAGATTAAAGGAAGGGGGAAAACTACAACAACAACAACAAAAACTGCAGTGCAACAGCAGCTGGGAGAGAGAGAGAAGTGAGAAGCAGCCCTGCAGCCCCCAGGTGAGTGCAGCAGGAAGGCAGGAGGTGCTCCAGGCACGCAGCAGCAGTAGTTCCCCTGTGGCCTGTGGAGAGGCCCCTGGTGGAGCAGGCTGTCCCCCTGCAGCCCATGAGTCCCACATGGGGCAGATCTCCACGCTGCAGCCCGTGGAGGAGCCCCCGGTGGAGCAGGTGGATGTGGCCTGGAGGAGGCTGCGGCCCATGGAGAAGCCCCCGCAGGAGCAGGCCCCGGGCTAGAGCTGCAGCCCGTGGAGAGAAGCCCACGCAGGAGTAGGGGGTCTGGGGGGAGCTGCCGCCCGTGGGGGACCCGTCCTGAGTTTGTTTTGCCCATGATGATAATTGTTGAGTGATCTTCCTGTCCTCATCTCAACCCCTGAGCCCTTTCCATTGTATTTTCTCCCCCTTTGCCTTTGAGAAGGGGGAGTGAGAGAGCAGTTGTAGTGGAGCTCAGCTGCCCAGCTGGTAAAACCACCACAACACACTATTATGAAGGAAAAGGTACATGTTTGTGCTGCTTTCCCAGCAGCTTCTCTGATCTTTGTTAATGCAGCTTCTACACATCACCTCAAAATTCCAAGAGGCAAAGAGCATCACCAGGCTTAATGTGTCAACTGATATCATTCTTGATTGGGTGGGAATTTAGATTAGACTAAGGATCCAGGTGGGCAACATAATTGTGGTCCATTTAGCCCTTTAAATTATGAATTAATAGAATGCCTTTTATGATAATATACATTTTTAGTGTCAAAATCTCAAGTTAAAATTTTTCATTGTGTTTGACAGCTAATGTACATTCTTGAATTTATGTATTATTTGTATAATGTGTAAGGTTTAAAGCAAGTTGCTAGATCAAACAGACCTCTGTTTGTAACGATATTAAAGAAAAAAAAAAAAAAAAAAGAAAAAAGAAAATAAATTCTTATCATGTAAACCATTTCTGAGTGCAGTACTTTTCAGATGATGGAAATCAAACTGTACATTTCTGACACATAATTAAAATATTCCTGGTAATGTCATAATACAGACTGTTCTTTTTGACCATTACCATAAATTATAATGCTATAAAACATGGATTAAGATGTGCATGGTTCTCTGTTTAAACTGCAGCTTTGCAATTATTCTCCATTTAAGTTCTAAATAAGTGTCAAAATTCCAAATTTATATATACGCAGTATTAATTGGAAAAAAACTAAAGTGAGGTCTGTGAGTACGGTTACAAATAATATGTTTGTTTTACTTAACTAGGTTATAATTCAGACTCTTTAGGCTCTGGTCTTGCAGGGATTACCACAGAGCTGTGTCAGGATGTTGGTAGATATCACCAAAAGTATTTTCCTGTCTGTCTGTCTGAGGAAATTCTCCCTAATATTAAAACTAAACCTTTCCAGGTGCATCTTGAGGTTGTTTCCTCATGTCATTTCACTTGTCCTCTGAGAAAAGAGACCCATATCCTTCACACTGCAATGACACTCCCCTTGCTGGAACATACATAAAGGTAACATACAGGGCTAAAGCATACCCTAGATGGGGAATATACCCTATACCCTGGGACACGTCTGAAGGTCTAAACATAGGAAAATATACATGACATACAGTGAAGATACAATGCTAATATCTAAAGAATTTTAGCGTCAAAAACATAGATGGTCAGGTCCATGAAGTAAAAATGCATAAATTCAGTGATATTTCACATTTTGTGTTCATTATTTAGACTGTGAATGTCTTCTGACTCCAATATTTGTATAACGTGTAAGGCTCATACAGATCTGAGACATGTAGACTACGCAAGAATTTGAGGGCTTTGGAGAGCTTCCCAACTTCTTTGTCTAGTACACGGCACATACTGAAACAAGGCCTAGATCTACAGTGGCATCTCACATCTTTGTGAACACGGGAAAATAAACAACCCAAAACCTGGGTGGGTTGGTGGGCTGGCTGGAAAAGAGCCTTGATAAGCTCTGTCCCGGTGCCAGTGGAAATGTCTCAGGAATCAAGAGTATGAACAACACTATGGAGTGCTCCCGCGTTTCTGCATAGACATAGCCTTTGGCAGTGCAGCATAGTAATAACACTAACAAATGTAATGCAGCCAAGGGAATAACAGGCATATCTACTTGATCAAGCAGTGGGAAAAAACAATGCAGAGGAAATGCAAAGTATTTGTATATTCATGTCATTGTTATATATACCAGTTAGCAGTAAATACACTGATTTAAATATATGTGTGTAGATGTGTTTCTGTAGAGATATATACACATGCATATGTACAGCCTCAGTGGTGCTTATCACTATAGTTTGAGCACCTCATACATATTAATGGATTTAGCCTCAAAATACCCTCGGGAAGTAGAGAATTATTATTATCATATAAAAAGAGGAAATGTAATACATTGCAGCATGAAGTAAAGAGTAGGAAAAAATACTGCTAGAAAAAAAAAAAAAAAAAAAAAAAAAAGGATAACCCAAAAGATTTTGCAGAGAGGTTAAGATTAAAATCAGAAATGTTTAAAGTGCAGTACATTACAGAAAGTTCTGAACATTACAGAACAGTAGGTCTCTGAAGAAATTAGGCAGGGTAATTTCTGACAGTGTAGGGAGACATTGCAGTGTTTTAAGATTTTGTGCATAGCTCAGGATTGTCCAGTATATAGAGATCTCAGTGTATTTTCTTGCAATCACATCATAACTTCTAGCCATTAGTAGCAAACACATGAATAAATATTTTTAATAATATCAAGCATACATATTGAGTCTTTCACAGCACAAAGATGCTGTAAATCTGGCATCTGGGAGTCTCTTATCTGATGTTTTAATCTTGCTCAATACTCCAGACATCCGTTTCTGAAACCTGGCTATTTTACTTAGAAGTCCAGACCCTTTAAAACTTTGGTTAGTTTAACAAATGAATAAAAATTTCCAACAATATTTAAGATCTCAAAAGACATACAAAGTGCCTCAGAATATCCAGAATACTTCATCAGATTTGCTAGGAGTGAGCATTTCTTAAATCATTTTATATACATATTTCTGTTGAATTCATCTTCTGTGGGACATTTCCAGTCCTTGCAGCCCTTTACACCAAGAGTAAGATTCAGGATACTTCTGAATAATATACTCTTCTGTCTCTTATCTGGCTGCAAGAACTTGTACAAAAAAATGTTTTCCACACTTTTTGCAGTCAATGTTTGTTCTTTAGTTTTCAATTGCCATCTAGACCACCTAGGGCACTACATATATCTATGGGTTTCAACCTATCTCTATGCACCTTGATGTTTTTTGGAGATACACTTGAACAAATACATTTTGCATATTATTTAGCACATATATTTATTAAAAAAAAAAAAAAAAAAAAAAAAAAAGCAAACAAACCACCACCAACAGCACCAGTAAGGACAACAACAACAAACAAACAAAAACACAAAACAACCCAAACCAAACAACAAAAAAATCTAATTCCAAAGAGATTGTCATTACAGATTGTTGACATTACAGTTTTTACTTTTGTTCCCACCCCAGTTTTCAGCTTTCTTGTTATGACATTGTCCTAATCAACAGCAAAAATAGCTCTAAAGCTATTTTTTATAGGAATTAACAACTTAAGAGTGACCTGAAATTTGGTTGCATCTGTTACATCTTGCTTGTTGGTACTGACTTGCTTTTAGTTTCATGCAGCTCACAGTGTCGTGTTTTTTGTAAGTATCCTGTAACTATGTGTACTTAAAAATGAGAAATAAAGTGTCTTCTTGCATCTGTGTTATCCAGAGCAGTGGACATATCCCAGTGAACTGAAGGTAGTTGTTAATTCAGTGCGGTGAAGATAAAGACTATACTTCTGCTGTATTATTTACTGTCATGTGGAAGTCCTTTGTGTTTACTAATCATTTACTGACATGTTGATCAGCAGTTTAATTTCTTTCCACTGAGTATTGTATTTTACCATTTCCTGAATTTAATATGTTGTAGTTCCGGGAAAAAAAATCGATTATACATATATAAAAATGAAAATATTCAGCAAGAAAGAAAGCAAGGGAAATTAGACTGTATATATAAGTTAATTTAATGGTATTTATTTTTATCTGCAAACACATATATTAAAACTTAAAATACTGGGATAATTTTTTCCTGATGTGTGAAAATACAAGCATTTAGTTCTTATCAAGAATAATTGTTTTAGCACAGCACTAAGCTTTGTTACACCAAAGGTACTAACACTAGTACCTCAGCCTGTTAGTGTGAAAGTAACTGAGATACTGTTATACTACCCTGCTGTCAGGAGTATTTTTAAAGTTCTCTTGTGTATTGAGTTCTTTGAACTTTCATTTGAAGACTGTTTCTGTAGTGGGAAGAGCTCTTTTAAAGAGCTAACTAGTTCAAGGGACAATGGCAGGCATACTACCTTTCTTGTCCTGGGAGCCTGGACTGGTGCAGATACCATTTCCATTCAATGCAAAAATCCTGCTCCTTATTGTTTCTCATCAGGCAAAACTGAATATGGCTAAAAAGACACTGCCCTGCTGTGACTCAGGTCTTGCCCTCCTTCACCGAGCAGCCTGCCCCTGTTGCTCCCTGACATCTTGCTGTTTCATCTTGCTCAGATTTGGAAAAACTGATGTTTTTCCAGAAATGACAGGATAGAATTGCTTAGGCAATCCAGGTAATATTTTGAAAAGGCACTTTAACGTGTGAAATTACCATAGTTACTATTAGCAGGTTTTCCTCTGGAAGTGCCTGTATTGGAGCAAATGTAAAATTGATGAATAATTTTAGCCCTTAGCATGTAGCTGTAACAATGACAGGAAAATGACATTATCTAAGGAATATACCTAGAGGAATCGGAACTTTTGATGCTCAGAAACAGGCTAAACGTGAACTGACTCAAGCTTTTTCAGATTAATTATATTTCTTTATGAAGATAATGGACCTTTACTAGTTTGTTCCATGGGAGCTGTGCAACTAAACCATAGAAAAATAAGGTCTCCAGGTCAGTAGGAAATGAGGCTGAGGTAGAGATTTTATATCTTGTACATCTAAGAACATTTAAAAATCAATTTTTTCTAGGTATACATATATAGATACAGATATGTGTGGAAATTAATGCTTCATCTTAATTTATTCAGTGATCCAAAAAAGTTATTAGTAGGATGAAACCTATCCTATCTGATCAAAGGGCTGGAGGTGATTAAAACAAAATCAAAACAAAACAACAACTAAATTTCCCCACACCTAGAATTCCGTCCTTTTATTTCACTGAGATATCATAAAAGGTTCTTAAATTCAGTAGATGTTTACATGTAATAAAATACTAAATTTTGTTTGTTTCAGAGTAGTTTTGCACTTCACTTTATGTCCACGCATATATATAACTGTCTGTATACAAATACATACCTATCTGTATGTATATATCTGTGTGAAAGTCCTTCCGTTTATTACAAGTCTTTTTTTCCTGTGCAATTAATATAGATACACTGGGTTACTCTGAAATAAATGTTCAAAAATCAGTGTTAATAAAAACACTGATTTTTGAAAATGTTTGAGGATTAACATCTTTTGAATACCATTTGCTAAACTCCCTGATAAAGTATTTAATTTGCACTAATACTTCTAATAGCTTATTAATATTTACTTCATGATGAAACTGTTCAACAGTCAGTGTTTACCACAGATAGAAAGCTTAAACAAATCCATGGATATTTAAAGCTTGAGCATATAACCCTGTGTTCTTGCTGGGTTTTGTGAGACACTTACGAGATTTTTGAAAAAAAAAAAAAAAAAAAAAAAGTAATATATTAGTTTTCTCATATTCTTGGGAGCTCATTCCTCATGATAACATGCTTTGTTGCTTTATAACCAGTCAGTCAGACTAAACATGAGCAATAGTTTTCAAGCATGTGCTTTAGGTAAGGAATAAAGATTAAAAGACTGAAAACCACAGCTTGCAAAGGATGCCCTCAGCCTAAAGAGGGAACAAAGCTTAACAGGAGAGCTACCATAGGGCTACATGGACAAGTTACAGTTGCCCCATACTGAAAGTCAGATGCATTGGGAGCCCAATTCAAATGCCTCTCCATAAACTCATGCAGGATGGGGAATAAACAAGGGGAACTGGAGATGTATGTGAGGTTACAGGGTTACGATCTCATCGCAGTTATTGAGACATGGTGGGACAGCTCCCATGACTGGAAGTTGGCCATGAATGGTTTTGTGCTCTTTAGGATGGACAGGCCAGGAAGGTGAGGTGGTGGAGATGCTCTTTATGTGAGTGAGCAACTGAAATGTATGAAGTTCTGCCAAGGGGGGGACAAAGTGCTAGTAGAGAGCCTGTGGGTGAGGATCAAAGGGCAGGCCAGCAGGGGTGACACTGTGGTGGGTGTTTACTACAGGCCACCAGATCAGGAAGAGGAAGTGAATGAGGCCTTCTGCAGGCAGCTGCAAGTTGCCTCACGTTCACAGGCCCTGGTTCTTATGGGGGACTTTAACCTCCCTGATATTTGCTGGGGAGACAACACAGCTCGGAACAAAGGTCCAGGACGTTACTGCAGAACATTGCAGATAACTTCTTGATACAGGTGGTAGGTGAGCCAACAAGGAGAGGGGCACTCCTGGACCTGGTACTAACAAACAGAGATGGTCTAGTTGGAAACGTGAAGGTTGAGTGAGGGCAGTCTCAGCTGCAGTGATAGTGAGATGTTGGACTTCAAGATCCTGTGAGGAGGAACCAAGGCAAAAAGTAGGACTGCAACCCTGGATTTCAAGAGAGCTAACTTTGACCTCTTCAGGGACCTAATTGGAGGAATCCCCTGGGACAGGGCCCTAGAGGGAAAGGGGGCCCAGAACAGTAGGCTGATATTCAAGCACCACTTCCTCCAACCTCAGGATCCCTACAAGAAAGAAGTCAAACAACTGGGGCAGGAGACATGCATGGATGGGTAAGGAGCTCCTGGGAAGGAGAAGAAGAAGAAAACATGCATGATGTAGAAGAAGGGACAGACCATTGGGTGGAATATAGGAACATTGACAGAGAATGCAGGGATGCAATGAAGAAAGCCAAGACAAGATTAGAATTAAATTTAGCTAGAGACATCAAGAATAACAAGAAGGGCTTCTTCAAATATATCAGTAGCAAAAGGAAGACTAAGAAAAATATAGGTGGGCTGCTAAATGAGGTGGGAGCCTTGGTGATGGAGGATACAGAGAAGTTGGAGTTACTGAATGCCTTCTTTGCTTCAGTCTTCACTGCTAAGTCTAACCCACATTCACTACCAAGCCTGAAAAAAGAGAAAACCTGGAGAAAGGAAGACTTTCCCCTGATGGAAGAGGGCTGGGTTAGAGGTTATTTAGTCAAGCTAGACACCCACAAATCTATGGGTCCTGATGGAATGCACCAGAGGGTGCTGATGTAGTTGGCGGATGTGATTGCTGTACTGCTTTCTATCATCTATCAGTGGTCACGGTTGTCCGGAGAGGTCCCTAATGACTGAAGACTTGCCAATGTGACACCCATCTATAAGAAGGGTTGAAAGGAGGACCTGGAGAACTACAGGCCTGTCATCTTGACCTTGGTGCCAGGACAGGTGAAGGATCGGGTCATCTTGAATACAATCACACATGATATGCAGGACAATGGGGGGATCAAGCCCAGACAGCACGGATTCATGAAAGGCAAGTCCTGCCTGACCAACCTCATCTAATTCTATGACCGGGTGACCTGCCTGGTGGATGAGGGAAAGGCTGTTGATATAGTTTGACCAATCTAGAAGGAAAACTTTATTTTGGATTATGTCAGCTATTTTAAAAATATTTGGACAAGGCAGTGGTCTTAGTGTATTTAAGCAGCTTACATGTCTCAGAAACTTCTTTTACATAAAGACTTTAACAACCACACATTTTTTCACATCTGCACCTTCCAAAGGTGAAGCAGTTGAGCATCTGCTTCCTTGTGTTGTCAAGGTGATAGGACATATACTTGGTACAGAGGATCTGGGCTTCTGATGCCCATTGTGGACAAATTGTGCTCTGGCCAGTGCTCTTGCCAGGGCTGGCACTAGTAGGTTGTTCCCTTGCAGGCAGCTACCTTTTTCCCAGCTTTCCCTCTGGCAGGAAGGTGCTCCTCATCCAGGTTGACACTGCCAGTGATTCAGAAGTTGTTTGAAAGACCAAGAGCCTGTAACAGGGCTTCCAATGGACACAGAACCCCTCTGCTTTTGTTGTACATACTTCCTGTCTGGAGTCATCCCAGAATTGTTTGGGCCCCTACACACAGGTGAGTCCAAGCACACACCCACTCTCAGTTTCATTCAATTACCCATTCCCTGCAGTATTATGGAGCATATTCCTTCTGTCATTTTGAGAACTGATGTACTTGGTGGCAGTGGAAAGAAATTTTCTGCCCAGAAGCCAGCATATCCCCTTCAGCATCTGTATTGCTTTTTAAGATGTTAGTATGAACTATGCATAAAGCTATTTATGTCCTTAAAATAACAATTATGTTACCTCCATTGTATATTAAAAGTATTTTGTAAATTAATTTGGATCTACTCAATTTACATGTACTTAGTACTATGAAGTATACATTGCATGTCAACCTTATAGAGTGTCCTTAAATTGCTCACCTCTAACGTGTCTTGTCTGGAATCGTTAACTACAGGTTTGCAACCTCATGTGATAGACATCACATCATTAACACAAGCAATTTTATGTTCTCTTAATAGTGGAGTAAAAGCAGTAAAAAATGACATTTTGTCATATTTATCTGATGGTATAGCACGTTTAGATATGCCAGCTTTGCTACTAACATAATTTGAATATTACTAATACTTCACGATCTTGGTTTTCTACCTGGAACTTCATAAGTAGGAGGCAAATGTAAAGGAAGGTAGGGTAGGAAGGTAGGGTAGGAAGGCTCTGCAGGAAGATCTGGATAGGTTGGACCGATGGGCCGAGGCCAACAGTATGAAGTTCAACAAGGCCAAGTGACGGGTTCTGCACCTGGGGCACAACAACCCCAAGCAGAGCTACAGGCTGGGAGATGTGTGGTTAGAAAGCTGCCTGTCAGAGAAGGACCTGGGAGTTTTGGCTGACAGTCGGCTGACTATGAGCCAGCAGTGTGCTCAGGCGGCCAAGAAGGCCAACAGCATCCTGGCTTACATAAGAAACAGCATGGCCAGCAGGTCCAGGGAAGTGATTGTCCCCCTGTATTCGGCTCTGGTGAGGCCGCACCTCGAGTACTGTGTTCAGTTTTGGGCCCCTCACTACAAGAAGGACATGGAGGTGCTTGAGCGAGTCC
>CM021797.1:76509902-76527798 GCA_011076525.1 Nettapus auritus
CTCTTCTCCAGGCTAAATAGTCCCAGCTCCCTCGGCCGCACCTCGAGTACTGTGTTCAGTTTTGGGCCCCTCACTACAAGAAGGACATGGAGGTGCTTGAGCGAGTCCAGAGAAGGGCTACAAAGCTGGTGAAGGGTCTGGAGAACAAGTCTTACGAGGAGCGGCTGAGGGAGCTGGGACTATTTAGCCTGGAGAAGAGGAGGCTCAGGGGTGACCTTATTGTACTTTATAGGTACCTGAAAGGAGGCTGTAGCGAGGCGGCGGTTGGTCTATTCTCCCACGTGCCTGGGGACAGGACGAGGGGGAATGGGCTAAAGTTGCACCAGGGAAGGTTTAGGTTGGATCTTAGGAAGAACTTCTTTACCGAAAGGGTTGTTAGACATTGGAACGCGCTGCCCAGGGAAGTGGTTGAGTCATCATCCCTGGAGGTCTTTAAAAGACGTTTAGATGTAGAGCTTAGGGATATGGTTTAGTGGAAGATTTGTTAGCATTAGGTCAGGAGCTGGACTCGGTGATCATATAGGTCTCTTCCAACCTAGACTATTCTGTGATTCCGTGAAAAGATTAAGACATTTAATTCCCACACTCACCATAAGAAAGCATTAACTTGCCCATAAAACCTTAAAATAGCGAATTCTTAGAGACAATAGTTTCAACTGTTTGATGATAGTCATGTATTATATAAGAAGAAGATGCTAATATTATGCTGCATTATATAAAATATTGCTACTGTTTGGAAACTATAACAAGCATAAGCATATGAGAAAGCTTAATTTTGTTGTGGGGAAGATAAAATTGTCATTAAATAGCCATTGCTATAATCAGCAATAGACACTAAGAAGGTATTCTGACATAATTGTATGGGACAAGGGGTTATGCTGGCCTCACATATTCAAGATATTTGGGTCAGAGAGGTAAACTGATACAGGAAAAACACAACAACCTTACAAAATGAAAACAATGTGATTAATCTCTCAAATCTAAATATGGGTGTGTACAATATCTACTAAAATTGTAAAGAAATATATGTATATATCATCTTTATGATTTAGCAAGCTACAGATGTCGAAGGGCAGTGTCCAAAGTTCTCCCCCCTCACTGTTGGTTTAAAGATACATAAATGTAGAAAATATGTTGTTAAAATATTATTAAATGTCTTTCTTTGGTTTTCATATGCTTTGCTATATTTTTAGACAAGCTGAGAGTTAGAGCTGATAAGGTATAAAGATTCTAGTCAAGTACACAAGCAGTTGATTTTATAAAATAATTTAATTTTTATTTTTATTTGTCTTGGTCACACACTTACTATTTGATTACATTGATATATGAATTGGACACTCCAAGTATCTTACACTCTGCTTCTTAGTATGTCTAATGGTAGTACTATAAGCAAGATGGAGAGACTGCTTGACCCCTTCTGCAGAAGTGGGCAAGATAGAGAAATGAAATTGTTGTTCAGGAGTGCACAGTTCAATTAAAGAGAGTTAGTTTTGTGTTGAGCCAAACCCTTCACGCAATGAAGCCCCTTAAGACAGCATCAGATCTGCAGCTATGCAAATTAGCTTCTGAGAGCCAGTATACCCACCAAAACCCTTCTGTGTGTGGGATGATGCTGTGAAAGCTCCCACTCGAAAATCCTGAAACTCAGTTTCAGCTCTGGAGGGTGAAAAGCATAGGAATCTGGAAACCATGAAATCATAATTGCTACTAAGTTATTACCCTAAGGTGGTCGTATTTGCACACTTTGCTGCACCAGTTAAGTATAACAAATCTATTACAGCAGAGTTGATAGGGACAGGGTTTCACTGAATGAAGGCATTTCACAAGTTTATAACTGCTAAAGATCTGCTGTAATGATTGCAGATAAGGTATATCATCCTGCAAAGATATTTTATCCATCATCATTTTCCTTCTTTCTGCCTACTTTGGTTGAGCTAGCTACTGCTATACAATTTGTGAAGGATCACTGATATGCTAGCAAATGAAGAGGATAGGTGGATTATTTTCATATGTGATGTACAACCTCCAGATTAATATTGCTCTTTGGGTGGATAGTTGTAATGAAGCAAGAGCAGTATTAATAGTTTGAGGGGATCCTCAGCTAGGGTTCAGTAGAGTTACCTTATGTTTTGGAGAGGGAAGGGAGGAGACTGAGTCTTGTTTCCATGAAGTCTGATATCCTTCATTTCAAAATCTAATCCTTCATTTAAAGCTAGGAAGAAATCACTCAGTGTTGTAAATCCTACTATCACTGATTTCAGCAAAGATATCCCAGCTTATATTCACTGAAGTCATAGTTGTCAAGACAACCTTTGAATGGATGAAGAAGAGGGTTCATTGGTATTTGCTTGGGTATTTCCAGTCAGAAGCAGTCACTGCAAGGTTATGATATTAGTAAGATGAATGGGAGAATTCATCTTACTAATATAATTAACTCTGGATCTCAATTACGACAGCCGATCTGTTAAGTACCACTATCTCTTTGATGACCAAGCATATAAAGAAACAGAAAAATTACCCTCATTGATGGCATGGTATTCGGCGCATTAAGGTAAAGAATAGTATGTCATAAAGATCTATACACTTCAGTGCATATTCCATTATATTAGTGATATATTATGCTGACATCTTGAATGACACAAGGCTTATGAATGAGCCTGGTTGGTTAGAAATGTCAGAAAAAAAAACAACACCCATTCCTTTTTTTCCCTCTACATTTGACACTTGGTGCCAGACACAGAGAGTTGCAGGAATTATGTCTTCCAAATATCAGCTGGTATGTTTCTGCTTGTACAAGGAGTATTTTTTTTTTTTCCTTTTGCAAAACCATAGAGAAGTATATGGGCCAGAGGCTAGCTAAGAAAGGAGGATTTTGAACCTGAGTATATTGATCTAACTTTATTGACTTGGCATATTTTTCACCTATCTCCTGAATAATATTCATTGTTTGCTTTTTTTCCTTTTTAGTGCAAGATGAAATTGGAACAGAACTCAGCCTCATTTTTTTTTTTTAATTTTAAGCATTAAAGTTTCTAATACAATTCATTAATCCAGTCTGGAAATCTTATGCATTTAGTTATGCTCCACAGAAATGTCTGGCAACCTGTTGACATATACCTAGATTGATATCTAGATCAATCATTTAATTTGTGAGGTAGATTTCATCCCTAAGAAGACCTGATTGCATGAGGGATGGATGTTTCTCAGAAACAAGGTTGACTAATCAGAAAAACAGCCATTTACAGTGATGTCATTCTCACTATAGACAGAGTGATAATGATTGGAGATGGCTCTCATAAATTAGACATAAAATGAGATATTTGATTTCTTTTGCCACAATTACCACAGAATGGGAAAAACAGAATTACACTTCTTTTTCATCCTCACTGAACTTTGTGCCTGCAGCAGTGATGCATTATAACTTATTTTTCTTATAATCTACAAAATTAATGTGAGGAAGCTCAAGAGCCTAGTGCAGTGGAGAAATTGCTTGTTTCTGTTCATAAATTAATTTTGTGATAGCTTGTTGCTCTGGACAGATCTCTTTTTCATCTGCACTGAAGATTAGACTTTAGAATTTTTTCAATGTCTTGTGAAATGTCATTGAACAGATGGTGCTTTTCACTGTTTTCTTGATTAGAGCGCAATCTGCCAGAGTGCTTACACACATGCTTAACTTAAGCACTTCAGCACTCCCATTTGTTATCAGTTTTATAACCAGTGCTTTGCAAAGTTTGGATTTTAAATAATCCTACCAGCTAAATTAAAAAAAAAAAAAAAAAAATCTTAGAAGTTAGTACTCAGTTACATATTATTTAAAACTCTGACTATAAAGAAGCCACTGTCAGAATCCCTCATTAGAAAATATGTCAGTGCAGATGTCTTCATACAGAAGCAACAGGTGAACATGATAAAGTAAAAAAGAACTGCATGAAATATAAATTAATAATGCTAGTCTGTCCATCATCAACAACAAAGTGCTTATAAGAATAATAAAGGTGATTTTTAAAATAAGATTTAGTTTGGGGTTATATCCTCAGATAACTCTCGCCAGCTCAAATGCACAAAGCCTTAACTACATCACTTGAATATTTCCCAGCTCTCCTTAGTAAGGACACATTAAGCACTAGAAGACTCTTATTGCCACAGCATTTAGAGTGGTGATTCCATCATTTGTGAGTATATGAAGAATGAAGATGTATTTGTAACTTCTTTAAAAACTTACCAGGCTGAAGAAATTTCAGCCTGATGGAAGATCAACATCTGAATCTCTATTCACAAGCTTGTAGGTTCAAAGCCATGTTTTCTATTTCTAAGAGCTTATACCTTGCACCAACCTATAAACTACCTACCTCTCCCATTAAAGTTGGGCTACTATACAATTCATATTAAGGCTGAATTGTAGGCTGGAAAAGTGAAGAACTGCAGTAAGCATAATTATGCAAGGACACTGTCCTTGGAATTTCCCCAAACATCAGTACTATAGATTTCACTAAATGCTTTTGAATGAAGTACCATTTCCTCCATGGAAATACCAAACAAGTACAGACAACATTTATCCTACTATTATTTTCTGTCATATGAGATTGCTTTGAATTTTTGCAAATGCCATTTTATTTCCTGGATTTCTGGCTAGAGCAAGCATTCTTTTCTGATTTGTATTCCCCACTTCAAAGCATAAACTCTTAAGATATCTTTTGAAAGGCAGACATATCAGAATAAAACTACAGGTCTTATTGTATACCAGTATCTACATGATACTCCATACAAAGTATGGCCTTCAGCTGAAAAATAAAATCAGATCATAAAATCAGCAATGACAATTTTTCAAACATTTATTTTCATAACATCTGTGAAAATTAACTTCACTCAACCTAACTTTACCTTAAAACTTCATCTCATCCTTTTCTTCTTCCTAATCTCCTAATCACTATTTTTGGTATATAACATTAGCTTAGAATTTAAATTTAAATTATCTTCTCTAATACTACTTTCCTTTTTTTTTTTTTTTTTTTTTTTTTTTTTTTTTTTTTTTTTCTCAACTTATTCGTTTTTTTCTTCTCTCTGATTACATCACTTGGAAAGAAAAGTGATTTCTGATTAAAAAAAAAAATCCATTTACAGCAGTACAAAACAGTCACAGATCCATAGCTCATAAAAAAAGAAGTAATGCAGTACTGACATTATTTTACTTCAGGGCAGAATATTTATCAGAATATTTCTCTGCATTTGACACCAGTTCTGATCTGTTATTCTGAGTATATTTTTGTTGTTCAATGAAGTTATATTAGTCAATAAAATTAATTGTCTGCTATCTGTTGTTAGCCAAAACATTGTGAAACACTGAATCTACTCATGACCAAAAGATATTATAATGTTAGTGTGTTGAAATGATGTTTGTGATTTTTAGCAGAATAAACAAAATTAATGTGTTCTGCTTCAGGTCCTTCCCCACGAGTTATTTCATTGTCTTTTGTACTTCATATCACACCCCTGGTTT
Source organism: Nettapus auritus (assembly GCA_011076525.1). Lineage (NCBI taxonomy): Eukaryota > Metazoa > Chordata > Aves > Anseriformes > Anatidae > Nettapus > Nettapus auritus. The sequence continues at coordinate 76,515,403 of CM021797.1, forward strand.
GTTTTTCAATCTTTTGTATGGGGTCATAAATTTAGAGTGCAAGCTTGTTGAGATAAGGAATATGCTATTATTTTACTTTCTCATCATTCTATAAAGTACCTAGCATATTGTAGCTTGCATATCTGCAGAAGCACAAATGAAATATGAGCAACCATTAGATGAAATAACAAAATTACATGCAGAATATGTAAAAAAAATGCTGTTTGAGTTGTGCTAACAAGCAGTCATAATTTGAAAAAGCCCAAAGATAGTTACACTATTGTAATTTAGTCCTTATACTCATCTATGTCATGTTACAGGGTTGTACTTAATATATACCTAAAGAGTACCTACAACAGGCACTTGGAACTGCGGAATAGGATTTCAAGAGAGAGATGAGTGTTTTGCAATTTCTGCTGATCTACTGATCAAATCTGACAGTCACTGTATCCTTTATTTATTTATTTATTTATTTTCCAGAGAGCAAGCTTAAATATGCTCATTAGGCTAAACAAAATTTTGTCTGCATCGTTATGCTTCATGGTTTTGACAACCAAGTGCTTTCCTTCTCAATCTCTCAAGATTTTCCTAAATCCTTGCCTGTTTTTCTCTGACTCAACTCTATCATGTAGCTGCTATGTTCATATAGGAACTGTATGTATGTAAAATGTGTTTCCTAAACTCCATAACGCTACAAAGAGGAAAACCGTAGCAGTAAATATTCAGCTTCCACTAACTGACTCTAATTTTGCATTATATGAGAGTTTGGCTGTAAGAGAGTATATTTTTACTGAATACTTACTGTCTTCAATGAACAAAAACAATTGTATTGGATGAAGTGGGAATGAACTTGGTCAGGGCTGAGAGGGGGCCAGGATTATTGAGATGTATTTCAGAGACCAGTTTCAATATTTGCTCCAGGCATGGAGAATTTGACATTTTTCACTGAAATTAAGTAATTTTGCGTATGAACAGAAAGGTTGAATTTTCTCCTAATTTATCCTCAGAATCACTCAATTTTGTGAATAGCAATAGTATTATCAATAAAAAAAAATAGATAGACTTGTGCTGAAGAAAATTTCAGCAAACCAAATGAAACTTTCAGCCACTGAAAACAAGAGATGACATAGTTTTTTACTTCTTTGTCTTGACTTCAGCCCACATAGACTTTCACAGATTACATGAAGGAGACTGTGATACAAGATAACTGCTGAGGGAGATATATAGGAGATATTAGCAGAGTCATAATGCAAAAGATGGTAATATATTACAGGTATGTGTAAGCTCACTTTTTTTGAGTAGATGCAAACAAGTCTTGCCCAAAATGGTGATGTGTCAACTTCTCATATGACTTGTGGAGTCCATATCATTACAATGTTTGCTATGGTTATGCAGCTTCTGTTGAAGCCCTGTTTGTCTTATTGGCAGCACTGAACTTGGGTGACATCGGTAGTAGGGTGATGGTTGGACCAGATGATCTTGAAGGTCTTTTCCAACCTTAATGATTTTATGTTTCTATGCAAATACCTTTTCTATGTTTCTATGTCTTCAGTACCAGTATGAGTTCCAGCTAACTGGAATATAAGGTGCTACCTACTAGCTGATATCTAGAATCACAGAATCATAGAATCATTAAGGTTGGAAAAGACCTCAAAAATCGTCTGATCCAACCATCCCCCTAATACTAATGTCACCCACTAACCATGCACATAAGCGCCACGTCCAACCTTTCCTTAAACAGCCCAGGGATGGTGACATCACCACTTCCCTGGGCAACCCATTCCAATGCCTGACTACACTTTCTGAGAAAAATTTCTCCTAATTTCCAATCTAAACCTCCCCTGGCACAACTTGAGGCCATTCCCTCTAGTCCTGTTGCTGGTTACCTGTGAGGAGAGGCCAACTTCCAGCTCCCCACAGCTTCCTTTCAGGTAGCTGTAGAGAGCAATAAGTCCTCCCCCGAGCCTTCTCTCCTCCAGACTATACAACACCAGTCTCCTCAGTGACTCCTCACACGACTTGTGTTCCAGACCCTTCACTAACTTCGTAGCCCTTCTCTGGACACACCCCAGGGCCTTGATGTCCTTCTTGTAGTAAGGGACCCAAAACACAGGACTCGAGGTGCAGCCTCACCAGAGCAGAGTACAGGGGGATGATCACCTCCCTGGTCCTGCTGGCTACACAATTCCTGGTTCAAGCCAGGATGTCATTGGCCTTCTTGGCCACCAGGACACACTGCTGCCTTATGTTCAGGTGAGCATCAACAAGCACCCCCAGATCCTTTTCTTCCTCACATCTTTGCAGCCACTCTGCCCCAATCCTGTAGAAATGCAGGGGTTGTTTTGACCAAGGAACAGGACCTGGCACTAAGCCATGTTGAACCTCATCCCATTGGCCTCTGCCCATCAATCCAACCTCTCCAAGTCCCTCTTCAGGGCCTTCCTACCCTCCGGCAGATTGACACTTCCCCCAGCTTGGTGTCATCTGCAAACTTCCTGAGGGTGCACTCAATTCTGTCATACAAATCATCAAAAAAAGATCTTAAAGAGGAAGGGCCCCAACACAGACCCCTGGGGAACACCACTGGTGACAGGTCGCCAGCTGGATTTCTCTCCATTCACCACCACTCTCTGGGCCCATTCATCCAGCCAGTTGTTAACCCAGCAAAGAGTGTACCTGTGCAAGCCATGGGCTGCCAGCTTCTCCTGGAGAATACTGTGGGAGACTGAGTCAAAGGCTTTGCTGAAGTCCAGGTAGACTACATCAACAGCCTTTCCATCATCCACCAGACGGGCTACCTGGTCGTAGAAAGAATCATGGAATCATAGAATATCCTGAGTTGGAAGGGACACATAAAGATCATTGAGTCCAAGTCCTGGCACCACACAGGTCTACCCAAAAATTCAGACCATATGACTAACTGCACAGTCCAAATGCTTCTTAAACTCCAACAGGCATGGTGGCATGACTACTTCCCTGGGGAGCCTGTTCCAGTGTGTGACAACCCTCTCGGTGAAGAACCTCTTCTTGATATCCAGAGATGAGTTTGGTCAGGTAGGACTTGCCATTCATGAATCTGTGCTGCCTGGGCCTGATTCCCCGGTTGTCCTGGACATTCTGTATGATTACATTCAAGATGACCTGTTCTATCACCTTTCCTGGCACCGAGGTCAGGCTGATAGACCTGTAGTTCCCCAGGTCCTTCTTATTACCCTACTTATAGATGGGTGTCACATTCACAAGTCTCCAGTCAGCTGGGACCTCTCTGGATGACCATGACCACTGATAGATAGATGATGGAAGCAGTCCATCAGTCACATCCACCAGCCCCATCAACATGCTCAGGTGGATCCCATCTGGCCCTGTGAATTTGTGACAGTCCAGGTGGAGCAGCAAGTCTCTAACTTTTTCCACCTGAATTGTGTGGGATTTCTTCTGTTCCCCATCACAGAATTCCAGGTTTGTATATTTAGTGTGTAGTCATACTCAGTCTCTGCTTTGCCTGTGTATGTGTAGTGTATAGTCATACTCAATCAAGAGGGATTACAAGGAACAATCCTTTAGAAAAGTAGGCCTCAAATCACTTCAACTTCATTACGAACATCTTGATCCACACATTTTTAAGTAGCATAAAACCTTCAGCTCTTTAGCCTGTATAATCATTTCATTCCTCATCAGATTTAACTTGTACCAAGTATCTGAAATAACAGAGTGATAATATTATATTATTTTCATATCCCTTCCTAAGATAACTGTTAATAAATACTGTATGTGTCTTTCTATATCAATAAAACTTCTGTAACATCAACAAATTAATCTTAATTTGAACTCACGTGAGAGTAAAATCTGTTGACATAGATCTCCACCAATGCACTCTAATCTCCAAACAGATTAATTCAATATCAAATTAAGATTATAACTGCATATATTGTACCTGAATTGTTGGAAAAATAGGCTTTGAGATGAAAATATGTGAGCAAGTATAACGGAGTAAACAAAGAAGGTATTGCTGTGTGTCATGTGTGAGCTACCTATGAAGAAAAAGGCCACAAATGTTAGAATGAAACACAAAGTGACAACCGTTCATAAATTATGATTCCTCCAGTAGATTCCAATCAGAACAATTAATACTAATAGAAAGAAAAACACTTTTAATGGGAGATGAATGGAAAGTCTTATTTTATCTCCAGAGACAAAGTGGACTTCTGTGAAGTATTTGTTCTTTCTACCTGCGTTTAATAATATTCAGATGTATACATACACATGCCCAAAGATCTGGCAAGTGAAGAATAGACATGACACAAAGATATAAATTAGGCAAAAGATGTTCTTTTTCTATAAGAAAATTACAACCTAGAATGCGTATTTTCAGTTTAATTCTTCCATTCATTGGAAGTCATTCTTCACATTGGAGAATTAAAAATTGAGTTGGGATCTGCATTGGCAATAGTTAGTGTAGAATCTAGAACAGCACTGAGTGCAAAGAAAAATGTGGATAGCATGGCAGTGTCTTGTAATTTTTGTATAGTCTTTAAGGTATCACATCTTTTACCTCTTCTACCTTTCTACCTCACCAGCCAAAATAAACTTTTCTTGCACTAATGCAGTATGGGGAAGGGTTAGAATTGCCTAATGAAGTCTTGTGACTTAATGATAGCTTTTTTTTTTTTTTTTTCTTTTCTTTTTTTTTTCTTCTTCTTTTTTTTTTCCTATTTTTATGGAACACTGTGCGATCAGTTCCTTTCCTTGAAGATGCTTGTGAGTGGTGAACAGAAAAGGAAGACATCCAATGAGCAGAAGGCCATAGCTGCCACAACCTGAACACAATAAAACCACTTTTGCATGCTTTTCATGGGATCTCACCCTCTCATCTTGCTAATAGTTGGAAGAACTACCACGTCAGAAGATTGCCATGAGGAGATTGTACTGTCATTTATGAATAAAGTATCTGTGTTAAGCAACATTTGAAACAGGGTAGCTTAAACCCCCTGAAAAGCTATTATTTTACCATGCTGTTCTACATTTTTGCCTGAAATGTATATCTTATAGTAAATTATAAATAAAAACTGTCTTATAAATAATGTTTTACAGCTTATTGCAACCAATAAACAACAGTAAAGAATGTTTTGATGTCTTCCCAAAATGAACTATGACACATTAGCATGAAATCTATTTTTTTTTTTTTTTTTAATTTCCCATTCTAAAAGTAGTTCTTTTTTCTTCTACCTCAGTTATACCTAAAGCTTTGGCAACATTTCTGCTTCAGGTGGTGATTTATCCAGGTATAACATCTTCTTACCATAGCCATTTAAGCAATAACAAAACACAAATCTGAGCAATAACAACATTTCACTACGCAATGTCTTGGTTATTTTTATACTGACTGTACCTGTGTAACACAGCTTATGAAACATATTTCTGGTATTTAGCAGCAGAAGGTGATTTCTGTTTTTATTAGTGATAGTCAATCAGTGATTAATCATGACCAAAAAATGCAGACAATGTAATATAATGATGAGTTACTTTTGTGTGTATGATAGAAAGTTAAAGATGTAAAGTAGTAATATGTGGTAGTATGTGTTGGCATGTGTGGTAGTATGACTTTTGACAATTGAAAATGGCAAAATTTTTCTTTGATTTACAACTACTTTGGGATAGGAAAAGTATCATAGTGTTTGTAATTGTATGGTTACCAAAACGATTCTTAACTTGAATACTTGGAAGGAAATACTGCGTTGCTTACTTTCTGTGAAATGTTTACTAGTAACTTTTGAATAAAATATTTTGGTAGAATATGTTAAGTGAAAAAATAATATTTTAAATGAAAAGCTCACAGGGAATAACTTCAGAATTTAGAATTTCATGTAACCAAAACTGAATTCTGGCACATGACAGACTTTAATCTTCCACAGACTGAAGAAAAAACTTCCCATTTTCCTAGAAAAAAAATGATTAATTTACAAGTTATCTGTAGATCCAGAGTAACTTTTAGAGATTAGTCTGAAAGTAATTTTAAAGTATTAATAAATATAAAAATTATCTTATAAATTAATTTTTCTTTGTGACATTTTTTTCTACCATAAGACATTAATGGCTTTTCCCCCCTTTAATATAGAAAAACAAAGAGACATATGATTTAGTTTTCTGAGTTTTTGTTTCTATGTTACTGTTTACAAGACATGAAGATATATCAAGTCATTTTATCTGTAAAGGTTTCTTTGAATTAATGAGCAATTTTTACAAACACCAGGTGCTTCTTTTTCCCCAAGACATGGCAATTTGTTATCCAGTTCTCCTCCATTTCACAGAATCACAGAATCACAGAATGTTAGGGATTGGAAGGGACCTTGAAAGATCACCTAGTACAATCCCCTTGCCAGAGCAGGAACACCTAGATCAGGTCACACAAGAACATGTCCAGGTAGGTTTTGAATGTCTCCAGAGAGAATGACATGTGAATGACTCCACAACCTCTCTGGGCAGCCTGTTCCAGTGCTCTGTTACCCTCACCATGAAAAAGTTTTGTCTCATATTTAAGCAGAACCTCCTATGTTCCAGCTTGCACCAATTGCCCCTTGTCCTATCATTAGATGTCACCGAGAAGAGCCTGGCTCTATCCTCCTGACACTTACCCTTTACATATTTATAAACATTAATAATGTCACCTCTTAGTATCCTCTTTTCCAAGCTAAAGAGACCCAGCTCTCTCAGCCCTTCCTCATAAGGGAGATGCTCTTAATCAACCTCGTGGCTCTTCACTGGACTCTCTCAAGCATTTCCCTGTCCTTCTTGAACTGAGGGGTCCCAGAACTGGACACAATATTCTAGGGCAGAGTAGAGGGCAGAGTATATTTCTGTCAAATATATTGACACTATACTGTGGTTCTGATAAAACGTTTCAAAACATTTTAAAATTTTGTGTCTTTGTTTTTCTCTTTGATATAAAAAGACTAAGAATGTGTTAAAAAACAAAGAGCATGGAAAAAAAAAAATCTGATTCAAAGGTTACTTTACAGTCAAAGCACTCTCAGTACACTGAACCTGTGAATTATCTATCTTCTATTTTTATTTTAAATAGTCACATTTAGTTCAGTATCACTTCTTCATCAAAAGTTCAGAGATTTTCTTTTGATCTTCTTGTTTGCTATTATTTAAGGTTAGAACCCTGTCAGTACATGTAGCATTTCAGTACCTTCTTTTCCTAAATTGTAAGTTAGAGTCAAATTGAAGAGAAATACCCTGTAGGCTTTTTGTGATCATCCTATTGTGTTATTCCTCCTAAGGAGCTATTTGAGAGGTGGCTAATGCTTCATTTATGTGCACAAATCCATATATTGACCCCTTTAAATTATTATACTTTGTAAACTACCAGCATTTTCCTCCTTGTTTCTCTTTCTACTGCTTCTTTCTGCTGAAGCAAGCCTACTTGTCTTCTCAATATCCAGGATGAAGGTAACAAGCTGCACCTGCACCAGTTAGTCAAGAGAAACAAATTACAAGGTCCCTGCAGGGTTCCTAGGTATGGCAGGTGAAGTTCAATCCAGACAGCCTACAAATGCTGTTTATTAAGACCTGCAAAACCATCATCTGTTCTCCACTGCCTTTCTTTTCACAGGAGCAAAAATAGGCCTCAGGCGGGAACCAGATGCTGTAAGTAAGGCACTGCGGTATCAGAGTAAAATGGAGCTTCTGCCCAGAAGATCTAAGAACAGAAATGCAGGAAAAATCACTATAACTTTAGGAAATAGAGAACTGAAATGTGGGTATAGCAAGATAAATATGGGCTGTGTGAGATGGCTGTTTGGAAGCTGGGCACCATTCCTTTAGCTCTCTAACCTACTCCTCATCTTGACTTTCAAGCAGAATCCAGTTTTCCATTGGACTCAGGGTGGATCAACACAGCAGGCGACTGGAGAGGAGACAGCTGGATTTTTTTCATAGCTGGGGCAAAATTCAACTCCTGGGCTCCTGCAAGCCTCTCAGTCTGCTGTTTTTCTCTAGATGTATAAGTACAGTCTGCCCCTTTCCAGCTCCAGAGAAGTGTGAATTTTCCTTTGCAGTGAACAAGAAGAGCTAACAACTCCTTCTGTTATTGATGTTGGATGTGAGTGTTGGCTAAGTGGGATGAGAGGGCCCCCTGGACACCCCATAACCTCTATTCCTTGTATGTAAGGTCTTTATTTAGAAAAGATGAAATTGTCATGTTTCTAAGTGAGGGGCTGTCACTCCCCTGGAAATCTGCAATCATAAAAAGAGGTCTGTGTGTCCTCTTAGTCTTGTTTAGAAATTGATCTGTGGAGTATTCACTCTCTTCCACAAAGAAAAACCTTGATAAACAGCTGTTGTTTTGATTTTCTGTGCAGTTTCCTTCTGTTATTAGTAACTCTATTTATTTATTTATTTATTCATTTCCCACTAAAAACAGCATATGGTATAGGAGTGTGGGCTTTTTAATAGAAACTTACAATGTAAGCTAAATCATTTTTTGAATCCTTATGCTGTGTTTATTACAAGATATTCTTAGGGCAGAATAACTTTTATCTTTATAGAAGCAAAGCCTGAAATTTTATTTTATTTTTTTATATATATATATTTTGTTTTCTGTTATTTTATTTATTTTACATTATTTATTTTATTTTATATTTTATATTTTTTATTTTTTATTTTATTTTTCTTTAAGTGCATGTAATTTTGCCATAATTTCATTTGCACAATATACAGTCCCAGGACCATGATCAGATACTCCAGGCATATTCTGATATACTGATGTTCTGACTCCAGGAGTGAAAATCTGACAGCCTGATACAATTATTAGATAAAATTTCCATTAGTAATTGTCTTCTGTCCTGAAATTAAAGGAAGGTATTTGTCTTAAAACTATGTAACAATTAATGCTCAAACTAGATTTTTTTACACTTCATAAAGTTAAAACAATTTCATATAAAATTTATAATTTTAAATTTAATGATAAATTACAAACGTTACAATATAGTTTATTTGAAACAACTAAAAAAATCCCTTTAAGAACTATGTAAAATCCTCAAGAATGTATCTAGAGCCAGCAAGTACTACATTTAAATGACAAAATAGTTGTATTCTCCCTACAAGTTCTACCCTATTTGTGATTTTATTTTTCTGGACATTAAAGTTCAGTGAATAAGCTGTTGCTTTTCTGTTATGAAGAAAAAGGTCTAACTGACCTTTTGAATGTGGTTTGTTATTGATCAGGCAAACAGGATTTTTATCGGATCACTTCAGAAACTTAAAAAAGGTTTTAAAATATCCACTTTGAATTGCAAATATTGATCAAGAAGGTCATTGTCTATGGGTGAGAAGGTCTTTGTTTTATCTCATGACATTCCTGTCTTTGGAATGCTATAATATTTACAGAAATATATGACTAGACAAATTCTGAGGCAATATGTAAAATTCCTTGAATCTGATAGTTTAGAAAAGAAATTCTGACAGACCACTAAGCTGAGTGAAGCAGCTGACAACTTTCTACAACTATAAATTACAGGCATTTGTTTATTTCTATTTAGCATTCCCATTTCTGTCTGCATACTGATTGATGTGAATTGGATGGATAGATGTTTACTAATCTGTAAACACTTTAATTGGCTTCTGAAATGTAGCAGAATTGTATGCCAGGGTTTTATCCACAATTAAGTAAAGTTTTACGAACTTAATTCCTCACTATTGTTTGCTGCCAAAATAAAATTATCAAAGCCTTTCCTCATTGACACGCTGTGAACAATTACAGGGTTGTTTATGAGCACTACTTTGGGATTTTTGTAACGAAACTGCCTCTACCAAAAGTGCTGATTTGCAACACCATGCTGGGTTTTGACAGTACTTTTGTTCGGAAAGTTTGTTAGGCCTGAAATGCATTTTGGAAAAGGGAAAAGGTGTGCATATGTGTTTAAAACAAACAAACAAAACAAAACAAAAAACTGTGCTTGCACCCCAAAGTCATGAACCAGATCACATGTGCCACTGACTGGGCCTCTATCAGCTATCAAATTATGTGGGTATAATTCGATAGAGGAAAACACTTTCCCTGTGGGCTCCTAAACCCCCTCAAGTCAAAAACACGCTTTCTGAATCTGAAATATACTAAGGGTGCCTGTAACTTTTCTGGCAGAGTTCAAACAGGGCTTCAATATTTACTTAATTTCTGTTATTTTGAGAAGCAAGTGTGAAAGTCTAAAGTCTAAGGAAATGAAAGATTATGAAAGATTTCTATGTATGTTCTTCCTGCTGGAAAGATTTATACTACAGATGTAGGCAGTGCATTTCTCATACTACCTTGTATGTACCGGTAGTAAGTTCTATTACATCTGCGGCAAGATGAATACCAATGTCCATTCTGATATGTTTTTTATGTTATTTAGAGGTCTGTTTTTATTAGTTACATCTCAGCTGTTTACATCAAAATTTGTCTAGTGTCTGAAGAAATTCACTGTTAGAATTACCTTTGCAGAAGCAGATGCCCAATCAAGTTGAACATGTATTCTTAGGTGCAATTACTTTTTTTTTTTTTTATGATATCTACATAAACATATTAGGTGTTTTTGCCTTTATCGATAAGGCAACCTAAAACAACTATTCTGAAGTAAGGAGGGGAAAAATTAGGCATATGAGAATAGTCATCAGCCTCTTTCAACATCCATCCATCCATTCTCTGGATTGCTTTAGCCATTTTGCCATATATTCCCTTCTCTATTTACTTCTGAGTATGGCTAATTTACAGGAGATAAAATCATCTACAAAGTTTATTTTGAAGAAAATGGGTAAATAATCAGATATTCTATTCTGCTTTGATTTTATGAATTGAACATACACTGAATTTTATATTAGCCTTTTTGTCAGAAAGAATGCTTTTTCTTAAAATACCACGTATGATTCCTATTGCTAAACATGTCACAGAAACTTTGCCATTGGTACTCAATAGGCAACTAAGTGGTCTGAATAACTACACTAAATGTGCTTTACATATGTGTGTCATACAGATTCATCTAAATTCCTAGCCTTTTAAGTGCATGTTAATTATGTATTTTGTATCTTCACCTTGGATTATTCATCCCTGCCCTTCCTCATGGAGAAAATATCAGAAACCATTGTTTTAAATGCAGTGTGGAGGCTTGTTAGCATCGTTGATAAGCAACAGCCTTTGGCAAAGGATAATTGAACAGTTCTTGTTTGTCTGTTATACAAACTTCATAAATGGAGGTCTGCAAACTTTCTATGAGAGGTTGCTAAAGGAGTGAGTCTTGCGTTGGTGGGACAGCCCTGCTTTGGCAGGAGAACAGAATCTTGAGGGCCTGAGTGAAACCTTTTGCTTCATTATGTGTAAAATGAATATTAACATAGAAGTTAACACCTCTGAATATGACAATGAGCTTAATGAATACAAGCTAAACATACATGACTATAGTGCTTAGCTCTTCACCCAAATAATGCTAAACAATGTCACCCCAGGGAGGGAACAAATAAAGTTAGAATATAAAGGAATGTTAGGAGTCATTGTAAAAACAAACAAACAACAACAACAAACAAAACAAAACAAAACCTTTGTCAGTGTAAAAAAAAAAAAAAAAAAAAAAGGCAAACAAAAAACACACACAAAAAAACACCCTTCATTGAGGAATACCTGGGACTGCGTTTTACTAGTACTGTTTTCATATATTAGCACTATTGCAATATCTGTATTTATCAAAAATTCCAAAATCTATCTGTTGCATTATTGTGTTCAACTTTGCAAAACTGTCTCAGTGAAAATCAGTTTGACTCTGAAATGTTTAAATCATTGACTCTGATAAATTCACTTTAACGTGACAGTGCAGTAAAAGAAATTAATAACATCTTTATTTAGATTAGCTGAAAATAAAAAATATATATTTTTTCATTAATAAAAATCCTCTGCTAATAGGAGATTAAGGATGTTCTTTTTTTGCCATATCTATTTTTTTCCTTATTTGTTTTTTATTTAAGCTCTTTATTTTTACTCTATTATATTCTCTGCCTGGACATTGATTTAACCAAGTTCCTGATATATCTTTATCTCCTTAATTCCTTCTTAAGAGACATCTGAATGAAGACATTGGAATTTTAAAGTACTAAATGGCAGAAGGCTTCAAATCTTTTCAGTGAAAACACTCATAATTTTGAGCAGAGCAAAATGCTTACAGTAACAGCAGTAGTTAAACTATTTCTTACTTTTCTTACAATACATTATAGCAGCCACAGCTGGATAAAAATGCTCTAAAACATGGATCTTTTCTGTGGAAGAGGGGGGAAAGAGAGTTTTACTTAATCCTTCTAGAGTCACAGGTCCCTTTTGTACAGATTCAGGTATTGCTCTAGGCTTAGACAACATTGCATACAAGGCCCCAAAGGAAGAAGATGGAGTCTTGA
>CM021797.1:76560972-76594532 GCA_011076525.1 Nettapus auritus
TTTTATTGCTGAGTGTGACACCATACGGTATGGAATATCCCTTTGGTCAGTTTAGGTCAGTTGCCCTGGTGAAGTCCCCTCCCTACCTCTTGCCCACCCCCAGCCTGCTGGCTCTTGGGGGTATTGGAGGATGTCTGGATGCTGTGCCAGCATTGCTCAGCAATAGACACAACACTGATGTGATACCAATGCTGTTCTAGCTACAAGTGCAGAGCACAGCACTGTATGGGCTACTGCAGGGAAAGTTAACTTCATCTCAGCCAGATCCAGCACTATATATAAGGGAAAAGCTGCTCCTTTGGCTTTAGTATGTACAACAGTTCAGTCTCAGGAATGAAAACATAGAGAAGTTGAATCAGAAAGGAGCTGAAGCTTAATTTGTATATATACACAAAATTTATGACAACACAACATACTCATTACCCACCCATAATCAGCAGTCACATAAGGTTTTTGTTATGAGTAATACATAGATCTAAAGCTTGTCCTTCTCCTTGTTCCTGTGTTATTGCAATGCAATACAGTAATGAGATTATATCTCCCTGTATAAATATTTATGGGAATAAATTTGCTCTTACAAATGTTTTAAATTACTCTGGCTCCAGAATATTCAGCAACAAAGGTTTAAGATAACTTTTAAATTGAATTTCCAGTTTAAAATAAAATATACAATGATTCGTGCACTCAGAACAGAGTCAATGCAGTCCTTAATTGTAAAAGGATATGCTATTTCTGGTTCCTTCTTTGCACACAAATTTCTAGAGAAAGAAAATCCTACCTCAAAGCTCTGCTCCAAAGGAGGTGACTCCATACTCAGATTCTTGTGGGAGAAGACAATAGTTTGGGAGAAAAGAACATGCTGCTAAGAATGTCTCTCCCAAGTTGAGAGAAGGAGATAAGGATGTAAAAGTTGCCTTATTCTGTCTCAGTGAAGCACTGAAATTTCAGCTAATGATAGCAACACATCAAAGAGCAAACCCCACCGATATATAAAGCTATTCTGATCAAATATTCGTCTTATCCTTTCACTGCCATGTTCACGGCCATGGAGCCATATTTGAGCACTGAAGTCAGTCTTCTCTTGCACTGCTGTATGAAGGGAACTGGATTTTTAAGTGAGCTAAGGATGGACGTTTGCTCTTAGCAAGGTTTGGCATTCACGACTAATAAAACTGTTGGCTGTGGCTGCCTCAAGCAGAAGTTCCACTTCCAAGAGAAGTCCTCCGTCTAAAGAGATTAAGCAGGGATGAAATGAAAGAATGATGGAGTTCAATTGTTCAATTTAGTTTTTGTTGTTGTTGTAGTTTGTTTGTTTGTTTGTTTGTTTGTTTTCCAGGCAAGTTGCATAATAAAAGGAATTTATCTTTTACTCATCTTTTATTTTATAAAGCAGCTTTCTTTTATATAGTTGTGTGCTCAGGTGGCCAAGAAGGCCAACAGCATCCTGGCTTGCATAAGAAACAGCATGGCCAGCAGGTCCAGGGAAGTGATTGTCCCCCTGTACTCGGCTCTGGTGAGGCCGCACCTCGAGTACTGTGTTCAGTTTTGGGCCCCTCACTACAAGAAGGATATGGAGGTGTTTGAGCGAGTCCAGAGAAGGGCTACAAAGCTGGTGAAGGGTCTGGAGAACAAGTCTTATGAGGAGCGGCTGAGGGAACTGGGACTGTTCAGCCTGGAGAAGAGGAGGCTCAGGGGCGACCTTATCGCACTCTACAGGTACCTGAAAGGAGGCTGTAGCGAGGCGGCGGTTGGTCTATTCTCCCACATGCCTGGTGACAGGACGAGGGGGAATGGGCTAAAGTTGCACCAGGGGAGGTGTAGGTTGCATATTAGGAAGAACTTCTTTACTGAACGAGTTGTTAGTCAGTGGAATAGGCTGCCCAGGGAAGTGGTTGAGTCACCATCCCTGGAGGTCTTTAAAAGACATTTAGATGTAGAGCTTAGGGATATGGTTTAGGGGATGATTTGTTAGTGTTAGGTCAGAGGTTGGACTCGGCGATCTTGTAGGTCTCTTCCAACCTAGACATTCTGTGATTCTGTGATTCTGTGATTCTGTGATATATATATATGGTCATGGATGGATGATTTTGGTAGGCTTACTTCCTGAAAGAACTTTTTGGTCCACAGACTTCCTGGAAGAGAGTTGAGTTAACACAAAACTACCATGGTAGCCTTGGTGGATCCTGCTTATTTTTTTAGTAGTATAGTACTAAGAAGAATTTCTTACAATTTTATATATATTTTTAGAGGATCTTTAAAGCCCTCGCAAAATGGCCTCCAGAGCTATGGCATTTCCATTACTCTCTGCCTTAAAGAGCTCCCACTGAGAAATTCCTTTACATATCCCTTATAGCAGTTCAGTATTTACCTGTTGTACCTGCCACGTTGAGGTGGTGTTAAGTCCACAAGTTCTAATGCTGTTAATTATTGAAACAAATATATTAAAAATACAGATTAAATGAAGCTGGAAACTGTGATGAATACATTACTTTAATGGTGAGCACACATGAGAATTCAGAACGTGCAGCAGCTATAATTTGTTTAAATGTTCAATGAATAGGATATTAATTACTCCGTATAGTTCTTCAGTACTTTACAACTGAAATGCTTACATGCATTTGAAAAACAAGTATCAATGTCTTTATGTTCTTTTATTTCCTGGTTTCTTTTATTGGTTTATTTTTTTTTTTGTTAATTTTTTTTTTTCCCCATCTTTGTGCACTTTCATTGCCTCTGTCAGCAAAGGGAGTTCCTTTAACCCTTAGTGGTAAGTATGAGCTCTGGACCTTGCTACTCATTTTATTCCTGGTTTTGGTGTTTGGTGAATTTATGTGGGAAAGCTAAAAAAATGAGAGAAGATTGGATGCACCCAGTGAAAAAACATTTGTCAAGCAGTGTCAGATGCTTAAGGTGTGTCACAAAGCTTTACTTTTAGAGCAAGAGAATATTCTTAAATAGAAAAAATATTGTCATTTCTCTAGAATTTAATCATTCCACATTGCCACTGCTCAGACTTCCATGCCATTCTTCTAATACCCTCTGCAATTTTAGCATCGCTTGGTAAAATGGTAGATATAGCAAAGAGCCATTAGAAACTATCTGTATGACAAGGAGCAGACACCTTCACAGGTAAATTATTCAGCCTTGAATTCCACCCCCATTCTCTACTTCCCAAAGTCTCAGCTTTGGGTCCACAGAAGCAGCAAAAAAGAAGATTCAACAAGGATTCTTATCTTGAAAGAATTAATCTGATTTATGTAACACAAGATGCAATCAACTTGAATACATAACTTGAAAGGTCAGCTAGAAGGGTTAGAACAGTTTGATTGTGAAGTGTGCACAGAAATCTTGATATGAGAGATGATGATGAATTTCTTCAAATTGCTATTGGAGCAATAAAAAGCACAAGGTTGAAATGTTTGAAAATTAGGTGTGCTCACATAATTTCCACATCATTGGTTTCTTGTCTAGAAATGGAGAAAAAATCTTGGGGAATTCTTTGAGGAGTGGATCATGAAAACCCCTCATCTAATGGATGCTATAGTTTCAGTTCTCTTCAGAAATAGTTATAAAAGTCCTCCAAGAAACACCAAGGCAGCTGCAGTGCTGCAAGATATACCTTTGGATGGCAGGAATTCGTCTGTGATGAATTCCCACACAAGCTGAACTTTGCTCTTCCCTGGATGCTCATTCAGACTTTGGTGCAGTGGCACAAGGGCTGCTGCAGACATGCTAAGAGCAGAGCTCCCTGTGTATTCAACATAACGAGGGCAACTGGGCAATGCTTGCTTGGCTACAGCTAGAAGCACTTCTCTTGACCATTGTCTACAAAGTATTCACCTCCCAATCAAATGCTCTGTTAGTTAAATCCTTTCACCATTTCCTTTTAGCATTTAACTATTATTTGATTCTCTCCAAAGCCAGTACTGTCTTGTGTCTTTGTTGTGGTTTAACCCGGCCGGCAGCTAAACACCACACTGCCGTTCGCTCACCCTCCCCCCTCCCTCTCTGGGATGGGGCAGAGAAACGGAAAAGTAAAACGAGAGTTGAGATAGAGACAGTTTATTAAGATAGGAAACAATAATAATAATAATAATAACAGTAATAATAATAATAGTGTATATGAAACAAGTGATGCACAATGCAATTGCTCACCACCTGCTGACCGATGCCCAGTCTATCCCGAGCAGCCGGCCCCCCCGACCCGGCTAGCCACCCCTATATATTGTTTAGCATGACGTCAGATGGTATGGAATACCAGTTTGGGTCAGTTGTCCTGGGTCTGTCCCCTCCCAGCTCTTGCTGCACCCCGAGCCTGCCTGCTGGCAGAACAGAGCGAGGAGCTGAAAAGTCCTTGGCTTGGTGTAAGCACTGCTCTGCAACAACCAAAACATCGGCATGTTATCAGCATTCTTCCCATCCTAACCCAAAACATAGCATTCCACCAGCTACTAGGAGGAAACTGTCCCAACTGAAACCAGGACAATCTTGTGTCTAATTGCAAAAATATCAAAGGGGACACCGATGAATATTCACCCCACAAAACTGTGGGATTTTCAGTCTAAATTTCAGTCTAATTTAATCTTACAGAAAAAAAATGGAGCTCCAAAAATCTAATTATGTTTTCTTAGAAGCTTAAAAGTGAAATGTAAATGTAAATGTTAATGATGAATATATATTTATATACTTTTTTTTTTTTTTTTTCTTCCCAAGATCTGCTCTAATAACATTTTTTTCTGCTCATACCAGCTGGTTCTGCAATAGCAGTTATGTGATGCATCTTCCAAAACTGTAGTAAAAGTCTGATACTGAGACTCTCTACAGCTCATTTTGCTGTAAAGAGAATCTAAGCTATGTGATATTACTATTTTTTTGTTTGTTTTGAGATTTTAAGCAGCTATATAATAAGCTAAAGCTATGATAGGTATACTCCTTCCCTCTTAAATATAGGCAACAAATGTGAAAAACAAATTAAGGGTAGCAGGGCAAAGAACTCTTGAAGAAATTAAGATAAAATAACGTGTTCCTTTCAGATGTGTGAATATTTTGTTCTCATCAGTGTTTCTTATCTGATGCTCAACATTGCACTATAACCTTGACATTGCTAATGGATCAGAGCAGCCAGGCAAGGACTCATGTGCAGCCTAACTGCTTCCCTGAATACAATATTTTCAGGTAGTGTTAGGCACAATTCACAAATCAGATAGCAAAATGTTACTACTCTCTATCCAGTCAATAACCTGATAAACAGGGCACTCATTTAGTATATAGAATGAGCAATATGAAATTTAATACATACCTTTTGTAAACTGAAAGAATAATTTGATCATAGTGATTGTTTTCAAGTATCATGATAGATTTCAGACTGATCCCCAGGCCTGATCCCCAGGTTGTCCTACACATGCTGTGTGATGGAGGGTTTCTTCTGCTAGGGGTTTCTTCTGCTCCCATCCCAGACTTCTAGGTCAGGAGGCTGAGTACCCCAAGGATAAGTGGTCTGAATAGTGAAGAAGGCATTAAGAACCTCAGCCTTTTCCTTATGCTCAGTATTCATGTCTCGTCCCACTGTGCATCCAGTAAAGGATAGAGATTCTCCTTGGCCCTCCTCTTACTGTTTATGTATTTGTAAAAACATTTTTTGTTATCTTTAACCATAATGGCCAGGTTGAGCTCATTCTGGGCTTTGGCCTACCGGATTTTCTCTCTGCATGTACTGGAAACTTCCTTGTAACTCTCCTGGCATTGCATATCCCTTCTTGCACTGAACATAAACTCTCTTTTTCCCCTGGAGTCTCAGCAAAAATTCCTGGTTCAGCCATGTCAGTCTTCTTTCCTGCCCTCTCATTTTATGACACAGAGGTACAGCCTGCTCCTGCACCTTTCAGACTTCCTTCCTGAGGAGTGTCCAGCTTTTCTGGACCCCTCTGCTCTTCAAGACTGAAAGGTCTTGCAACCTTCTGCAACTATAGTAGAAGACCCAAAGAAGTCTGAACATATGTTTGTGACTGGTGGTTCACAGACCGAATAACTAGCAATTAAATGTAGTTGTCTGCAATGGGTCTAAATTTAATCTTGCTAATGAATTTTCCTTTCCAAGAAAATTCTAGGTAAAAAATTGCTTTTATAGAGATAATGATTTCATCAAAGGGTATTCTTTTGTTTTGTTTTGTTTTTGTTTTTATTTTGGAGTATTACTCCAACATTCAATGGGATTATTTTCAGTTGTTTATGTGTCAAAAATATATCCTGCTGACGGACATTGAATTCTGCTGACAGTATTAATTTTACATATGTGGTATGAGTAGTAGTGAAAATGTGATATGCCTTGTACACCACTTATTTTGTGTATTATTATTATCCTTTTTTTTTTTTTTTTTTTTTTTTTTTTTTTTTTTTTTTTTTTTTTTTGTCCTATTAAACAGTCTTTATCTCAACACAACAGTTTTACATTTTTCCCAGTTCTCTCCCCCATTGCTTTAGGGCAGAGTGAGCAAATGGTTGTGTGGTGCTGAGCTGCCTGCCAGTGTTAAAGAACAAACCTATTTAAAAAATCAAGAAAAGTTTTTCTACGGTAGAATTCCACTTCTTCTAACTACATATAGCAACATAACATTTTATTCATGTCTTGAGTAAGAATGGAAAAAAAATAAACCTTAATTTTTTCTTTTTTTCTTTTTTTTTGAGAAGTTAATTTATACAACAATATTTTTCATTTACAGAATCTCTTTACTGATGGAGTCTCACAAAAACAAATTGAGCAGTCTTAAGGATTTCACCCTTTGTTACTTTTCATGATCAGTGAAAAAATAGGGAGGAGATAAAATGAAACAATCTATTTCTAATCTATAAGCCATCTGAACTTTATACTTTTAGGTAAAGTGTCACCATACTGAGTGAGTAAAAACTCACATATTGCAGAAGGTTCTGTTTATCTATGGACAGAATCACAGAATAAATCTAAATGTAATCATTTTCAGTGATGATTCAGTAACCGATCTGCAGCAGTTAAAAAAATGGAAGGGGATCCCTTCTTCCCTGTCATGTTTCATGAGGTTTGCAGCTGCCGTGGAAAACTTGATTATAGAGTAGCTCTATGTATAGCTGTGTTGTGGGTTAACTGAGAGAAAAGTCAATGCAGAGATGCTTGACAATGAGAGGGAAGAATGGATCCATATGTCTAGCTAATAAGGCTTCTCCAAATACAGGCTTCTCCAAAGAGCTTTCTGCATATTCTTACATTCTTATACTCTCCGGCCTGCTGGAGTTAAAGCAGTGTTTGGGCAACACTCTCAGACTTAGATTTCACCTCTTGATCTGCTAGGGAAACCTCTCAATGCTTCTCCAGGAGCCCCAGAATCTCCCTAGCCAGCCAGTTGGTGGTAGATCTCTTACATTAGTAGATAACACTCACAAGTTCATAGAGCCATCTTGTTAAATCTTGTTAAATCACACGAAGTGAGCAACACAAATTGTTTCTGAAACTGTACTATAGCTATTTTCTGTAAAGCAGGAAACTGAGCCTGAAACATTTCTGCTTATATTTCTCTGCTCAATCCACTGTTTCGATATTACATTCAAGTAACTACCTAATTTCCAAATAATTTATTATTCTGCAGAATACCTTCTTTCTTAGAAATCATTCAGTGGATAAGGATTTGGGTGGGCTGCACTCAGAGAGTAGTGGTCAGTATGTCTATGTTCTGATGGAGGCTAGTGTTGAGTGGTGTCCCTCAAAAGGTCCGTCTTGGGACTAGTGTTGTTTAATATCTTCATCAATGACAGACAGTGGGATCAAATGCACTCTCAGCAGCTTTGTAGATGACACCAAGCTGAGTATTGCAGTTGATAAAACAAAAGTAAGGGAAGCCATCCAAAGGGACCTGGACAAACTTGAGAAGTGGACTGATGTGAATCTACTGAGGTTCAACATGTCCAAGTGCAAGGTGCTGCACCTGGGTTGGGGCAATCCCAGACATGAGCACGGGCTGTGTGAAGAATTCATTGAGAACAAGCCTGCAGAGAAAATCTTGTGGGTTTTGGTGGCTGAAAAACTTGATATGAGCCAGCAGTGTGCACATTGCAGCCCAGAAAGCCAACTGCATTCTGGGCTGTGTCAGCAGAGGTGTGGGCAGCAGGGCAAGGGAGGTGATTGTGCCCCTCCGCCCCTTGTGATGACCCATTTGCAGTCCTGCATACAGGTCTAGGATTTTCAGCATAAAGATGTAGACCTGTTAGAACAGGTCCAGAGGACAACCCCGAAGATGGTCAGAGGGGTGAAGCACATCTATGAAGAAAGACTGAAGGAACTGAGGCTATTCAGCCTGGAGAAGAGACAGCTTCAGGGATACCTCATTGTGGCCCTTTGATACTTATAGGGGTCTTATGAAAAAGATAGATAACATTTTACTTGGCAGATAATGATAGGACAAGGGGGAATGGTTTTAAACTGAAAGGGGAGATTTAGATTGGCTCTTAGGAGGAAATTCTTCACTCAGAGGGTGATGAGGCACAGGACCAGGTTGCCCAGAGAATCTGTGGTTGCCTTATCCCTGGAGGTGTTCAAGGCCAGGCTGGATGAGACCCTGGGCAACCTGATCTAGTGGCTGGCATCCCTGCCCATGGCAGGAGGGTTGGAACTGCATGATCTTTAAGGCCCCTTCCAACCCAAACCATTCTGTGATTCTATGAATGATTCTCTGATTCTGTGATTACATCATAGAAAAGTGTTCTGGGGCCTTTTGGTCCATTACTTAGACTTAATTCCCTGTAATACCTGTGACCCGTTGTCACTGCTTGAAAACTACCATTTCTGAGCTTAATTCAACAAGATTAAATCAGTACTAAGTTAGCCTCCGGAAGTGTCCTAATATGTTGACATGATTCCAGAATGAAGATTTTTAGAAGAGAAATGGCAACTTTTGTGAAAGTTGCAAAAATAAAACACTCTATGTTACTGGTAAGAATGACTGTTATGTTTGCAAGATACTTTAGTTTTCATACATTTTATGACAGCTGCATATACTTTCAAAAGAAAAAAAAAAAAAAAACGTTTTCTTAAGAACACAAATTTATTTGTGATTTCCTTTCTTCATAGTGTAAGGAAACATTCAAACAGCAAAAAAGGCAATAAAAGTCTGGAGAGATGATGTGGTGCAGGATTATGATACATGACAATATTATAGCAATGAACAGGGAAAAAAAAAAAAAAAAAAAAAAAAAAAAACTTCAAATGACATACAAAGGGCTATTTCCTATTTATGCAAATTAGGATCATGTAAGGAATGATCAAATAGATTTTCTATAGAGTGTCAATTTGTTAAATGGAACAGACTGAAAATGACAGGGCATTTCACACAGACATAGGCATGCAGGCCTATTCCAAGCTAAATGGGATCACGAACAGTAATTTGAAAATAGAATATCACACATTTTGTCACCCCAGAGTACACCCATCAACAAGGTACTGGTCATTGTTCCCAGTATAAAGGCTCTCAATTTTCCTGCTTAATACAGAACATTGTATATTCCTAGAGAAAATAGGTCTTCATTTCCAAGCACCAGAAAAGTTTCACATAATTTGGAAAGCTAGCAGCACTTTATAATGATGCCAATTTGGTAGAAAAAGAATAAATTGCACCATGTGTTATTTACAAAAATAATTCCAACTGTGTCTGGATTCTTTTCTGAACCAGGTTTAGAGCCTCAGGAAAATAACTGAAGCAAAATTAAATTGCCTAAGTAAAATTTTCAGAGAGAAATGTTCTTTATGAAATAAAAAATTCTGACTCTTCCTCCAGGGCCAATAGTTTGCTGTAGTCTTTTGGAAGGTGGACAGTGATCTTTGTTAAAATGCTTATGGTAGGTGTAAGAAAAACGATACCTACTTGCTATAACCTTTGAGCTGTTTCATATGATGTACTTTGGTTATTGATGCAAAGACTTGAACATATCAAAAAAATGCCATAACACAGAGCTTTAAAGCTAAAAACTGTCACATTTTTGGATCTTCCTTTCTGTTTGCAGGGAAATAAAAAAAATAAATGATAATAATAATTTAATTGTATATGTACCATTGCACAAAACAAGAAAGTTCTCTGTATCCTGTTCCCAAATAGCTCATGAGTTTCTCTATAACTCCTCTCTCTGTTTCTTTACTCTCACAATAAGCTGCTCACATGTCCTTAGCTTGGGTTCAAGCACTCTGTTCAGAGTTGGCAAAAATTCTGCAGCCTCATTGTGGGTTTTACATACATGTGTGGCTTGTTATTTGATGTCCAAAGGGGATTTATCCACCTCAGAAACTGCCTTGCTTTCCCACACATGAAGTGCTCAGAAGACAAGCTCTTCTGTTCCCTCAGAAGATGCTTTTCAGAGACTAAGATGAACTTCATGCAGGGATGTAACTCCCTGTGAACTACAATTTCTTCCTCTTCTCATTCTCAAAAAATATTTTCTTAGACAGTGACCAAGAAGATGGATGGAATAAATAGTAAACTAATAGCACAGCTGAATAAAAGTAGGTCAGCAAAAGTATTGAAACACATTGAATCCTTCAGGATTGACTGACTTTTCTCCTCATTTTGTGTCTCCACAACCAGCTTGCAATGAACTTGTCTTGGCTGTTCTGTAACTGACTAAGGGCATAAAAGTAAGGCTAGAAAAAGTTAAAATAAAAGGCCAATATTCCATTTACATTTGGACTAGAGAAATAAGGCCTTCTGAAAAGTAGGAGGTCAATAGAGGTAGAACAAGAAAAGAAAACAAGACTGGAAGCCTGGATGGAAGATGAATAAGCAGGAGAAAGCTCCAGGAACAATTTAAATGCTCACAATAATTGGCGGCTACGTAGATGTACATGACATTTGTACCTTCATGTTACATCAGAACCATTGTAGGATGTCATGGGAGCTCCAGATGAGACCCTCAGTAGGTGCATGCTTTTGAAAAAGTGTTCAAAGAGCTTAGTTGTAATATGACCAACATTTCAAGCTGTAAGCAGGGTCTCCACCAGGCTCCTGAAAAACATATGGAGTAAAACAGCTGGTAATATTTTCCTCCATCTTTGCAGTAGAGGGGATCAATATTGAAAGGAACAGGTGAACCCAGCTGATCAATATGTCGCTCTGAAGCTAAAGCCACCAACACAATTTCATGTTTCTTCATCAGGGGAAGATTTACATGACACTGAGCCTATTGACTCCTGCTGGGGAGTACCTTTCTATGATGGGGAAAGTAATTTTTAGCCAGGAGTTAGCAGGGCTGATAACAATCCTTATGAACAAGAAGGCAAGCAAACGGTACAGGAGACGTGCATTTATGAGCAGAGAGCTCCTGGCGATGCTCAGACAGAAGAAGGAAGTTTACAGCATGTGGAAAAAGGGACAGGCCACATGGGAGGAATATAGGGACACTGTCAGAGTATGCAGGGATGTGACAAGGAAGACCAAGGCCCATTTGGAATTTAATCTGGCAAGGGATGTCAAGGACAATGAGAAGGACTTCTTCAAATAAATACATCAGTAGAAAAAGGAAGACTGGGGAAAATGTCAGCCCACTGCTGAATTGGGCAAGGGATTCTGGTGACAAAGGATATGGAAAAGGCAGTGTTGCTGAATGCATTCTTTGCTTCAGTCGTTACTGCTAAGATCAACCTTCAGGAATCTCAGACCCTAGAGACAAAAGAGGAAGTACAGAGAAAGGAGGACTTTCCCTTGGTCAAAGAGGATTGGGTCAGAGATCATCTAATCAAACCTGACATCCACAAATCTGTGGGCCCTGATGGAATGCACCCATGGGTGCTGAGACAGCTGGACAATGTTATTGCTAGGCCACTCTCCATCATCTTTGAAAGGTCATGGAGAAAAGGAGAGGTGCCTAAGGACTGGAAGAGAGCCAATATCTCACCAGTCTTCAAAAAGGGCAAGAAGGAGGACCCAGGCAACTACAGGCCAGTCAGCCTCAACGTCATCCTTAGAAAGGTGATGGAACAGCTCATCCTGGAGGTCAACTCCAAGCATGTGGAGGATGAGAAGGGGATCAGGAGTAGTCAGCATGAATTCACCAAGGTGAAGTCATGTTTGACCAATCTGATAGCCTATGATGAGATGACTGTCTGGGTAGATGAGGGGAGAGCAGTGGATCTTGTCTACCTTGACTTCAGCAAGGCTTTTGACATTGTCTCCCTTAACGTCCTCATAGACAAGCTCTGGAATTGCAGCCGAGATGAGTGGACAGTGAGGTGGATTGGCAATTGGCTGGATAGCAGAGCTCAGAGGGTTGTGCTTAGTAGTGAAGAATCCAGTTGGAAGCCTGTAGCTAGCAGCGTTCCCCAGGGGTCAGAATTGGGTCCACCGTTATTCAACTTATTCATCAATGACCTGGATGACGGAACTGAGTACACCCTCACTCAGCAAGTCTGCAGATGACACAAAACTGTGAGAAGTGGCTAATACACCAGAGGGCTGTGCGGCCATTAAGAGGGACCTGGACAGGCTGGAGGGATGGGCCAAGAGGAACCTTATAAAATTCAACAAGGGCAAGTGCAGGGTCTTGTCTGCATCTAGGGAGGAATAACTCTAAGCACCAGTACAGGCTGGGGGCTCACCTGCTGGACAGCAGCTCTGCAGAGAGAGACCTGGGAGTCCTGGAGGACAGCAGGCTGACTGTGAGTCAGCAATTTGCCCTTGTGGCCAAGAAGGCCAATAGTATTCTAGGGTGCAATTGGAAGAGTGTTGCCAGGAGGTCAAGAGAGGTGATTCTGCCTCTCTGCTCTGCCCTGGTGAGGCCACACCTGGAGTGTTGTGTCCAGTTCTGGGCTCCCCAGCACAAGAGGGACATAGTACAAATGGAGCAAGTGCAGAGGAGGGCTACTAAGATGGTGAGAGGACTGGAGCTCCTGTCATATGATGCCGGGCTGAGAGAACTGGGCCTGTGTAGCCTGGAAAAGAAAAGACTGAGGGGAGACTTCATTCATGTATATAAATATCTGAGGGGAGGGTGTCGAGAGAGCTGGTCTCTTTTCAGTTGTGCCCTGTGATGGGATAAGAGGCAACGGGCACAAACTGAAGCACAGGAGCTTCCAGTTAAATATGAGAGGGCATTTCTTCACAGTGAGGGTGACAGAGCACTGGCACAGGTTGCCCAGAGAGGTTGCGGAGTCTCCTTCTTTGGAAATATTCAAACCCCACCTGGATGCCATACTGTGCAGTGTGTTCTAGGTGATCCTGCTTGGCCGGGAGGTTGGACTAAATGATCTTCAGAGGTCTCTTCCAACACTGGACATTCTGGGATTCTGTGAATACCTTCCAAAATGAATGTTGCTTATTTCCTCCAAACACTAAGGTCCAAACCAGCATTTAGTAAATGAAACAATCAGATGACTTGCTTAAAAACTTCACTGTTGCTCTGAATCTAAACTCACTAGCAGGAACAGACAGATATGAATGATAGTATTTAATCTACAAAATGTATGTTGAATACAAAACTTTCTTCCTCACTACATTAATCTGTTATTGTGCTTCAGTATGACCTTGGTAACAGTCCATTCTTAAAGGTATGAGAATGCAACATGACCTTCTGTCTGTGTCACATAAATCTTCTTACAGAGATGTCCATCTTCACATGAAATCATTATGTAGAGAGGAAAAACAAACAAACAAACAAACAAAATCAACCAAACAACAACAACAACAAACAAAAACAACAACAAAAAACAACATATAGGAGACAACCTTTTGGACCTTCCATGCTCAGAATACAAGGGGGTGTTATCTTTACACAATATAAGTGTTTGTGAGTTTTGATTGAAGTCAGTTTCCCCATGAAAATATTAATTTTGTGGACATCTGTTGCAAAGAGGATTCCTCATGTGCCCAGGTCTATTCAGATTTCTGTCTGCAAGTGAAGAGCATGATGAACTGTCTTGAATAGCTGTGAAAAGAGATAAAACTGTATTACGTCACATCTGAAGTTAGTTATGGAAGTCTGTCATATCAAACAGGAGACCAAAGTTAATGAACTGCTTTCAGTGTGATGGCTTTCTTTGAAAGCATCTATGTTTCCACATAGCAGTACCATTGGAAAAAAACTATCAGAATTGGTGAGAGGCTCCATAATTAATAAGGCACAGGAGCACAGTGTTGCTTAATGTAACATAACAATTCTGGACTGTAGACACTGTTACCATGGACCTTCATTTACAAAGACTCAGTCACTGTCCCCAGAAAATCAGGACCTATCAGTACCCCAGATGGCACACATATGAAATAATTTAATTATCAAACAGTAAAGAAAGTAATGTTTTGGTACTCTTCAGGGTTAAACTCTGCCCTTGCAGCTACTTTAGAATTCATCGCATTGAAGCACCTGTTTGGTACTGTGAGAAACACCTCAAATAATTTTCTTCAGACAGGACCTTCCGTGAAGCTATTTTATTCACGATTGCAATGGCGAGCGTTGAGTCAATCAGGAGTGCATTTTAGTAAACAAATCATAACCTTTTTTTCCCTATTACCCAACACCTCATCACCTCCCCTGTTTCCTCATTGGCTGAATACTACGGGTTCACAAGCTACTCAACGCTCCTCTATACCTTATATGTATTTCAGAAAATGGCTTGGAAAAATTACCTAAAATGCTCTGAGGTTTCTGTAAAACAAGCAAGATCAATTAGAAATATTTTGAGTACACATTAAATAACATATTTGTTATCTAAAATTGTTAGTAAGATCCAGCCATTAAGATACTTCATCAATAAGAGAAAGAAAATCAGATATACATATTATTTATTTCATAGGTATATCATGACTTAACATTAGGAAATATGAATTTATTTAAATTTTTATTTTATTTTATTTTATTTATTTTATTTTATTTATTTCTAACACAACACAGCATTCTGTTCTCCTGAAACATATTCTACTAAAATTGTAAAACCCCAAGTTCTGGTACAGTAGAAATTAATTGTTGCATAATATGTCATGTAAATTCAAGGAATCTCAAATTTATTAATTGAATGTTTGGAACTGATTATGGGAATTTATTCATCTTGTTTGTATTTTGACCAGATTAAGAAAACAAAACAAAACAACCAACCAACCAAAAAAAAAAAAAATAAAAAAAAGTAAAACAAGACTTGTTTGAATCTTTCTGGAAATACATTTCTTTCTGGATGTCTCTAATTAAAGTCTTGGTTTTCTACAAAGATTATGCCAAATGGATCAATAATTCTAACTCTGAGATCTTAAGAAGGAGGCTTGATCAGAACTTGCACACGTAGTCAAAAGTAAAACCTGTAGTTTTGTACTCAAATAAAACAGAAACTTTTAACTTCTGAATTCTGAAGGAAGTGTAGATAACTAATGTGATGAAAAATTGGCATTGGGTAAATCTAGAGACATGTCTAATTTAATATTTACTGAGCTGAAAGTCTTAAGTAGGCATTAAATATCTGTTACCCTGAATTATTTTCTGAGGTTCTTAGTTTTTTTCCAGGCATTGACTGCAAGTCAGACTTTAATAGAAGATAGGATTCAGTCAAAAACCCTAAACTATTTTAGTGAAAAGTAAGTTAATTGCGAAATAAACTTAATGTACCTTCCTTGTTCTGCTGGAATAGTTTAATGCTGTCAAACATTGATTTAGCATTCATACTGATAGAAGTCTTATTAAAAAGATTTCAAAAGTATTTTATACTTTATATATTGTGAATTTTCAAATAAATATATTTTTATTTCTTGGGAAATAAAATAGTAAATAGTACCTGGGAACAAGGATTAACATTAAAAGAAAAGGGAGTGCTATATTACTTTTTTTTTTTTTTTTTTTTTTTTTTTTTTTTTTTTCTTCCCCAGATGGCACTACAGTGACATTTATAGCCATCTCTTCCTTAATAAAATGCATAGGTAAAACCTTAATCTAAGGCTCTCAAGATGTAAGGAATTACTATCTTGTATGTCACAATGAGGAAAATGTCCCTCTACATCCTCTACCCTCAAACACATAAAATCCCCAAGTCCCCTTTTCCCTTTCACATCCACTAAAACTAGTTTTATTCTGGAGCCTTAATAAAGAAGCATGAAACCCATGCATTATATATTCCAGTATATCACTGTAATGACTTAAGTACATTAAAATAATATTCAGATTAAAAAATAAATAAATAAAATAAAGTAGATATTTAGCAAAATGCTGAATGTCATCACTGCAATATAATCAGAAGTTACATTAAAGAACACCACTCCTTCTGAAAAAAAAAAAAAAAAAAAAAAAAGGAGAAAAAAAAAGAGAAAAAAAAGAGAGAGAAAAAAAAAAAAAAAAGGAGAAAAATTAAAGTCGTACCTTATTGAAATCAAATAATTTATTTAGCTTCTGATTCCAAATCATTCTCATCAGCTAAGATATAACATTTCATAACAATTCTTATAAAAATTGCATCTTAAAAACCTTCATTTTCTTGTGAAATTATAACTAAAATTAAATTTTCAGAATAAATGCTTTTAATTCAGTCACTTTTGTTATTCAGCATTAATAGTAATATGGAAATATTTTATGTATATTGACAAAAGTAAGTACTAAATATGAAATGTCATTTTTTATTAGCTAATTGTAGACTTTAAGGCTTGCAGAGTGGTTTCTGTAAAAATAGTTCCATATTCATTTTACATTAGTCTATTAAATTATGAATAGAAATTCATGAAATCAATCTAACAATCTGTATAAGTAATTCTGCTGTGCATATGTAATACCATGTTAGACTACTACCAACTAATTTCTTCAGGTCTATAAGGTCTGCACAGGCTGCAGTACAGTTTCCACAATAAAAGTCGGTGAGATTTCTGTTTTCTTTTCCAGCTACTGTTGTCAGAAGCATTATGCAACTTTTATTATAGCAGTTATTCTTCTAACTCCATCCAAAACAGGGGTTTACATACAGGAGAATAGACAGAGGAAAAAATGTTGTTTGAACATGGACATAAATACAATGTAAATGAGTTTTTCAAATAAAATTATATGTCTTCCTTGATTTAAACCTTAGCTACTGTGTGGTCTGTAGCTATCTCTTCTCAAAGAAGGCATATAATTTAAAAAAGATAAAGAATTTCTACTTAAATTTATACTCTTTCTCATTCTGGATTCTACTTCAATGAACAATAACCTATTTACTTAAACAGCATTTTTTTTTCCAAATTATAATGAAATGGCCTAGAAACTTTGTCATGATTTTGTCTGGGATAGAGTTAATTTTCTTTGTAGAGGCTTGTATGATGTGGTGTTTTGGATTTTGATAAAAACAGTGGTGATAATCAGAAACAAGGACTTTTTTTTTTTTTTTTTTTTTTTTTTTTTGCTTCTCACACTGCCCTGCCAACCTGTGCACAAGAAGCTAGGAGAGGACACAGCCAGAAGAGCTGACCCAAACTGGCCAAAGGGAAATCCCATACCATACAGCATCATGCTTAGCAACAAAACTTGGGGTAAAGAAGGAGGAAGGGAAGGGAAGGGAAGGGAGGGAGGGTGGAGGAGGAAGAAAGAGTGGGGAAGCATTTGTCTTCCCAAGAAACTGTTATGCATGGTGAGCCCTGCTTTCCTGGAAAAGGCTGAACAGCTGCCTGCCAATCGGAAGCAGCAAATGAATTTCTTGTTTTGCTTTGCTTGTGTGTGCCACTTTTGCTTTACCTAGTAAACTGTCTTTATCTCAGCCAGTTCTCACACTTTTACTTTTCAGATTCTCTCCCCCATCCCACCTTGGAAGAGTTAGAGAGTAGCTGTGTGGCACTTAGCTGCCTGCCGAGGCTAAAACACAACATACTTATGCATGCTTTACCTCTCCAGAAGTTCACCCAGACGTTCACCCATTTTTGTCTGCTTTACTTGCTCAAATGAATGAAGCAACGCAAATGTTTGTGTTTGCAGACCTAATCCTATTGCAATCAGAAGCAAAATTGCTATTAACTAAAAGCTTGTCAGAAACATGACCACCAGAAAATATTTCAGCCTTGGAAGTTGATACAATTCACAGAACCTTCACGATGCACAGGCTTTTTAAGCACACTTTGGGTAAAGGCAGGAGAAGCCAGCTCAAGACTATTTGGCTCAAGACTATTTGGTGTCCTTGAGGCTTTGGACTCTGCACAGTGGCAGGGGTAAAAGACCCTGCAAATGTTGTGTAAGGCTGCTTATATCCAAGTCTAGTTTAATTTGGCCATAATCAGGAAATACCTTCCTTATTCCTAATTTCTCTTATTTTCATCCCTTCTTCATAATACTATTGCTAAGGCCTTTTTTCTATGTCTGAAAAATTACATTTGCCTTCTAGTTTAAACCGATTAAATTATGCATATGCTATTTGTCAACAAAAACTGAATGGAAGGGAGGCATTCTTTTATTCCTGGACTGTTTTCCCATTTTAGTGGTCCTCTACAGCCTTTTTCAAGATTTAATAAATGGTGACTGGACTTTGTCTTTCATCATTCATGTGACAAATTAATTCTGCTTTGTTCACCTTCCCCACCCACTCCAAGATGATATTTGAACAATCTCCCATTTTATACTACCTACATTCTCCTTAATCTTCCACTTAATCTGAATACTCTTCTTCAGTACCTAAATACACATTTTCTCATTGCATGCATGTTTATATAACGTTCAGACTTATCCATTTACTGGCTTAATTGCTCAGAAAAACAGACTAATCTAATGAAAATTCAGTGCATATATATATATATATATATATATATGTATGTATTACTGCTGTATTGGGTTTATGTGGCAGGTTTTTGGTAGCTGGGGACTGAAAGGGTGACCTCTGTGAGAAGAGTCCAGGAACTGTGTCAGGTTAGATAAGGACCATTTCCTGTTGGCTCCAAAAGGGACCTGCCACTGGCCAGAGACTTGCCAAAAAACTATGTGTGTTGTACCTCTGTGACAACGTATGTAAGAAAGGGAAAAATAACTGCTGTGACAAAGCAGCTGGGAGAGAGAGGAGCAAGAAGTAGCCCTGCAGCCCCCAGGTGAGTGCTGCAGGAGGGCAGGAGGTGCTCCAGGCACACAGCAGCAGTTCCCCTGCAGCTTGTGGAGAGGCCCCTGGTGGAGCAGGCTGTCCCCCTGCAGCCCATGGGTCCCACACGGAGCAGATCTCCATGCTGCAGCCCGTGGAGGAGCCCCCGGTGGAGCAGGTGGATGTGGCCTGGAGGAGGCTGAGGCCTGTGGAGAGCCCCCGCAGGAGCAGGCCCCGGGCCAGAGCTGCAGCCCGTGGAGAGGAGCCCACGCAGGAGCAGGGGGTCTGGGGGGAGCTGCCACCCGTGGGGGACCCCTGCTGGAGCAGTCTGCTCCTGGTGGGTGGATGGACCCCGTAGTACGGAGCCGTGTGGGAACAGTTCCTGAAAACCTGCTGCCTGCGGGCAGCCCCCTCAGGCTCAGTTCTGGAAGGACAGCATCCCGTGGGAGGGACCCCATGTGGAGCAGGGGCAGAGAGGGACTGTGAAGGAGCAGCTGAGACAAAGCGTCAGGGACTGACCGCAGCACCCATTCCCTGTTTCCTTGTACTGCTCAGGGGAAGGAGGTGGAAGAGGGTGGATGGGAGGGGGAAGGTGTCTTTTAGTTTGTTTTCTTTGTAACTCACTTCTCTTCTGTGTTAATAAATAGGTAATAAATTCCTCTAATTGCCCTATGCTGAGTCTGTTTTTCCTGTGACAATAGTAGTTGAGTGATTTCCCCATCTTTAACACAACCCTTGAGCCCTTTCCATTGTATTTTGTCCCCCTTTCCATTTGAGGACAGGCAGTGAGAGAGTGTTTGTGATGGAGATCAGCTGCCCAGCTGAGTAAAAGCACCACACCCACTGACATTCATAAAATGGAGAAGTTGCTTTTCTTCTCCATTATATATGTTATTTGCAGCTATCTTATACTTGTATCATCTATTTAAGAAGATACTTGCTTTAAAAGTATAACCATCTGAGATACAAATGACATGATACTTGAGATACAAGCATAATTTCAAATAGATCCGTTTGAAAAATATCTTGCAAAATAATTGCCTAGTCCTTTTTTGAAATAGAAATAATTCAAAATCATGAGTTTTCAGTGGGAGTTCCTGATTCTGGACTCGTCTGTCTATGAATGAAAAGCACACAGAGAAAATATTTCCAAAAATTTTTACAGGTAAAAGTGAGCAGAATGTCTTATTTATACACTTGGATAGCAAGATTTCAAATTTGTTCAAACAGGATCCTGATATTCAGAAATGTTTAAAAGTATATATTATTATTTGCCTGAGAAACTAGTAGAGATGAAGTCTACTGTATTCTGCTTTGCCAGGAAAAGGTTCGCTTAGAGTTTATTTCTGGCTGAAGTTCCATGTGACTAAGCCAAAAACCAGAAGATTAGTCCTACACTTGGGGGAAACAGCTGAATCAATACATAATTATACACAGTCAACAGAGCTAATAGCGGGTGAAATTTTTAAGCTGAAAGCTCTTGTTTGACATGATAAGCCTAGAAAATAGCACTGTATGAGATTACCGCAATGGCACTTAACTGACTTTCATGGTAATGAATTAAAAAACCTTCGTACAAGGGTAAAAACACATCTGAATAGTAAATACATTTAAGTATTCTAAGGTATATCTGTGGCTATTTTAATTTCCTCCATAGGACCGGGGTAGTTACATGAGACTTCTGATATTTCACAATTTATCTTCACTAAAATATGAAACCACCGAAGGCAAATATACTATTCCTAAGCTGGTAAAAAGATTTATTCAATTATAATACTCATTATTATATCTGACAATTCTTAGGTCCTGGTGGGCACGAATTTCTTCACAAGCAATCACTGAGTGATATCAAATCCCATCACTCAGTGCGACAAACCCCCAAAAAAGTACATCTCTGAGACCATTACCAAGATGATTTGTCAACTCCAGAAGGCTTGCTGCCATCACCACTTCACTAGGAGGTGTGTTTCAGTGGCCAAGCCCCTGTCAGTGAAGAATCTTTTCCTCACCTCCAGCCACCCTGTCTCTGCTCCACGCCATTCCCTCGAGTTTTATCACTGTCCCCAGACAGCAGAGCTCAGCACCAGCCCCTCCGCTCCCCTCGTGTGGAATCTGCAGGCCGCCACGAGGCCTCTCCTGTCTCCTGCAGGCTGCACAAATGCAGAGATCTCAGCCACTCCTCATCCATCTTGCCCTCCAGACCTGTCACCACTTTGAAGCCCTCCTTTGGACACTCTCCAATAGTTTTATGGCCTTCTGTTAGTGTGGTGCCCCAAAGTGCACACAGGACTCAAGGCGATGCTGAAAGAGCACAGAGCAGAGCACAGCAATCCCTTCCCCCGACTGGCTAGGGATGCCATGCTGGAGGCACCCCAGGATGCGGTTGCCCCTCCTCGTGGGCTGCCAGGGCCCACGGTTGACTCACGGTCAGCTTGCCGCTGACCAAAACCCTCAGATCCCTTTCCGCAGGGCTGCTCTCCAGCCTCTCATCCCCCAGACTGTCCGTACAGACAGGGCTGCCCCTTGCCAGGTGTGGAATCTGGCACTTGCTCTTGCTGAAGTTCATATGGTTGGGGATTGCCCAGCTCTCTACTTTGTCAAGATCTCTCTGCAAGGCCTCTCTGCCCTCGATGGAGTCAGCCGCTCCTCCCAATTTAGCGTCATCTGTAAACTGACTCAATATGCCCTCAAGTCCTACATGCAAGTCAGTTAGGACAACACTGAAGAGAACGGGCCCTAAAATGGAGGCCTGTGGAAGCCCCCTAGTGACTGGCTGCCAGCCTGATGCAACCCCATTGACGATAACCCTTGGAGCCCGACCCGTCAGCCCCTTTTTCACCCATTGCATTATGCATTGCTCCAGCTGTGTGCTGGTCAATTTGTCCAGAAAGGAGAGAGTGAGAAACAGTATAAAATCTTTGCTGAAATCCAAACAGATGCCATCAGCTAGCTTCCCTCGGCCAACTAGATGGCTGACCACTTCATAAAAGGAATGAAAGTTCATTAAGCAACACTTTCCTGTGGTGGACCCATGTTGGCTATGATCAATGACTGCATTGTTCTTCAGGTGTTTTTGAAGGACTCCCAGAATACCTTTTCTCCATATTTTTACCATTTTTTACTGCCAGTGGTATGAGGGATAGAAACCTAAATGAAGAAACAAAGTAAATTTACGTGGGTTGAGATAAGGACAGTTGAACAGCACAGAAAACTAAGGGAAAAATAAAGAGTATAGAAAGCAAGAGAGGCATGGTGCAATGGCTTACTACCCACTGAACAATGGCCAGCCCATCCCCGAGCAGCGGTCCTACCACCAGCCCAGCCACCCAGCCCATAGGAATTGTTCATATAACTCCATTTTATGTTATGGAATATCTCTGGATATTCCAGAGGTATCCAGGACCTGGCACCTGCTTTTCTTGAACTTCATCACGTTGGCCTCAGCCCACCAAGACAGGCCTTCCAGGTCCCTCTGCAGGGCCTCCTTACTCTCCGGCAGATCGACACTTCCCCCCCAGCTTGGTGTCATCTGCAGACTTACTGAGGGTGCACTCATCCAAATCATCAAGAATGATCTTAAAGAAGATGGGCCCCAACACCAGCCTCTGGGGAAAAACACTGGTGACCGGTCACTAGCTGGATTTTGCTCCATTCACCAAGTCTCTCTGGGCCTGACTTCTAGCCAGTTGTTAACCCAGCAAAAAGTGTACCTGTGCAAGCCATAGGCTGCCAGCTTATCCACGAGAACACTGTGGGAGGCCTTGTCAAAGGCCTCGCTGAAGTCTAGGTAGACTTCGTCACCAGGCTTTCCCTCATCCACCAGGCTGGTCACCCAGTCATGGAAGGAGATGAGGGTTGGTCAGGCAGGACTTGCTCTTCATGAACGTATGCTGTCTAGGCTTGATCCCCTGGTTATCCTACACGTGCAGTGATTGCATTCCAGATGATTTACTCCATCACCTTGCCCGGAACTGAAGTCAGGCTGAGAGGCCTGTAGTTCCCCAGGTCGTTCTTACAAACCTTCTTCTAGATGGGCATCACATTCACAAGTTTGCAGTCATCTGGGACCTCTCTGGCTGATTGTAACTGCTGATCAGGGCCGGAAGATGGAAAGCGGCCCAGCAATCCCATCTGCCAACTCCCTCATCACCCTCGGGTGGATCCCACCTGGCCCCATGGACTTGTTACAGGCCAGGTGGAGCAGCAGGTCTCCAACTCTTCCCACCTGAATTGGGGGGGGTTCCTTCTGCTCCCCGTCCCAGACGTCCAGGTCAGGAGGCTGAGTATGACAAGGAGAACTGGTCTGACCACTAAAGGCAGACACAAAGAAGGCATTGAGAAGCCTTTTTGTTATCCTCAGCAGTCATGTTCTCCGCCACATGCAGTAAAGGATGGAAGTTCTCCTTGGCCCTCGTCTGACTGTTGATAGAGCTGTAAAAACATTTTTTTTGTTGTCGCTTACCACAGTTGCCGGGTTGAGCTCATCAGAAAATCTTTCTGATTTTCTCTCTGCATAGGCTGGCAACTTCCTTCTACTCTCCCCGAGTTGCCTATACCTTCTTGCACAGGAGACAAACTCTTTTTTTTTTTTTCTCCCAGAGTCTCAGCAACAAGTTCCATGTTCAGCTGTGCTGGTCTTCTTCAGATGAACTGAGCTTGGCAAGGGATACAATGAATAACAAGAAGGGGTTCTGCAGGTAGGCTGGCCACAAAAGAAAGACTAAGGAGAGAGTACCGCCTCTGACAAAGGAGGATGGAGAACCGGTAACAACAGACGTGGAGAAGGCTGAGGTACTTAACAACTTCTGTGCCTCAGTCTTCACTGGTGGTCAGGCTTTGCACATCTCTCAAGTACCCAAATCTCTAGATGGGGGCTCAGGGAGCAGAGCCCCTCCCACTGTAAGCAAAGAGCAAGTCTGGGACCTCCTGACACAACAACTACAAGTCTCTGGGGCCTGATGACAGGCATCCCCCCGTCCTGAGGGAATTGGCTGATGTAGTCGCCAAGCCTGTCTCCACCATATTTCAAAAGTCCTGGCAGTGGGACAAAGTCCCCAGTGACTGGAAAAAGGGGAACATCATTCCCACTTCTTAAGGGGTAGAAAGGAGGACCAGGGGAACTCCAGAGCCCCACCTCCCTGCCTGGAAAGATCATGGAATGGATCCTCCAAGAGGCCACGTTAAGGCACATGCAGGACAAGGAGATGATCCGAGACAGCCAGCATGGCTTTCCCAAAGACAAGTCATGCCAGACCAACCTGGTGGCCTTCTGTGATGGAGTGGACTGCATCCGTTGACAAGGGAAGACTGAATGAGGTCAACTACTTGGAGTTCTGTCAGGCTTTTGACACGGTTCCACACAACATCCTAATCTCTAAGTGGGAAAGATACGAATGGAGCAGGCAGTGGATAAGGAAGTGGCTCAATGGCTGGACCCAGAGAGAGGTGGGTAATGGTTCTACTTCCAGGTGGATGTCAGTGCCAAGTGGTGTACCTCGGGGGTCTATCCTGAGACCGGTGCTTTTTGGTATCTTCCTCAAGGAGATCGAAAATGAGATTGAGTGCACCTTGAGCAAGTTTTCAGACAACACCAAGCTGAGTGGTGCAGCTGATCGAAGAGAAGGAATGCAAGCCATGCAAAGGGACCTGGACAAGTTTGAGAAATGGACCACGTCAAGCTAAGGAGGTTCAACGAACCTAAGTGCAAGGTGCTGCACCTTGGTCGGGGCAAAAGAAGAGCAGCCCTGCAGAGAAGGACTTGAGGGTTCTGCTGGACGAGAAGCTTGACATGAGACAGCAGTGCGTGCTTGCAGTCCAGAAGGCCAACTGCATCCTAGGCTGCATCAACAGAAGCGTGGGCAGCAGGGTGAGGGAGGTGATTGCACCCCTCTACTCTGCTCCTGGAGGCCTCCTCTGGAGTGCTGCATCCAGGCCTGGTGCTCCCAGCACAAGCAAGATGTGGCTCCGTAAGGACGGGTCCAGAGGAGGGCTACAGTGGAAAAGAGGGGATGGCATTAAACTAAAAGAGGGGTTTTTAGAGTAGAGCTTAGGAGGATATTTTTCCTTTGGAGGCTGGTGAGGCACTGGACCGGGTTGCTCAGAGAAGCTCTGGATGTCCCATCTGTGCAGGTGCTCAGGACAAGGATGGGTGAGGCCATGCGTGACCAGATCTGGTGGGTGGCATCCCTGGCCATGGCAGGGGGATTGGAACTAGACGATCTTTAAGGTCCCTTCCATCCTGAGCCATTCTACAATTTTATGATTGTATGATCACAGTGTGATTCTGCGATTGTATGATTGAGTGATTCTATGATTCTAAGAAGAAGACCAAGAAAGTGTCTGTGGCAGAGTCACCGCTTTTATTTTGTTATTTGGAAGTGAAAAGTGCCCTGCTAAAGGCGCCGGGGGGGCGGCCTCTTGCAGGGCTGGGGAGAGTCCGGGCTGCTGTGGGCCCTCCTCTTTGGGGGGCGCCGGGGCCCCCCAGGCAAGCTGTTCCTGCCCTGGCCAGAAGGAGAGGGCCCATGGCTGCAGCACTGCAGTGCGGCATCTTCTTCCGCCGCCTGTCCAGGCTCTCCGACGGGCTCCTCCTGCTCCCTAGGGATGGGTGTGGTGGTTGGGTGGCCAGGACCCCCACGCAGAGCAGCACTGGAGGTGCTGGGGAGCTCCTCGACGTCAGAGGCCTCTGAGCTGCTGGAGGAGTGCAGGCTGGAGGGAGGAGTGTCCCGGGAGGACGCAGCAGGGCTGGGAGTGGCCACAGGGCTCTCTTCGGGCTCCCTGCTGTCCTGGGAGCCCTCGAGGTCCACCTCAGGGCCGTTTTGGTGCTGGCTGACAGGCGGGGGTTCCAGGAGCCCCAGCTCCTCGAGGAACTCGTCACTGCACATCTCCACAGTTCCTTCGATGAGCTGCTGTACAAAGCTTGTTGTATGGCTCTGCAGGGACGGCTGCAGCTCCCGGATCAAGGCCACCTCATCCAGCCCGTAGCGGCACAGGCAAGAAACAACATTGGCCTCCAGCACATCCTGGTCCCACCAGGCAGCCCCGAACAACTCCCTCGCTTGCTGGCGCACCCAGCGCCTCAGTGGACCGAGGATAGCAGGGTGTTCCTTGAAGAGGGCCGCCCATTCCTCAGGCAGGAGGCCGCTCACAGCAGTCTGAGGCACCAACACTGCAGCCCCCTGCTCATCCTGCTGGCTGTCCTCTTGTGTCTCTGCACGGCGGGGGACCTGCACCTCCAGAAAGTCGTCTTCAGCCCAGATGGAGTAGCGGATGGAGGTGATGCCCTGCCTGCAGAGGGGGCAGGTGACACTTCTCTTGCACCAGCGTATGATGCAGCCCAAGCAGAACTGGTGCTGACAGGGGCTGACAATGCTGGGCTCCTTGGGGTTCCCCTGGCACACAGGGCAGGTGACTTCAGCCTCTGTGGCCATGGTCCTGTCTCGCTGCAGCAGGCTGGGGAGAGCTGCGGATGGAGAGCTGCTTCCCCTCGCTGGCGCCGCTGCGACAGGTGCTGCGCGCTGCAAGAAGGAGAGAGGCCAGGGTCAGTGGCTGTGCCAGGGCGGGCAGCATCAGTGCCCCAGCCCCTCAGCAGGAACCCCCCCCAGCCCCAGCCCCAGCCCAGGCTGGGCCGTCCCGTGCCCCCCCCGCGGGCTGCCCCGGGCCACGTGTCCCCGCACAGCTCACCTGCACTGCTGCGAGCGCGCCTCACAGGGCCCCGGCTGCCTGAGCCAGGCAGGGCCGGGGAAACACGGCACTGGCTGCGGGGACGGGCACTGAGAGCAGCTGCCAGTGGCCCCACAGCACAGCTCCACCAACTCCTTGCTCGGCACTCCAAGCCTCGCACACACGCTCAGCGGGAGTCCAGGCACGAGCCAGGCTGGGACGGGCTCTGCTGGCGCCCCTATATGAGCAGCGAGGGCCGTGAGGTCACAGTGCATTGCTGGGTGACCTCAGAGCCCATCACTGAGTGTCATCACAGACCATCGCTGGTACAGTATTGATATCCAATCTTTGCTGAAATCCAAACAGATGCTAAGAGCTGGCTTCCCTTGTCCAATTAGATGGTTGTCTCAATGTGCTATAGGGACTTTCTCCCCTTCTCCAGGAAATTAGAATTTTGTACTGGGCAGGCCCTGCTCTGTTGTCCAATTCCCTCGTTATGGCTAACCTGGTGGCCAAACTAAACATATATTGCAATTTTTGAATGCCCCAGCTCCCATGTGCCTTCACTGTAGTCCTTAACAGTCCATTTTCCCAGGGGCCAGTGTATGAAAGGGGATGTGGTAG
This sequence comes from Nettapus auritus, assembly GCA_011076525.1. Lineage (NCBI taxonomy): Eukaryota > Metazoa > Chordata > Aves > Anseriformes > Anatidae > Nettapus > Nettapus auritus. Next base: position 76,588,253 of record CM021797.1, read on the forward strand.
ACTCACTCAATGCCATCCTCTTTGGCCCATTGGTTTTTTACATTGACAGTAATGAGGTAGCAAAGACACATCCAAGAGTGATCAAAAGGGCATTTACAGCTTTGGAATGATTGGTTGAAGGATCAGGTGCACAAGTACTGTTTTCCTCATTCCAGTAGCAGGGATCAGTACTGAAAGGAAGAGGCAGGCGCAGCAGATGAATACATGGCTCCGAGGCTGGTGCCACCAACACAGTTTTGGGTTCTTTGTGCTGGGTTCAATGAAGCACATCTGAAGCATTTCTCCACAAGTGCATGCAGCATGAGAAACAAGCAAGAGGAGCTAGAAGCCTTGGCCCTGTTCATCCCAGAGCTACGACACCTTTGGCATAAGCAAAAGCTGGTGGGAACAAACTTATGATTTGTGCTTTGCGATGGATGGTTCCAGGCCCTTCAGAAGGACAGGCAGGGCAGGTGAGGCTGGGGGGTCCACACGCTATGTAATGGAGGCACTGGGCTGTACAGAGCTCACAGTCAGTGACAGTGGGTTTGAGACCTGCTGGGTAAGGATCACGGGACAAGCAACTGAAAGGGGTGTTGTGGAAGTCTGGTATAAACCAGCTGACCAGGATGACAACACTGATGAATTATGCTTTAAGGAACTGAGAAAACTTCTAGATCAGCTGTCCTTTTCCTTATGAGGGACTTCAACCTGCCAGATGTCAACCAGGAATTTCACATCACTGAGAAAAAGAGGTCCATGAGATTCTTCAAGCACTTTGTTATATGACTTTGTTATATCTTCTTGGTACAGGTAATAAGAGAGATGACTAGGAAAGATGCCCTCCTAGACCTGCTTCTTGTAAAGAGGGAGGGTCTGGTGGGTGAAGTGGAAACAGGAACGCTTCAATCTGAGGAGCCTGAACTGGCTGTTTTGATGTTTTATTGTGGCCCCGCTTGGGTACATGGTCATCCACATGAGGCACTTTTACAACCAGGTTCTCTACCTAGGCAGTAAGATCTTGTCCCAGTGCAGCAGCCCAGATGGGCTGGCCTCAGTGCTGCCAGTGGCTCTGCTTCCATTGCTGGAACCTCCCCCATGGGGCATTTACCACCATCCACAAGTCAGGAGAGAGAGAGTGAGCATTTGACCCTTTCTGCCATATCTAAAGCCAGCTGGATGGCCCACCCTTCTGCCTGTTGGCTCCATTCCCCTGCTCCATCAGTAGTTTCTGGAACTTGTCATGTAGAACTCCATAGAGCAGCCTTCCAACTCCATTGCACAGTGAACAGAGCATATTGCTTCTCATTTTCTGATACCTTATTATGCAGTGGAGCCTCATCAGCACGTGTCACTTCCTCCTTTGTGGATAAAGAGGTCCCCTGGTTTTCAGCCTGGTTTTGATATGGAAATGAAGGAGAGAAACAAGAATCAGCTCCACTCAGAATCTGAGTCTTATCCCACCCCCTGTCCTCACCCTCATGGGGGGCTTGTGCTCCCCAGCCTTTGGGCCCTGTGGCCAGGAACACCTCCCCTCTGTTGCTGGCAGCACCCACAGGCTCTTCCCTGGGCTCCCTTTGAAGTAAGGGGAAGGTAACCAAGCCACCTGGTTAGTCAACACCAGGGGATCTGCCAAATGATCTGGAACTGCCCAATTAAACCTGTTACGTACTGTAGAAGGGGATAAAGTTCCTATAGTGCATGTAAGAAACATGCTGGGTAAGACAGTCTGGGCTACTCCTGCCTCAGGCAAAGGCAAACCCATTGGTGGGATTGCTTTTACTCAGCGGCCTGGGTGCACTTGGTCGGTAATGCAAGAGAATGGAGAGGTCCAATGTGTACCTCAAGGGTATTTAATATTGGGTGAGAATAGCCCATAAGATGAATTGAATTATGTTAATTATTATCTAACAGTGTATGTGATCACCATTGTGATTGCTGTATGTCAATGTCGTATTAATGGTATCACAGTAAGAGCCACGCAGATAATGATGAATGAATTTTGATAGAATTGGACAAGCACAGCAGTGTGATGGAATGACGATGGGCCTCAACATGACATGATCCAATGTCACACACCATCTCTTCTACTGTAAAAGACTGCTGTGACAGTTGGAGCCTGAAGTCAGTCATGGACTACACAAACTCAGTGGACATTTTATATACATAAATGAAAATGGTGATTAATTGGAATGTATTGGAAAGGGTGTAACCCAAGCATGACATAAATGATTGGAATAAGGGGTGGATATTGTCCTGGTTTCAGCTAGGATAGAGTTAATTTTCCTCCTAGTAGCTGGTAGGGTGCTGTTTCAGGGATTTAGGATGAGAATAATGTTGATAACATGCTGATGGTCGACAGGCTGCAGAGCAGTGCTTACACTAAGCCAAGGATTTTCAGCTTCTCACTCTGTCCTGCAAGCGGGCAGGCTGGGCACGCAACAGGAGCTGGGAGGGGACAGAATCAGGACAGCTGACCCCAACTGGCCAAAGGGATATCCCATACCATATGTCATTCTGAATGATTACTATGGGGTGGCTGGCTGGGGAGGGGGAACTGCTGCTCAGAGATAGGCTGGGCATTGATCAGCGGGTGGTGAGCATCTCTTATTTTGTACCCATTATTATTAGTAGTACTACTATCACTATTGTTATTATTTTCCTTTCTTTTCTGTCCTAATATACTGTCTCTACCTCAATCCACAAGCTTAGTTTTTATTTATTTATTTATTTATTTATCTATTTATCTATTTATCTATTTATTCTCTCCCACATTCAGTGTGTGTGTGTGTGTGTGTGTGTGTGTGTGAGCATATGGCTGCATGGTGCTTAGGTGCTGCCTGGGATAAACCACAACAACTCTCTTTATTTTTAATAGGCAATAATTCACAAATCAAAACATAATAAGATTATAAACTGTGTTCATGCTCTAAGTATACTAATTGCAATCATATCTTCAAGCCAAAACACCTAGAATTATTTAATCTATTAATATTATAAGTTTTGAATCAATATTACTGTTCCATTAAAGCCCTAGCTAAAGCGCAACAACTCTAAGTAGCTGATAACTAATATATCTTTGTCCTAGAAATAGAAAAAATTTTACAGGGTGAATTCTTCTGTACTTTTTAAATTGGGGAGAACCCTGTAAGTATCTGTAGTTCATAAAAGACCTTTGATTATAAATAAATAAATAAATATTAACAAATCTAAATCTCCAAACCAATCAACCACCAACCAACCTACCAAAGCCAAAAAACAAAACAAAACAAACAAAAAAACAAAACAAACAAACAAAAACTTCACTTTCCTTAAATTTGGTGATAGTATCAGAGAATCACAAAATCACAGAATAGTCTAGGTTGGAAGGTTTTTTCTAGGTTGTTTGTTTTTTTCATCTTACAGTGCGGCCCATTATAGTCCACCTTGAATATTTCTACAATGAACTTGCTACTGCCTGTTGACAGTGCTGGAGATGGACTTTGGGAGAGATAAACTGTGTTTTGCTTTATCCCCTCCACTTGTTCCTAACAAAAAGTCACTGAGAAGCATGTATCATTGGTGCCAGACACAAGTTTTTCAATAAAAATACTATGTATAAAGAAGTATCACTTCCAGAAATAAATACCTTAAATATCTTTCATGATGAAACAGAATATCTCACAGTAAAATTCTGGTCCCCTTGACTATTTTAGAGCCTTAAAATTGTTTTCCTTTATGTCAAAATTCTCTTTTGATGACCTTGTAGATATTTGAAAAAAGGGAATTCAAAAGCCTATGTTCAATAACCTCCTCCCTGGCAGCTTTTTGATTGCAGAGTGATCAATATAATCATGTTTTCCGTGTAAAAAAAAGAGTTATCAATGCCATGTTGTGGCATTGACAAAACTGTAAATATGTTTGTCTGACCTCTTTGCTTAAAAAACCCTTGTTTTTTTTTTTTTTTTTTTTTTTGTATGACCAGGGACAAAACTGTTGAATTAAAAATATCTCATAAAACTGCTTTTGGATGCATCTGCTAACTGGTATTTATTAATGTCTTGAACTCAAAGGAAAGAATAATCTGCTCAGTTGGGAACTATTGAGCAGAATATTCTGTGTATATTCTGAGTATATTATATATATATTCTGAGTATATTATATATATTATATAATATTCTGAGTGTATTATATGAGAGAGTATATTATATAATATTCTGAGTATATTATAAGAGAGAATATAATATTCTGAGTATATTATATATACTCACTAAAACAACGTGGTGTCCTCAGCATACAGGGATCAAATGAGAAATAATTATTTTGAAAAAAAAACATTAGGTATATTAAGAGGTACAGCTTCTGAACTTGAAGTAGAAGAGCATATTAAATGACAGGCTTCATGTAGTCTTTGAAGTAAAAAATATGAAATACTGAAAATTAGCACCTAGTTCCGCATAGTTTGTCCACCTCATTCCATATCCTGCTCTTGGCTTGGAGTGGCTGATGTAAGTCACAACCTTGACAAATAGATGGCATTTGTTCAATTCAGATGACACTCATCACACCGAGTTTTGTTCTAAAGCTCTGAGAATTTAATTGAACAGATATTGAACCAGGTTAAAATTTCCTCTGCTTTAACTTAGAAAAATTAAGATTCTATATTTAAGACTCCACAATTTTATGCATTAGACGGAATCATGTAGGAAGTTTAAAGGAGGAAATGTTAATAAAATACAACTTAATTTTTAATTGCGTATAGAAGGGAATTTCAGTACAGCAGAGTTTAGTGATTTCTATACCTATCAGCAAGAATAAAATTTTTCCTATCTGATATAGATACACTACTGAACGTGTGACATGAACTTTTTTTTCCTTTTTTTTTTTTTTTTAATTTGTAGGTTTGTTTATGACATTCAAAAATGAATTCATAGACAGTTTAATGTAAGTTTTGGGGGATGTATGATGCCATTCACTTTAATTTCACTAGCATATATTGCAGATATCTGTTTCAGTTTCAAATTAATTAAGATTATAGACATTGTATGTTGTATTCATTAAGTAATTATGATGTTCATTGGAACATTTCTGCTAAGTATTATGGTCAGTTTTGTAGAGCAGCAGGCTGTGCTGGAATAAATAAGAAAAAGTAAAACTACTAAGGATGGTTTCCTATTGCACTCCCTTGCCCGTTCCCAGAGTAAAGTTCAGTTTCACTCTAAATTGGAACAGGCTTGAGAGAAAGACAATCTAAGTAGACAGTGTAAAGTACATCATCAAAGAAAAACATAGTTTTCCTTAGTTGGAAAATATGCTAAGATGATTTTGCAGGGAGTACAGTTGTAATCTTACCAAAGATTGTTTCATGCTTACCGTAAGAACCTTTCTGATTGATTGTATATTGTATTTCAGCAGTTTTCAGTTTTAGGGAATTTTAAATTAATTTTGTTTCTAGGATGACAAGAAGTATGCCATTTTGCAGTAGTTATTCTAAGCTGCAGAAATATGTATCAATTTTTCTTCTTCGTGTATTGGCAGCAGATAAATTGTGTATAGCTTAAGTGTTTCACGGCAATACAAACTCCAAATATGTTAATAAGGTTTTCTGTAGTGTGCTCCATCTGTAGAATTTCTATAATGGAAATAAAAAAAAATAGCATAATATGACTTTATTTATGTATTTATCTATTTAATTTTTATTTTGCATATTTTTCATTAAGCCATTCTGAACATTTCTGCTTTATTAGAAATTGAATTAAAGGTGCTTCTGGAAATTTATCCATGTACACATTTGAAGTCACAGAATCATAGAACAGTTAAGGTTGGAAGGGACCTCATCTGGTTCAACCCTATGTTCAAGCAGGGTTACCCATAGCAGGTTGCTACAGCCCATGACCAGGCAGTTTTTGAAGATCTCCAAGGAGGATACTTCACAATCTCTCTGTGCTCCTGCCAGTGGTCCATCACCCTCACAGGACAGAAGTGCTGGCATCAGAGGGAACCTCCTGTGTACCATTTTGTGCTGGTTGCACAAGGGAGGGATGGAAAGGGACAGGAAGGGATGGGAAAGGACGGGAAGGGATGGAAAAAGACGGGATGGGACTGGATGGGACAGGACTGGACGGGAAGGGCAGGGCAGGACAGGGCAAAGCAGAGCAGGGCAGGGCAGGGCAAGGCAGGGAAGGGAAGGGCAAGGAAGGGCAGGGCAGGGCAGGGCAAGGAAGGGCAGGGCAGGGAAGGGAAGGGAAGGGCAGGGCAGGGAAGGGCAGGGAAGGGCAGGGCAGGGAAGGGCAGGGAAGGGCAGGGCAGGGCAGGGCAGGGA
>CM021797.1:76602762-76651586 GCA_011076525.1 Nettapus auritus
TTTCTTTTCTCTTTTCTTTTCTCTTTTCTTTTTCTCTTTTCTTTTTTCTTTTTTTTATTTTTTTTCGTTCCTTTTCATTTCTTTTCATTTCGTTCCTTTTCATTTCTTTTCATTTTGTTCATTTTCATTTCTTTTTGTATTTTCTTTCTTTTATTTTCTTCTTCCTCTTTTTTTTTTTTTTTTTTTCTCCTTGAGTTCTCTCTTTAAATGTTTCAGAAACTGGAAAAGCTGCAAGTAGAGATCTGCATTTTGAAAGTTCTTAAGAAAGCAGTTCCCAATAACTGAGTATTACAGGAAACACTGACAAGCATGGGGCATCCAGCACCTCACAAGGAAGCCTGTTCTGGTGTATGACCACCCTCATGGTAAAGAAGTGCTTCCTGATTTCCAGTTGGAACCTCCCCCAGTGTAGCTTTGTGCCATTCTCACATATTCTATCACTGGTTGCCAGGGAGAAGAGACTGACACATCCTTCTCCACTTCACCTTCTCAAGAAGTTGTAGAGAGCAGTGATGGCACCTCTGGGCCTCTTCTTCTCCAGAATGGACAGCACCGTGTCCTCAGCCTCTTCTCACAGTGCCTTCCAGGCTTTTTACCAGACTTGATGCCCTTTTCTGGGTGCTTTAAAGGACCTTAACATCCTTTTTATGTTGTGGAGCAAAGAGCTGCATACAATATTTCATGTGAGACCACAGCAATGCTAAAATAGTAGAAACATCACCCCATTTGACCAGCTGGCTATGCTGTGTTTAATTAATCCCCAAATAGGGCATGCTGCTGGCTCATGTTGAGCCTGCTGTTGAACAGAACTGGCCCTAGAACTAAGCCCCAGGGAACATCATTAGTGATCATTAGTGACCAGCTGCCAGCCAGATGTAGCCCCTCTCACTCTGACTCTTTGAGCTCTACTGTTGAGTCTGTTCAAAACCCAACGTAGAATGTCCCTGTTCATCTCACACTTGAACAATTCATCCAAAAAGGTGCAGTAAGGGATGGTATCAAAGGCCTTACTAAAATCCAGAATTACTTCCACTGTCTTCTAAGACAGTGCTCTAAATCCACTAAGCAGGTGACCTTATCATAGAAGGATATCAGATTACTAAAATGGGAATTTCAGATTACTAAAATAGGAGTTTCCTGAACTCATGTTGATTATGTCTAATAATAGCTTTGTTCTTTACATGCTTTTCAATTGCACCCAGTATAATCTTCTCCATAACTTTCCCAATGACTGAGGTTACACTAGGATGTCTGTAGTTTCCCCTGTCTTTTCTCATGCCCCTTGTGTAGATGGTATAATATAGCATAGCTTCCAAACAGCAGGGACCTCACAGAATCACAGATTGGTTGAGATTGGAACGGACCTCTGGAGACCATCTAATCCAAATCCTCCGCCAAGCAGAGTCACATTGTGCAGACTCCAAAGAAAGTTAGCAAATTTTTGAGAGGGGTCCAGCTATAACATCCACTAGTTCCTTCAGTACTCTGGAGTGAATCCTGTCAAGCCCCATGAACTTATGACCATTCAGCTGATACAACTGGTCCCTTAGAAGTTTGGTGATCATGAAATGGAAAGCTCCCCTAGTTAAGGTCCTCCAACCAAGAGGATAAGGCAACCAAGGATCCGTCATTAATATTAAAAAATGGATCAAAAAAAAAAAAAAAAAAAAGATATTAAATGCCTCTGACTTCTCCTCCTCCTTACTTGGTAGGTGACCATCTTTATCAAGTATCAGTCCAATGTTTTCCTTAGACCTCCTCTTGTTAACATACTTAAAAAAAATAATTTTCTTTTTCTGCCCAAGTTCTAAAATGACCAGAAACAATATGAAATTCTTCCACAAATGAATAAAAAATATTTGTAACAATGTCATACATATAATGAACATTCAGCAATAGCTCATTGAGTGTGGAGTTTTGGATATGAAGCTATTTTTAAATGTATGCTCTTTCTAGTTCCTGAAATTTGCAGATTAATATTTCTTGCCTGACTGAGCCAATACTCTAAAATATAAGATAATGGGAAAATAAGCTTTTGGATTTTTATTTATTTGTGATTAATAGGAGTTATATGCACACACAAGAGAATCAATTCTTGAACTCTATGCATCAAGCCTATTTAATCTTAGCTTTGTTTCATTCTTCCATGGCGAAAATATATTAAAGATATTTTGGGGCTAATTCTGAAGTTCTAAATACATTTCCAAAATAACAGAAAATATTATCTGCCTTCAGAAGAAGCTGAGATGCAGTGCTATGGAGAGGAATCAAGCAAATAGGTAAGCATTGCATAGTGTACTCAAATTATTTGGGAGCACTCAATACCATCTTTGGTTTCCTCTTCATGAGAAGACAGATCTACTGTGAGCCACACAACGACAAGTCCTCATGAGCCCCCCTCTCAACTCAGAGAAGCTCATGACTGGATGAAGACCTGGACCGTATGTGCCACAGGATGTGTTGAAATAATACTGTTCAGGAAGGATGAGGCGAAGCACAAATTCAGGGAGCAGCAGGGGTGGCATCTCCTGAGGGACTGGGTAGCTGCCAGTGACAGGATCTTTCTTTGTTCTAATTCTTTGTTGTTGTTGTTGTTGTTTTCTGCATCAACAGGCCTCTTCCAAGGATATTGGGACAGACAGATCTTTGCTTTAACTCTCTATAGCTAATTTTCCAGCTATGATCAAGATCTCTTCCCTATATTTTTCCACTGGTTTATGAAATGTTGAACATATTTACCATAAAATCTTGCTGAAAAAATTGCTGCTCAGAATGTATGTAGCTAGGTTATATTGCAAGAGTGAGCAGCAGTGAATAAAGCAGCAGTGAATAAAGATTACAACATAAGTATGTTAACATCTAATCACCAGAATACAATCATTTACCTGAGGCCAACAGCTTACTGAAATGTAGGGATTTTGCCACCACTACCTCTACTGCCACCTCCACCACCACCACATATATGTACATCAGAAAGTAATTCTGAGATATAGTGCATGTTTGACAATTGGTTATTAAAATTTATTAAAACACTCTATGAGACTGATAAAAATAAAATAAAATAATAATAGTAAAAAAAAATGTAAAACTTGGGCAGCTCAAAAAAAAAAATAAATTACTGTTTGATCAACTTTATCCCTGTTGATAACTGTAATCAAGTTAGTGACTGTTGGTACCAGTGATGCAAGAATGGAGGTAGACTTCCGTCTTTACCTTAAAGACACAAGCCTGCATTTAGAGATTGTTTAGCATACCAAATGCTCTGATATTTTCTCCCAAATAATGCAATGCAAGGAAAGTTGGCCCCAGCCACCTGCAGAGGTCCGAACCAACACTTCCATGTCTCTGTGACATGTTACTCTTTCTTCAGCTTTTGAGTATATTAAAATTGCCAACTTTGGGTAACTGGTTATATATGTAAACCAGAAGGCCATGCTCCCTAGGGAAAAAAAAAAATAAAATAAAAATAATAATAATAATAATAATAATAATAATAATAATAATAAAGCTTTTATTTATTTAAATGTATCAATGAGTCTAAAAACTTTCACTTGGGAATGTCATATAAAAGTAAACACCTAACAAAGCAGAAGCTCTGAAAGAAGTTGGATTTGATGATCCTTTTGGATCCCTTACAACTCAGGATATTCTGTGATAATGTGTCTGTAAAAAAATTGTTTAAGAAGATAGAAGAAAATATTACACACTCTGACTAGGCTTGACACCATCAAGGAGTCATCAAGGGTAAACTGTGAACTGTCAGGTGACATTTTAAAGTGAGTTAATTAGTAGCTTACGTGAAAGTTTTTGATGTAAATGTAGAAAAGTGAGAGTGGCAAAAAAATCTAATTGTTTGTAAACACACCATAGATTTTTATGTTAATTCTCCAGATATCAATATTTTAGCACCCACAGAAAAGAAATTACATCTATTACTATTTTAAGTTTAAAGAAATATATTTTGTCCTGCTTTCAAATTACTCTGTTGTTTTCTTTGAAATGTAAATGTATTAAATATATTTAAATTGGGAATTTTGGTAAGTGAGCAGTTGGATGTTGATTTCGTCAGGTAGTCTGGATTGTAATTTGTCTCATGTGTAATGTAATATTATATTCTATATTATCCCTCTGCCATTTTTTCCTCCTTTATAATGGATTTTTTTTTCTTCAGGTTTTAGACCATAAAGTTAAATTCTAACTTCAGTCAGAGAGATGACAATTATGTAAGTGTCATCAAATGTAAATCAAGACACTTTGCTAACAACTTGCTGTAAAAATCTAACTATATGTGAATGGCAATACTACAGTATTTCATTTCAATGTGAAATATAGGATATGTTTCTCTATCTCCATGTTTTTAATTTAGTGCAATAAGCACTGTCAGAAGTCTTATGTAGCTACAATACAAAGGTTATATCACATGTTCAGGTATATAAATTATGAAGATAACATCAAAGAAATGTAGAAAAAAATATGTCTGCAAACCATTAAACATTCTTCCACTCACTACTTAAATTGGAGAGATGAGGAATATACCTACATTGTAATTTCTCCCTATTTACAGTTAGCTGATGTGACTACACCTGAGTTACTAAATTGAGCTCAGATCAATTGGAAATGATTTTATTTATCAGAAGACTGAGTTTAGCCTTCAAATTGTGTGCTGTAGGACGAGACTGAAAAATTACTTGAATGGAGTCATTAGCAGTAAAAGTTCCAACAATCTGTCATGGACTGATATTTATTTGGACAATGATAGGCTATATAAAGAGAATAAAAGAACTAAAATAAAATAGAATAAAAGAAATGAAAGAACTGTCTATCTGTGGATTTCACGTCTAAAACTTGTAAAACCGTGTCATTAAACAGTCAAATTTCAAATCCTAAGTTCGGATAGAAGTTATTACAATAATTTTAATAAAATGTCATCAGTTTTTCCAGTATTTTTGATTTTGTTTAGTTTTGTTTCAGTAGGAACACACAGCATCAATACCTTTGGACTACTTGCATATTGATATTGCCCTCTGAACTGGGTCTGCCTGGGACAAAGTTAACTTTCCCTGCAGCTGCCCATACAGGACTGTGCTTTGCACTTTTAGCTGGAACACCAGTGTTTTGTCCACTGATGAGCAGTGCTGGCACAGCATCAGGACTCCCTCCAAACACCGCCAGAGTCAGCAGTCTGGGGGTGGTCAAGAAGTGGGGAGAGAACATCATCAGGGCAGCTGACCTATAAACCTACCAAAGGGATATAAGAGGGTTGGGGGCTCTTATTATGAAGACATCTGTCCTCTCAAACCACCACTATGTGTATTGAGACCCTGCTTCCAAAGATGAGACCAAACAACACCCATCGATGGGAATTAGAGATTTTTTTTTTTTTTCTGTGCTTCTGCATGGCTTTTGCTTGTTCTTTTCTCTTTCCTTTTCTCTTTAATTAAACTATTCCTATCTCAACCTGTGAGCCTTTATTTATTTTTGTTTTTCTTTCCAGCATACATTCTTCTTCCCCTCTTCTTCTGAGGGGGTGTGCAGGGGTGGTGAGAGAGAGATTGCAGGGGAGTTTCACTGCCCAGCAAGGTAAATCCACTGTCCTCACATTTCCATTACGAAGAGAATAGAAAATATGTTTACAATGTACCAGAGAACCTACTAATTTACAATTTTTAATACAATTTCTGAAGGCAATGCAATAGAAATATTATAAAGACAATTTGATTTTCACCAAAGTGGAACAAACTGAATTTTATCCTTTCCTTATTCATTAATTTTGTGTTTGGGTAAAAAGAAATTGTGATCCTTCAGACTGAGGAGATTTAACATGGGGTAATGATTTCCTCATCGTTTGCTGTAGGATTTGTGCTATCCTCAAATAGTCAGACATAATTTTTAATGATTGACTGTGGTAAATATGATAAATATACTACCAGTTTATTTTTGTATGGCTGATATCTAAATATATTTCAGTAGAGTTTTGCTGAATTTGCATCTTGACTGTAAGCAATCAAGTATCTGATCTATTAATTCCTTACCTAATCTCATATTGCTTGGAAAATCAGCAGCGATAAATCAGCTATATATCTCTATGGCTGACCTAGCTGTCTTCCTTCTGAAAATATTGGTAAAATTTTTATGGTTATCAGACAGAATTACCAGAACTCTTTAAGATGAAATTAGGTTTTATGATAAAAGATTGTTTCACTTTACCTAAATGTATCCAAGGAAGCAAACATAGTTGCTTTCACAAACACGTATTTTATTATTATTATTATTATTATTATTATTATTATTATTATTATTGTTGTTGTTGTTGTTGTTGTTGTTGTTGTTGTTATTAAGATAGAGCATGTCCACTCATCCTGAAGCAACCTTTGGCTGAACTACCAGAATATTCATTGAAGATGCTGAAGACACTTATGACCAATTCTATTTTGTCTTATTTGACCTATAAACTTGAAGCTTAATCTTCTACAACCTGGTTGATGATTATTCAGTGACACGTAAGTAAACTTTTGGGGGTTTCACCTTTGTTTTCTTATATATATAAAGAAGAACATGAGTACAAACAGATACCATGCTCCAAATGGACAACTTTTCTATCAGAAGATTGATCAGAAATGTGGGATGGAGTTTGAGCGCCTTTTGAGGAACAAGTATTTGCATCACTGTCTAGTACAGAATGTGTAATCATAGGGAACACAGAAAATATTAGATCATATTGTAACTCCTGACAGATGTAAAACCATTTAATAGATATTTCCAGAAGTGAATTTCTACTTAATTCTGCGTGGCTTATGAGAGTATAATGAGAGTAATTTATTTCTCTCTCTCTCTCTCTCTTTTTATTTATTGTTTTGTTTTGATTTGATTTGATTTGATTTGATTTGATTTGATTTGATTTGATTTGATTTGATTTTTTAAATCACCAAGGTAGGTCAGACCTGGTCATCACTTTGTAACTGAATCTCAGTTACATCTTGATTTGAAGAAGTAAGTTTGTTGTGACAGGGCTCTAAAATCACACATACGTCTTAATTACCCTTAAATTTTTTGATGCTAACAAGTGTTACTCTTTCTGAATTCTTAAAATACTGTCTGTCATTTGAAAGATCAAGACTTTTTTTCTAAAAAAAATAAAAAAATAAAAAATAATAAAAAAAAATTTATTAAGAGTGTTTGCTTGTAATTTTTTTTTGTCATTTCATACCGTAATAATAATAATAATAATAATAATAATAATAATCTGTTAAAAGTATGCGTAGAACAAATTATTTAAGTTGCTTCAAACAAAATTTGTTAAAAGACTAACTTGTTCTGAGACCATATCTGGCATCCTAAGAAATGATGAGACTGGAAAGGTGTATTTAAACTTGCTTTCTGAAGTCACTGAGTTGAGGCAGATCTAAAAGTTCATTCTATTTTTGGACATCCAGAGTAGGCAAAGACAATCCACTTTGCCTAGATTTACCATATATCTACCTACACTCTGGACTCTGTCATACAGAACTGGAAAGGACTCCTATAAAGATATAAATTATTTTGAAGGGTATTTTGCATCTAGAGTAGATAAATTATCCCAAATATTATTGTATATGAAGGCAAAAGCAGCTACTGTCACAGTCTGTACACAATTTTACTTAATAAATGTTCTCAAACTCTGAATGCTGTAGTGAGTGATGATAGATCATACTTAAGACTTACATATTTCTTAGCATTGTTACATCAGATACTGGCATAGACACTTTGAAGTCCTGAAGCAATTTTGAATAGAATGTCTGAATAAAAATACCTTTAAACTCTTCACTGTTGTACAGGTACAGATACACATGCGTTATCTCTTGTGTCCCGAATATCACATTCTACAAAATTGGAACGAGTTGATGTCAAATGTGGTTTCTCATCTATAACTGACCAATAAGTTTCTCTTGGGCACTATTCGTTAATTTTCTGTAATAAGCACCAAACACTATTCAATAAAAGTAACAACAACAACAACAAAAAACAACCAAACAACCAAAACAAATAAAATAAACAGAACCTCTTCCAATGTCTTATATAGGAAAAAGATATTTCATCAAAGGTGGTTCTGCATATTCACTTTGATAAATTATTCTTAGCAGTATCTTTTGAAGTGGATGACTAAAATAGGGTTAACAGGAGTATTATTAGATCTGCCTTTCAAAATTATATTTTAAAAGATGAGAGTGTGTAGTAGGTTTATGTGGCATGGTTTTGGTAGCAGGGGCCTGCAGGAGTGGCTTTTGTGAGAAGAGTCCAGAAGCTGCGCATGTTAGATAAGGGCCAGTTTCAGTCGGCTCCAAAGGGACCCACTGCTGGCCAGAGCCAAGCCAGTATGTGATGTTGTTTGCGCCCCTGAGAGCAGATTTGAGAGGGAAAAGGAAAAAAATAACTGCTGCACAACAGCAGCTGGGGGAATGAGGAGTGAGAAGCAGCTCTGCAGCCCTGAGGTGAGTGCAGCAGGAGGGCAGAAAGTGCTTCAGGCACGCAGCAGCAGTTCCCCTGTGGCCTGTGGAGAGGGCTCTGGTGGAGCAGGCTGTCCCCTTGCAGCTCATAGGTCCCACACAGAGCAGATCTCCATGCTGCAGCCCGTGCAGGAGCCCCTGGTGGAGCAGGTGGATGTGGCCTGGAGGAAGCTGCGGCCCATGGAGAGCCCCTCGCAGGAGCAGGCCCCGGGGCCGACGCTGCAGCCCATGGAGAGAAGCCCACGCAGGATCAGAGGGTCTTGGGGGGAGCTGCCGCCCGTGGGGGACCCGCAGGCTCAGTTTGGGAAGGACGGCATCCGATGGGAGGGACCCCACGGGGAGCAGGGGCAGAGAGGGACCGTGAAGGAGCAGCTGAGACGAAGCCTCAGGGACTGACCACAGCCCCCATTCCCAATTCCCCATTCCTCTGCATAACTCAGGGGGAGGAGGTGGAAGGAGTGAAAGAGGGGGAGGGTGTGGATGTGGGGGAAGGTTGTTTTTAATTTGTTCTGAGTGTTTCTCATTTCTCTTCCTTGTTAATAATAGGTAATAAATTTCTCTAATCTCCCTATGCTAGTTATGTTTTGCTTGTGATGGTAATTGTTCAGTGATTTCCCTGTCCTTATCTCAACCCTTGAGCCCTTTTCCTCATAACTTCTCCCCCTTTCCCTTTGCATGGAGATGTAGGTAGGGGAGCTTGGCTGGCCAGCTGGGTAAAACTACCACAGTGTGACAGTTGCTCTTATAAACATCATTAGATATCATAGGTGGACTTATTTCTAAATGTAACTTTTTTCCCAGAGAGGATTTTATTTTCCATAGAATTTAGTATTATTTATTGTAGTAATATAGTATATAGTAATTTATATAGTATTAAATTTAATCTTTGCTATTTGAAAGCACAGCAACTTTATCCCTTCTTGAACTGCAAAAGTAATGATGGCTAGCTGCAGTCATTAATGCACATTACCAGAAGGTTATGACATTGGTATTGTTCAAATACAGTAAGTGTATAAATAGGAAACATATTTTCAGTTTCAAATCCCAAACAACAACAACAGCAACAACAACATAGATCCCTGAATATGGTAAAAACAGACACAGATATTTTGATTTAGGTATAACAACTGATGTTCTATTGCCTACACTTCAGAAAATTATTCAACTTGTTCTAAGCTTGAATGAGATACACAAAATTCAGTGTCAGAATAATTCCCAGTAGAGGTTTTTTTTTTTTTTTTTTTTTTTTTTTTGCCCCTTTTTTTTTTCAGGAGAATAACTCATATGAATCTATGGGCAATTATATTTGGAAAAAAAAAAAAAAAACAAACACAACACTTTCTTGATCAATTGAACCAGTTTTCGCTGGATAAATATTGTTGTAAACTTGTATGCAAGGTTTGGAGGTTTTCAGACAAGACCTTTTGAAACTGACTATTGATTTGGGGTATGTGACTCATATAATAATTTCCCATAAATTGAGTTTCATAACCAATTGCAAAAGTTATATAAGTAATAGGTAGGTCTTAAGTTGAATCTTCCATGTAGAAGTTAATTTTATTTGCACCTTAAAAGTAGAACTAGCTCCACTTCAATTTGCTTCCATTGATGGATAATACTGTACTTTTTATGATCCTTGAAAACATGATGCTTTCCTATTCTCAGTTGGATACACTCATGAGCAATGACACAAAGATCATGCTCTGGATCTTCATTGTATGTCATTCTTAGACAGGCAAAAAAATATCTGAAATACATGAGGAAGGTATTATTGTGGTATTGAACAACATAGTGTTTTATGGTATGTAATTAGGTATCTGAGAATACAGCTAACATATGTAAAAAAAAAAAAAAAAAAAAAAGGAAAAAAAAGAGGTTAATTCCTTTGTATGCCTGAGAGAAAAACAGACTACTGAGCCTTAAGAGAATGTTTTTTACCTTTGTTTAGCAATAAGATGTTATCACAAACAGTTGTGAAAAAGTGTTGTAAGTAATACACAAGTAATTTTAAAGAAAATTATCGCTACCTAATAATCTGCATAGGTTTTGAAATTGCAGCAAAGTAACATTAACTTCATATTTCAGAATAAAATAATGTCGGCATGAACACCAAATTTTTCTATTAAAGTATTAAAACAATCTACTGTGACAGTTTTGAAAATAGAAATAATTTTATTCAAGACATTCATATCCAAATTCATATTTTCTATCACATATTCTATTGTGGTGAAGCAAATGAGACTTCAGAATAGATTTCAGCTACATCTTTCTGGTTAGTTCCGTAGAATACAAAAACACTTGCTGTAATTGCTGACATGTAAGGAAAACCTGTGAAGCTAAGTGTATTCTTATTTGCATATTTAATTAATTTAGTTCTAAGGTTGCAGCGCTGTTGTTTATCTCAGATAATCTGAGCTCTTCTATGCTTATGCAGAAGCTAAGGATTGTGCTACAATACTTCCCTATGAACACTACTACAGATGTAAGAGGATGGCAACATCGCTTTATTACAACTAGGATCTGTAGGAATTTGCTTTGGATTGTATTAAAATGGAAAGATGATAACCTGTCATGCTGTACCAGAACCAATTGGGTAAAGTTAAAAGAACAGATAGCACTCCATCTCAATTTAGACGGTCATCATTACATTTTAAAATATTTGTTAAATAAATATATAGAAATAATTGATAACTCCCTTCCACATAGAAACAAGTAGTATTACAGAAGTTACAAGCAGAAACAACAGAGTCTAAGATAGATGTATCTGTGTCTCCATTATTAGCTTTAAAATAAAAAGTATCAGAATAGTAACAAAACATGAGCAGAGTTGTTCATTTCTGTAAAGGTTTCCATCCGTTACCAAAGATTAACTGAATCTCATGGTAAATTCTGGGGCAAAGAAGGTGGTCATGGCAACATCTTATATTCATCATCACCAGGAACACTGAAGGACTGATCAATCAACATTGTTTCCTAAATTATAAATATTTTACCAGACACTCATAAAAATATAAAGCCACTGTTTAATGGGCTATCTGCACAACAAACAGAAATATCAGAGCTCTGGGACTGCAGTAAAAGTTTCTTTCCATTGCACCATTTCTTCTGGGAGAATTGAAAGCCAACTGGAAGAACAGGTAAGGCCACTGACACTGTATACATTTTATAAAATAGCAGATAACTTCTTCACGTGTTTCAGTGGAACAGTTCCCATTTGTTCTAATGGAACAGATTTTTTCAGATGAAAATTTTTTTTTTTTTTTTTTTTTTTTTCAGGTGAGGGTCAATTCAATAAAACCCAACAAACTTTTTGTTGTTGTTGTTGTTGTTTTTGTTGTTTGTTTTGTTTTTAATATTACTGAAATATGGAAAAAAAAAAAAAAAGAAAGATATGATGAAACTGAATATACTCTGTTGAGTGAACACAACATTGCATTCACCTTAGAATTCCTCATTTGGAATGTCACTTATCCTTTTTATTCATAGAATTTTCCAATTTCTCCTCAAAATTTAACTTCCACCCTTTGGAGGAATGATGATGAGCAGTTACATATATTTATCTCTTCTACAATTCTTCGTCTCGGCATACTTCCTAGACTGTGAAATATTTCTGGAAATCAGCAAAATCCTGAAAGTTAAAATCCTATTGGTACTTGTATGTTATGCTTGTTATCTATTATTTATCTATAATCTGAAGAATATGTGGAAACTTCATTGGGAAAGACTTAACTTAGTTAGAAAGTTATTGTTGCTACCAATATGCATACATGAAAATGAGGTATGACAGACAGTATAAGATCTCTTTACATAAACTCATAACCCATAAATTCTCTGTTTAGGTGATAAAATATCCCAGAAGAAGGCCATAGACTGTTTAAAGGTATGCCACTTAATCTAATTAACTACACTAGTTTTAATTATTTATTTTAAAATTAATTTTTAATTAAAATTATTTATTTTTTATTTTAAATTTAATTTTTTATTTTAAATTTATTTTAAATTTATATTATTTGTTTTAAATTTAACTAGTCAGTTGAATTGCCTCTGCTATATTTTTTCAGTGAGC
Source organism: Nettapus auritus (assembly GCA_011076525.1). NCBI lineage: Eukaryota > Metazoa > Chordata > Aves > Anseriformes > Anatidae > Nettapus > Nettapus auritus. The sequence continues at coordinate 76,615,312 of CM021797.1, forward strand.
ATTAGAACCAATACTTGCCACATCTCTTTTTCATTTCTCCCTCTCTCTCTCTCTCTCTCAATCTCTCTCTCTCCTCTGACTGACTATATCTGAAAGAAAAACCTGGAATAAAAATAAAGGAAAAAACAACAGCAACAATAACAATGAAACCTGTGGTGGGGGACAATAAAGAATAAGTGTTGAAGCCAATGTTTTCAGAATTATTTCTTGAACAAATGTTTGTAACACACATATGTTTATTTTGTTTTATTTATTTATTTATTTATTTTCCAGAACAGCAAGATTTTTTTAATTTAATCAGACAATATTATCTGGAGAGTATAATGCATCTTCATGCTGTTAAAAAGTCAAGCACTTTTCAAATTCTTCCTAGAATTTTCTATGAAATTTTCTAAAGTTACGATTGTGAAGTAATAAACAGATGTTTCTTTGTGAATTGTTTTAAATGTCAAACCTTGTTGTTTTACTCTGTATGCCCACATTTTTCAGTCATGTAGCCAAATTAAAAATGTGAATTCAAAGTCTAAGGCTTAATCAAACAAGCTTGATAAAGAAATTCATTTGCAAGATAATTTGTTCACTAGTTTAGAATTATAAATGTAATAAATTAACAATTTCTTCAAGGTTAATTAGAACAGGTTAATTGATTGTAAGGCTATTTACTCTGACTGCAGGGTCTTTACTATGATTCACTTCAAAAATCCAACAACCAACACAACCATCAGAAAATATCCTTTCTGGCTTTGGTTCTACCTTCCCTATTTGTAAACAACAACTTTTCTAATTTTACTTAATGTCTTGTCTTCCGTCCCAGAAGATTCTTTAGTATGATTAATTTCAATTCTCAGACTGTTAACTTTTTTTTTTTTTTTTTTTTTTTTCCTCTGCTTCTGTCTCTAAGGAGCTTATTACTGATTTCTCTGAAAAAAATGACAAAACGTAATATGAAGTCTTTTTTCATCAACATCCTATGCCACCTCCTCATGTCTTGCTTTTTTCAGCCTTTATTTCACTTTTCTTATCCTCTAACACCAACGAAGTATATGTCATTTATGTTTTTTTAATCATTTCACTTACACCAACTCTTTTCTGAATCATTTTATCAGTGACTTGGATGAAGTATTCAAGTTATATCTTTTCTGCTGCTAGGTACAGAGGCAAAATAGTAGCTTTACCTTTCATAACAATTTCTGTCTGCACAGCCATAGAAATCCAACTCTAATAAAAGCAGAAACAGAATAATTTTGTGGCCCTTGCTTCCAAGGTGCTCCCTAAGTTTCAGTTTCCATATGACATGCCCCCTTTATAGCTTTAGAATATTATTTGTAATATTGTAATATTACCAATAATTAACAACATTTAGTCTGGGTAATTAACAGTAACATTTAACAGCCTAATGGTACATGCTCTCTGTATTTCTTACATTGAGTCTCGTACAACAGATCATCTTACTTGTTTTCTGAAATACTTATTAGACTTGGAGTTTGATGGATCCTAGAGATGACTAGTTCTTTTGTATATTTTACTGTTGAGGAACATCCTGCGTATCCATAACTGTTTAAGGAGGCATGTTGCTGAAATTCTTATTCAGTTTCCTCAAAAATTTATTTTTGCTGTTCTCTTAAGGTTATTTTTCCCATTAATACTTCTTCTACAGTTCATCTACTCTTTTTCTGATTCCTGCTTGTTTAAGGAAGAAATACATTTCCCAGGCTGGGCCAGTCTTTAAGAGCTTTTCATAAATCAGTCTTATCAGAAAGATATACTTGTATTTTAGCTTAAATTTATTTATTTTTTCTATCATTTTAACCCTCTAAATTCCCAGCAAACTGTTTGCTGACTTCTTTCACCAATAATCATGTCTTCAATCTTCTGCCTTTAAAAATATAGATGTTCCAGCTCAGTTTTCTGAGCTGCAAAACCACGTATATGTTGTACCAACATCTCTAAAAAGCTCTCCCTTCGGTTACCTCTTAGACCTGCAAATCTGTGACTTGCAGCAAGCAAGGACTTTACTTCTCTTAGTGTTACAGACATGAGGATTAGACTTAAAACAAACAAAAATAGCAAACAACAATCAGTAATCCTGCAGAAATTACCATTACTAGCTATGTCTCTATAACCAAAAAGGATATAGTTTGCTTTACAAGTAGGCAAAATTGTTTTCTTGACGTACTTTGATGTTATTGGAAAACGATTTCTATCTTAGACAGACTGTTCATGTTGGAAGCCATTGTATATGGATAGCATAGATCCTAACAGGTAAATTTATATTGTTTTTGCTTTTTTTTTTTTTTTTTTTTTTTTCAGAAACATATGAGTGAAATTGTTGTGTAATATTCAGATTCTAGAAGTTCCTCAGATGCTAACGTATCTCTGATTTCAAAACTTTTGAGTGCTCCTGTACCACTTATGAAATCACACTTATACTTCTTCATTCAGATGGTTATTTTTTTTTTAAATCCTAGTCTTTTTCATATTCTCCTTTGTTTCATATTCACATAAGCAGTGTTCTTATGAATTTATCTTAGATGATTTTCAGGAATATTTGTGTTTCCATGTAACTCCAGATTGAAGGTAATTTGTCAGAGGTAAACAGGAAAGAAATATAATAGATTGTTCCTAATTATTATAAACAAACAGTGTGTGTAAAAGTAATATAAAATAAACAGAAATGATGAAAGAGAACTGTCAGAATTTATTTACACCTTCTTCTACTTTTCTCAACAAATCTAATCTTCCATTAGGAAAGCCTTATGTGTGGGAAAATGTATGCAATCATTTTGCTATTAGCCTTTTAGTTATTTCATCAGATAGTTGTACCATTGCAATACCATGAACACTGTTAGCTCTGTCTTCACTTTTCAAAGATGATGTATGGGGTAGAAAGTGAACAATTTGGCAGCTTTATAATATTCTACGGATCCTAAAAAAAAAAAAAAAAATGTAGGACTTGTTTTATTTAAGGTAAGAAATGCTTAGCACCTGAAGTGGCTTGTTCAGCCCAGGGCAGGCTGAGGTGGAGGCCTCATGGTGGCCTGCAGCTCCCTCAGCGGGGAGCGGAGGGGCAGGCGCTGAGCTCTGCTTTCTGGGGACAGCAACAGGACCTGAGGGAACGGCATGGAGCTGGGACAGGGGAGGGTCAGGCTGGGTGTTAGGAAAGGTTCTGCACCCAGAGAGTGGTCAGGCACTAGGATAGGTTCCCCAGAGATATGGTCACAGCACTGAGCTTGCTGGAGTTCAAGAAATGTTTGGACAACTCTCAGATACAGAGTCTGTTTTTTGGGTGGTCCTGTATGGAGCCAGGAGTTAGACTTGCGGATCCGTGTGGGTCCCTTCCAACTCAGGATATTCTATAATTCTACAATACTTGCAAAATTAGGTATCGCAGGCCCAAAGTACAGTTTTCTGATTGTGGAAACATGCTTTATGATTTTAAATCTGGTTTGTATAGTTATACAGGTAAGAAATGTGCTCTTTTAATGTGTTTTAAGATTAAAGACGTCTGGAGAAACTGGCATATCGTACTGGAGAAGCAAGTCAATAAGGAAAAAGTACTCCCAGAACTTCAGTAGCATCTTCAAAAGATGTGTTGACAGGCCTTCTGAAACCAGAAAACCCATAATGAGAGAGCAAGTTTAATAAAGAGGACAAAATATCACTCCATCAATCAAATCAGTGACCTCATGTTCAGAATCAAATTCCAATTTCCACAATGCTGTATACTTCCAAAAAACGTTTGTTGTTGTTGTTGTTGTTGTTGTTGTTGTTGTTTTTAAAGTTAGGTACTCCTGTAGGATTTCTTCAAATGCATGCATAAGTTTAATGAAAATAAAAAAGGTGTTTGTATACAGAACACTCAAGTGATTCAATTATGAAAAATGTGGAATACCTTTGGAGCAAATATAGAAAATACTTGTCACAAATTACCAAACTTCTTCATGTTATTAAAATAAATAAATAATGATTCATCCATGTTTAGCATGAAAATACTTAATTTTGGTCAGTTTTATTTATAAAACAGAACAATAAGCAGGGAGAAGAGAGACGTTTCATAGTTACAGTTTTTAAATAAAATGTGAGGTTTGTTTTACTGATATAACAGAATGACTACCAATTCTAGAGAATAGACTACCTAGTCATATATACTGATATTTTCTCTTTTGAAATAAAGAATGTTACCAGGCCTTACCAACCTGAAATAGAATAAAATGGTTATAGTTTTTGATGAGAAAGTTGTAGCTTTTTTATTTTGAGCTTTTCTACTCAATTAGTCCAGAGTTGGAGGAATCCAACAACGGGTGGCTTCATCTTTCATGTGATCTATAATGTGTCTTTATTAGCTCTGAAAACATTTTTATTTTTATTAATTTTTATTTAATAGTACAAGTCATGATGAATTCTTCAGGTGTATAAAAAAAGGTAGCAACAGAGAATAAGTATCTGCTTTTAGGTATCAACCAAGCAGAGCAAATGCAACTTGTCCTATCCTGTAAACATGACTCTAAGCATATATGTACAGAAAGCAACAATACCTCAAGGGTTATATTGTGTTATCTTGAAAGTATGGCAGAGCAGGCTTGTATCTGCTCTTGAACTGAGAAGTCTTCACTACCATAATAAAACATTCTAGACTTCAATGCAAGGAGTATGAGTCTGTTCAAACACTTATACAACAGATGTTGTAATCTTGAGTAAGAAAGGCTCAGCTCAATGTGACTGGTACACAAGTCCAAATCTTTTTGGGGTTTAAAAAAATGCACTTTTCATGTAACACTTCATGGTAATTCCTTTGATAAATATTTTAATTCTAATCAATGTAAGTACAAATGAGTATTACAGAACAGCCTTATTAAAAACAAAATTAAGATTGTTATACATGAATTTCCTAGTACCTACCTCAGTTTCCATTGTGTATGTTCATCCTCCTAGGGCTCCTCCAGGTCCAACAGTTTCAGTCTTTCTCAAGACCAGGTGGGGAAATCACAGTGAGTTACCATCCTACATAGCATTGCAAATGGAAGAGTATGAAAACTGCATGTGCATGTGCAGATATTTGTGTGTATGTGTTTCTTCTCTTTTCAGTCTCCCTGGAGTTGTTTTACTTTTCTTGAGACAGTCTGACTTCTTTTTATTTGTTCCCAGATGTAGTTTGAACGTGGCTTCAGTTTCAGTTACTATAAAGACCTTAATGTTATGCAGTTCATCTCACCAAGGTTCATCTCATGGTATTCAGAGCCTAAGCTAAAACGAGTTAGATGATATGTAATTTTCTTGCAACAAATTGACATGACAAGCTAAAGCAACTCAGGTGAAGCAGGTCTTAAGACTCTTCACTGTATTCTATAATGATATAAAATCTTAGTGCAAATAATTTGTTTTACTCTTTGAACGACAGTCTCCAATGTTTCCATTGATTACATGATGGAAATATATTGATTCTTTAAAAGATCTCACTTCATCAGGTATTCTGCAGTAAACTTGTGCAATTATGATACTGCAACCCTTTATGTGAATAAGCAATAATTTATTCAAAGAGCTTCAGAATACAATGGGATAAAACTGAATATTCTGCTGAGATGTTCCCTTTCCTGCTGTGCACCTTTGGAAATGGAATTGAGTAGTTCTTGAGTTTTCCTTTTGTGTTGACTTTTTCATATAGTTCCCTTCCTTGTTACACATTAAAATGGATACATTAAAATGAATGAAATCATGAAGGCTAATTCTATGTTCACAGGTTTGTAATTTTACGTATTTTGACCTAGTTTCTTAGACATTCTGCATCTTTCTGTAAATGTTATAGCTCTGTGTTGTTATTTGGAAATGATATACATATAGTGAGAAATGTGACCATTATGATTTATTTTATTTTATTTTATTTTATTTTTTGTCCTCACTCATATGTGAAGCTATTTCTATGCTATGGACTAAAAAGACAGCTTGCTAAAAAGTACCAGAAGAAATCTATTATAAAGATGGACAATGTAACTATACCATTCAGTGCCACAAGTCTCAATGAAGGTGATACCACAAAAATACTAATTAGATACTGGCACAATTCTGGTCTTGGCTGGCAGTTGAGATTACTCTGTTGTGTCCCTGCTGTCCCTTTACTCAGCAGAACTACGAAAGTGCTCTTACTATGACCAACATATTCTGAAAGGGCCGCTGGCAGACAACGCTTCATCTCTCCAGAAGACACTAGATGATAAAACACTTGAAATATCACAGGAGACTTGTGGATTTGGAGAAGTGGTTGTGCTGGAGTTGATGATATGTGTTCTAGAAGAGAGGAGAGCAAGATAATTTCAATCTATGTTGCAGGAGAAAGCTTCTCGGTGGAAGACCCCAGCATCTGATCCTTTCAGTAGTCTTTCATGCAAAATGTCAATATGGTATTTAATTTCAAATGATTATTTTGCAGGTGATGAATAAATTACTGTTACCATTAATAATAATACTAATATTAAATAATTAATATTAATACATTATTATTAAACTTATGATCTAGATGCTGTAATTTTTAGATGCAAAGGGTAAGAGTGGTACCTTGTAGTTACAAGCCTTCAGTTTTCGCACCTCAGATGTGTCACATTGAACATAAAGGTTCTGCAGCTGTGTAAGAATTACATCCTAGTTTAGTAATTAGTGGTGAGATTGCCTTCAACCTTGTACTTATATGGCAAAAAATCTCTGTGGGACCCTCTGAGTTGCTGAAGATGAACATGCTAAGAAGCACACTTTTAAGTACTCACCTTAAGTCTCAATTTTGTTGTGTTGAACTAGGGCTGAGTAGACAGGACTACTTGTACTTGGGAATTATAGTGAATGGATACCTTACTTCTCTCTCTCCCTAGCCATTATAAAAAAGGGTTTCAGTAGGTGACATAGGTGTTCAGGCAAGACTTTCAGACTAGGAGAATGTTGACTAGGTCTCTTTATATTCTTAAAAAGCTAGACTACATATTTTTCACTGTTTTAATGGCAAAATTTTGAAGAGAAGCTGAATTTCTGCAGTAGATCAGGACACTGGTGTTTCACTCAGACTGTTTTAGCAGGTCTCTTTAAAATGATCCATCCTGAGTATGACACTGACAATAAAATGGCAGCAATCAGTGGGCAGGATGACTGCAAACCCAAGGAATTTAATGAATCATATATTTATTTATTTTATTTTTTATTTATTTATTTTTTCTGTGATGTTACTCAAACATTCGTAACTTAAAGGAAGAATTAAGAACAAGCTCAAGTATGATTGAAAGAGTCTTCTTGAGTAACACAGGCTTGCAATTTTCCTAATAACCACTAGTAATGTTTAACTAAAATGTATCTCAACACAATAGTACACATCTTGGCATGAGAAATCCCACCACTGTGTTAAGGTTTATATTGGGAGCTTTAGTACATTTAATGAAAACCTTCCAGAAACTGGGAACAAATCTGTTGTTTAAGAGATGGCTCCAAATAAGATCTGTGAGGCTGTAAGGCTGCAATTTTAAGGAGTTTGGTACTCGGTACAACATAAATTGGAAAAGGAAATGCTAAGCTAGAGAAGATTTATTGTATTGATGCATTGTGAGAGAACTGTATGGGCAAATTCCAATCCCTGCTTTATAATAATTTATAAAAGTTATATAATATAGCTTTTCCTGGTTTGTATTTACCTTTATAGTCATAAGATTCTGAGGGGGCATGATGATTTTCTAGGGTGCGCTGTGGTAACTTGTCACTTATTCTACAGTTATGAAGGCAAAATTGGAAGGAAGAATTCTGACCTGCTATAAAACTAGCTGTGATTTATCAAACCTAGACGAGTATGAAAGTTAAAACTGGAATCCAGCAGTACAACAAGTACTACTACTACCAACAATAAAAAACAACTCCAACATGAGTCTGCTTTTTCCTGAAATGTTAGCCTTTACCCACTTCCAAAATGGATATACAACCATTGCCATGTTATCAAATGAGTGCAGATTCAAAAGGAAGAAAAAAAGTATTGCAATAGGGAATACATGTACCCTCTGTAAAAGAAGTGCCATTTTCAAACAGTGAGACATAAAATCTGGAGAATCCTGCCGATTGGTTTTGGCTTCACATTTTATGGGAATTGATTTAAGTAGCTCAGTTCTATCCTTAAGATCTTTTCCTTAATTTGCTGCTGGATTATTGCCAGTAAGTTAATTTATCCCATTTTAGTCTTACTGTTGCTATCTCTCCTTGTGCAGTGACTTGGAGGGGAGTTTCTTCTTCAGCCTTCATGGCAATAAAAAGAGTCAGCTGTATTGCCTCTCTGCCTCAAGCACCAAAAGGTCTTTGAAGGTTTGACCCTTTGGCCCAGTTCTGTTGCCCCCAGCTTTAACCATTCATTCTGAGATACCAGTGCTATAAATGAGAAACTGATGGGGTGATTCATATAGAGGTTTGTGCCCTAAATAGATGGAATAAACTGCTCTGGGGAGTGTGCATTCATCTCTTTTCCAGACTATACAAGGAGTCATATGTTCATATTGCTGAAAATAGATTTTCAGTCTTTCCAGTCCTGAATACATTTTTGGGGACCAAAGAAGAGAGTAAGAAATTGTGTCAAGGGTCTCATGGGATAAGTGTCCCATCTGCTGGATCTATATATGACATGTCTTTGGTGTTGATGCTTCACTTAGGTGTATATAACTCATTTCATTAGAAGGGATGTTCACCATCCTATTGGATATTGAATTTGAACTTTATCTTTCAAAAGATCTCATTAATACATGAGACAGCTGTGGTGGAAGAGTCCCCAGAGGCACTGGACTTTAATCTATACCTTGTAAATTAATAAATAATACAAGAAGAATTGAATTCTGGATTCTGATAACATAATAGCCATAGAAGTTGTATTACAGAATCACAGAATCACAGAATCACAGAATTTCTAGGTTGGAAGAGACCTCAAGATCATCGAGTCCAACCTCTGACCTAACACTAACAGTCCCCACTAAACCATATCCCTAAGCTCTACATCTAAACGTCTTTTAAAGACCTCCAGGGATGGGGACTCCACCACTTCCCTGGGCAGCCCGTTCCAATGTCTAACAACCCTTTCGGTAAAGAAGTTCTTCCTAAGATCCAACCTAAAATATATTAAAATATATTGTATTAAAATGTAATATGTATATTTATATATGTATATAAATATAGTTATATGTATTTATATATGTATATATATAGTTATATGTATTAAAATATAACATTTTCATTTAACTAAGAGTGGACTAAAGACACCTCTCAAATGTGAAAGAAAAAGTGAAATTCCTTGCACAATATTGTTTTAGACTATTAAATATGAATAAATCCTGTAAATATTTGAGTATTCTTAATATATGTCTTTCAAGGGATCAAATAGTGGTCCTAGACAGTGTGTCTGGGGTGAGTGGCAAAAACATTTGCTTTCATGTATAACAAAATGGAAAATATTGATTCTCTAAAGACATAGTATTATGAGAAAGGTTAGAAGCTGACCCCTTTTAGTTTTGTGTAGTCCATCTATTTGATATTGGTACATTCTGTCACCATCTGCTTATAAAAATAGAGTGTATTGAGTTATGATACTCAATACAGCAATGACATTAGTGTTATGTGGGTGTGCAATTTACACTTCAGTCTCCCAGATTCATTTATTTATTTATTTATGGGAAGGAAAGCTTGCAATTTATGTTTTGACTATAACACTGTCTTGATAATTTCTGCTGTGTTGTTAAGTGTGTTTAGAGTTGATTCTAAGACAAAAGTGACAATATTCATTTATTAAGCTCATAGAGTCATAAAATAATTCAGGTTGGAAAAGACCTCTCTGATCACTTAATCCAACCTTTAACCTAGTATTGACAAGTTCACCACTAAACCATACTACTAAGTTCTACATCTGTATGTTTCTTGAAGACATCTGGGGATGGTGACTCAAACACTTCCCTGTGCAGCCTATTCCAATGCCACACAACCCTTTCAGTAAAGAAATTTCCCCTAATATCCAACCTAAGTCTTCCTTGGCATAACTTGAGGCCTTTTCTCCTTGTCATATCACTTAGTGCTTGGGAGAGGAGCCTGACCCCCACCTCTCTACAACCTCCTTTAAGGTAATTGCAAAGTACAACAAGGTCTCCCCTGAGCCTTCTTTTCTCCAAGCTAAACAACACCAGCTCCCTCAGCCACTCCTTGTAAGACTTGTTCTCCAGACTTTTCACCAGCTTTGTTGCCTTTCTTTGGATATACTCCAGCACCTCAATGTCCTTCTCACAGTGAGGGGCCCCAAAATGAACACAGAATATACATGTCCTGAGGGGCACTAGTGCTGTAATATTTTTTTGAGCTTTGGACAAATGTATTTTAAAACCTCTAACCTGGTGTTTTTATATGTGATTCTGTCTCAAAAGTGGTAGCATGAAACATGATGCTTCCTGATACTATGCATGGTTGCATCAGTACAGATAACAATTTTTTCCTACTTCCTTATGAATTGCAGGAGGTGTGTTTTGCTCTCCTCATATATTTGCCTCTTGTTTGGCTTCAGCAATAGAGACCAGTGTATTATTGGACATTAGTATTAGGCAAGAAGTATGCAAGTTATAGCTATTATTAGTCTCCCAGTGCTTTGGCGCTGGAGATCAAAGAAGTTTCCCACCATGTGTTATTCCATGAAAGTTTGAATCCTGTTTTTCAAGGTCTGTTCAGTCCACTCCTGGTTACATGTATACACTGATGTGAAAGCTGTCAGCACTGGCAAAGAAATCAGCACCACTAAGCCTTGGAATCAATCAGTCTGAGCCTTGGACTCCGTTGTTTGGGTACAGAGTTATATTAGCTTTACTGTCCAAACAACATCTCCTTCAGCACCATCACATACTGCTTTGTGCAGATTCCAGAAAGTGATTTCACCTGCAAGTCTTCTGGCTAAAGACGAATTGCCTCCCAGTTCTGTGGGATAAAGGTGATTTGTTCCTAGCTAATTTAACTGTGAGTTAAAATCAAGTATAGGTTTCAGCACTGTTCAGTACTGGTAGTTTAGAAACCAGCTTCTACTGATAATGAAATTGTCAATTATTGTTTCTAAAGGTAAGATATACCAATAAAATTTTAATTTCAAGGTGTAACTACAAGTTTAAGGATTTCTAGAACATTAGCCCTCTGTGAAAGCTGTGGTCTTTGATTTTTCAGTTATTTTTTTGTGGTTTTCTCTATTTATTTTAAGGTTTCTATACTACAATAACATTCTTTTTTTTTTTTTTTCCTCTATTTTTCCCACCTCTCTTTAAAAATGAATCAATATGATTAAAAAGAGACAAATATGGCTGGATATTGTGTTATGAGTAGCATTTTTCCATTAATATGGCTGGATATAGTGTTATGATTACTCTGTTTCCATTGACTGATAGGAGATCAATATTTTCAGATCTTTCTACAGTATTACCTAGGAAACCCAGCCCTAGAACAGATTAGAAACTGTTCCTAATCCTTCTCCTCAAGTGATACTTGTATAACTACTAACATTATTAATCAGTATTTTCCTATTTTTTTTTTTCTTGCATGCTTGTATTTCTGTATTAATTTGGAAAATTAAAATATTTTTCTGTATGAATTTGGAAAATTAAAAAAAAATATTTTTTTCTTGAATTATGATATTTATGAAATGCATATAAGCTATTCTACAACTGTCCTGCTATCATCCTGAAATTGTAAAGGTTTTGAGACTTACTTGGTAAGAAGTGTCAAGTAAGAGCAAAGTTTTGTTCTAGTGGAATTCAGAACAGATGTAATGCTTTTATTAAACAACTGAAAATGTGTAATTGAATAGATTTAATGCTTTTATTAAACAACTGGAAATGTGTAATTGATTATGCATGAATTAATACTTATCCTTAATTGAAGGCAGCTTAAGCAGAGAGCTGACCCACTGCAGTACACAATTTCTGTTAAGGAATACCATGACTTCAGTATCTTTCAATATCTTCAACAGTGACACAGATGATGGGATTGAGTGCACCCTCAGCAAGTTTGCAGATGACACCAAGCTGAATGGTGCAGTTAATACAACAGAAGGGAAGCCATCCAAAGAGACTTGGAAAAGCTTGAGAAGTGGGCCCATATGAACCGAATGAGGTTTAACAAATCCAATTGCAGGGTGCTGCACCTGGGCCAGGGCAATCCCAGACATGTATCCAGACTGGGAGAAGTCATTGAGAGCAGCCCTGTGGAGAGGGATTTTGGGGATTCTGATAGATGAGAAGCTTGACATGAGCCAGCAGTGCGCGCTTGCAGCCCAGAAGGCCAACTGCATCTGGGGCTGCATGAACAGAAGCGTGGGCAGCAGGGTGAGGGAGGTGATTGTCCTCCTCTACTTTGCCCTTGTGAGGCCCCACCTGGAGTACTGTGTCCAGGTCTAGGGCCTCCAGTACAAGAAAGATGTGGACCTGTTAGAATGCGTCCAGAGGAGGGACACAAAGATGATCAGAGGGCTGGAGCACCTCTCCTGTGACGGAAGGCTGAGAGAGCTGGGGATCTTCAGCCTGGAGACGAGAATGTTCAGGGGAGACCTCACTGCAGCCTTTCAATACTTAAAGGGTTCTTATGAACAGGATAGAAAGGGATTCTTTACTTGTGTAGATAATGATAGGACAAGGGGGAATGGTTTTAAAGTGAAAGAGGGGAGATTTAGATTGGATGTTAGAAAGAAATTCTTTACTCAGAGGGTGGTGGGGCACTGGTTCAGGTTGCCAAGAGAAGTTGTGGATGCCCTATCCCTGGAGGTGTTTGAGACCAGGCTGGATAGGGCCCTGGCAAACCTGATCTAGTCAGTGGTATCACTGCCTGTGGCAGGGGGGTTGGAAATAGATGATCTTTAAGGTCCCTTCCAACCCAGGCCATTCTATGATTCTATGACACTATGATTCTATGACTTGTAATTTCACTGATGAAATGCCTTTTTACTGTATAGAGATTGAATTCTGAACTTTAATACAGAAGAAAATTTGCATTTTAACAAAGGATAATGCTGCCTGTCTCTCAGAAATAACCTGAGGGAAAACTTTATTTCGTTTGAAGCCAGAAGGTAGCTATAGCCTTTGCTCTTAACCTAACCTTCCAAAAAGTTATGAAACCTGGTCAATTATGCAGCTAGCAAATGACATAGATATGGGTTTTCTTTCCCCTGCTTATTGTCTCAACCCAGTGTTGACCCATTTCTCTCAGTTTTTGTGTTAATCATGACAACTCTGTCCCTTAGTTTTGGTGGCTGGCAAATCTTCTGGGACACCTAGATGCAGAGTTCCTCTCTCTTTCTCTGACTTTCAGATTTGTGTTTCATAAGTGCTTGTTCAGAGTAGAGTTTCTTACACTATTATGTAATTAATTCAAAAAACAAATGTTTTAGGGTTAGATCTGACAATGGATTTAAGTAGACAGGTTCATGAGGGGTAGGTCCTGCCTAACAAATTTGATTTCCTTTTATGATAAAATCACTCGTCTAGTTGACCAAGGGAAACCAGTTGATGTGACCTTTTTGGACTTCAGCAAGGCTTTCAACATGGTTTCCCATAGCATCCTACTGGACAAAATGTCCAGCATACAGCTTAACAAAAACATCATACGATGGGTGAGCAATTCACTGACGGGCAGGGCTCAAAGGGTTGTGATAAATGGGGCCACCTCAGGCTGGCGGAAGGTCTCTAGTGGGGTCCCTCAAGGCTCTATCTTAGGGCCAGTCCTCTTCAATGTCTTTATAAACGATTTGGATGTAGGACTAGGTGTTTTGAGCAAATTTGCCGATGACACCAAACTTGGAGGAGTTGTAGACCTGGATGAGGGTGGAAAGGCCTTGCAGAGAGATCTGGACAGGCTGGAGAACTGGGCGATCACCAACCACATGAAGTTTAACAAAAGCAAGTGCCGGGTCCGGACAAGACAACCCTGGCTGTACATACAGACTGGACGACGAGACGCTGGAGTGCAGCCCCGCAGAGAGGGATCTGGGGGTCGTGGTCGACAGCAAGTTGAATATGAGCCAGCAATGTGCCCTGGCAGCCAGGAGGGCCAGCCGTATCCTGGGGAGCATCAAGCATGGCATCACTAGTCGGGCGAGGGAAGTGATTGTCCCGCTCTACTCTGCACTGGTATGGCCTCACCTTGAGTACTGTGTGCAGTTCTGAGCACCACAGTACTCAAGGACATTCGACTGTTGGAGAGTGTCCAGAGAAGGGCGACGAAGATGGTGAAGGGCCTGGAGGGGGTGATGTATGAAGAGTGGCTAAGGTCACTGGGCCTGTTCAGGATAGAGAAGAAGAGGCTGAGGGGAGACCTCATTGCAGTCTACAACTTCCTCGTGAGGCGGAGTGGAGAGGCAGGTGACTTATTCTCCAAAAACACTAGTGATAGGACCTGTGGGAATGGGGTGAAGCTGAGGCAGGGGAAGTTCAGACTACATATCAGCAAGAGATTTTTCACTGAGAGGGTGGTTGTGCACTGGAACAGGCTCCCCAGTGAAGTAATCACTGCACCAAGCCTGTCTGAATTTAAGAAACGTTTGGACTGTGCACTTAGTCACATGGTCTAAATTTTCTAAACACTTTCAGACTTCCCCGATTGTAAGTCTTTTCCAGAAGGTTCATCTCTTCTGTGGAAGCTTTATAAGATTAATTTGGACTTCAGATAATGTCACACTCCTCCACACATTAAAAGTTCATCTATGTGAACACTTTATCCATCCGTACTTTGAAAGTCTTGTTTCTGTAACCCTTCGACTTTTCCAGACATCTTCAGATCTGTCTAGAAGAGACAGATGAAGTATTAAAAATGAGTCTTAAAGCTCTCTGTGAACTGAACTTGGTTGAGTTCAGCACAGTACTCATGATCTTATCTTAATTTTCCTACAGATACCTGTTAGTATCAGTATAGATGATACATCTCACATCATTAATCCTATTCTGAAACTCCATTAAAGTCCATATGAGGTAGTTGCATACTGACTCAACCAATTTCAAAAGTGCCAAATCATTAAAATTTTTATTATTTCTAGGCAGGTAGAGGACAGAGTTGTGATTAAGATTTCTTTGGTGATACAATTCCTTGTAATGGATGGAAATTAAAACTCTACCCTCATAAGAGTAAAACGTTAAGAATAGAAAGCTATAATACAAGGTTCCGAGAATTAATTAAAAAAAAAAAAAAAAAAAAAAAAAAAACAACAAAAAGTGAAAATGGAGATCAGTCCTATCTGAATATCTTCCTCTGTTTGGAAGGACTCACTTGATTGAAGTCTCAAAGTATGTGCCTCAATAGGAGGTATTTTATAGAGCTGTAGTTTTTATTCCATTTGTGATTTCAAGTGCATATTGCATTTTACTATAACACTGGAAGTATTCTAAGAGACCGTACTGGTTTCTGCAGCATAAATTCCTTTCACTTGCCTATGCAGGGTATAAAAATAAAAGGAATTCAGAGTGTGTGACTGATATTTTAAGATACTCCAACATCTGTAGTTTTAAGTAACATAATTAATACATACATATGGATCCATGATATCCTTGTCTCTATATTGGGGAGATGTGAATTTCATGGATGGATCACGTACTGGATAAGAAACAGGCTGGATGGTCACCTTAAAAGAGTTTTGGTCAGCTCTTTGATGTCCAAGTGGAGATCAGTAATGTGTGGAGTTCGTCAGGGGTGGATAATGGGACTAGTGCTATTTAACGTCTTTGTCAGTGACAAGGACAGTGGGATCAAGTGCACTGTCAGCAAGCTTGCTGATAACACCAAGCTGTATAGTGCAATCAACATGCTGGAGGGAAGGGATAACATCCAGAGGGACCTGCACAAACTTTAGAGGTGGGCCTTTGCGAACTTCATGAAGTTGAACAAGGCCAAGTGCATCAAGGCCAGGACAATCTCAGGCACAACTACAAGCTAAGTGGAGAATGGATTGAGAGCAGCCCTGGGGAGAAGGACCTGGGGGTGTTGGTTGACGAGAAGCTCAACATGAGCTGGCAATGTACACTTCCAGCCCAGAAAGCCAACCATGTCCTGGGCTGCATCAAAAGCAACAGGGTAAAGGAGGGGGTTATCCCGCTCTGCTCTGATCTCATGAGACCCCACCTGGAGCCCTGTACTCAGCTCTGGGGCCCCCAGCACAAGAATGACAGGGACCTGTTAGAACGAGTCCAGAGGAGGGCCACAGAGATGATCAAGGGGCCGGAGGTCCTCCTCTGTGAAGAAACGCTGAGGGAGTTGGAGTTGTTCAGCCTGGGGAAGAGAAGGTTCTGGGGAGACCTTATAGCGGCCTTCCAGTGCCAAAAGAAGGCTACAGGAAAGCTGGGTAGGGATGCTTTGTCAGGGAGTGTAGTGACAGGACAAGGAGTAATGTTTTAAACTAAAAAAGGGTAGATGTAGATTAGGCATTAGGAATAAATTCTTTACTCTGAGGGCGGTGAGACACTGGAACAGGTTTGCTGGAGAAGCTGTGGATGCCCCATTATTGGAGGTGTTCAAGACGAGGTTGGATGAGGCCCTGAGCAACCTGATCATAGAATCATAGAATGGTTTGAGATGGAAGGGACCTTAAAGATCATCTAACTCCAACCCCTCCTGCCATAGACAGGGTTACCACCCACCAGATTAGGTTGGCCAAGGCTCCATCTAGCCTGACCCTGAACACCTCTGGGGATGGGGCATTCACATCTTCTCTTGGCAACCTGTTCCAGTGCCTCACTACCCTTAGAGTGAAGAATTTCCTCCTAATGGCTAGTGTAAATCTCTCTTCCTGTAGTTTAAGAGAATTCTGCCTTGTCCTATCATTATCTGCCTGAGTAAAGAGTCTTTCTCCATCTTTTTTATAAGACCCTTTAATGTATTGAAAGGTCTCAATGAGGTCTTCCCAGAGCCTTTCTCTTCTGCAGACTGAACATCCCAGCCCTCTCAGCCTTTCATAATAGGAGAGGTGCTCCAGCCCTCTGATCACTGGGGCCCTCCTTTGGACGTGCTCTAACAGGCCAACATCCTTCATGTGCTGGGGGCTCCAGACCTGGATGTAGTACTCCAGGTGGGGCCTCACAAGGGCAGAGCAGAGGGGCACAGTCACCTCCCTTGACCTGCTGCCCAATCCTCTGTTGTTGCAGCCCAGGATGCAGTTGGCCTTCTGGGCTGCAGCATGCACTGCTGGCTTGTATTGAGCCTTCTGTCCATCAGAATCCCCAGGTCCTTCTCTACAGGGCTGCTCTCCATGAGTTCTTCTCCCAGGTTGTACTCCTGATCTGGTAGGTGGAGTAGGTGGAATCCTTGCCCATGGCAGGGGGCTTGCAACTAGGTAGTCTTTAAGGTACCTTGCAACCCAAGCCGTTCTATGATTCTATTGTATTATAGAATCATTTCAGCATTTTAATAGTGTCAGCTTTACTGAATTGAAATACTAAGAGAATCTATTTTCTGATGACTTATCATTTGACTTTCATTAGTTAATGGATGATATTACAAATTGTATCCATGTGAAAAAAAGGAATGGATTGCTGTTTTTAAAATAGTACATAAGCTCCTAGTGTAATTTTTGAAATATTTTCTGTAGGTGAGCTAATTAACTATCAAGGGCACAGTTTACTCCTGTTTATTATATCACTACTGCTTATGAAACATACCTATGGTTATTTCTATTATGATTTCAAGCTGTAGCGGGCTCCTTGAAGATCAATATATGTTTCTGTATCTGATTTTCTGCTGCTGGGTGTGCATGATTAATTAACCTTTTTATCACATAATTTAATTTAATGGATTTTAAACTGGACAATTTGGGGTTGTGGAGAATAGTATTCACAGCTCATAGGATGTCATTAACGGAATTCAATTAATACAGTAAAATTGGTAAGTTATAATGAGGAGTCTGCCCTGGCTGAGCAACTTGCCCACTCTTAACACTTGAAATATGAGACTCCTAAATGCATTAATAGATAATTTCAGGATAAACCTGAATCTGTATCCACACACACAACACAGGGTATGGCACATCAGTAAACATAGAGGAACCCTGTCTCGCCGCCCTGGGAAGTTGGTAGCAGCACCATGCAGGCTTTTGTTTGATTTAACTTATTTGCATTAAAATAATTCTCAGAGAGCAAAGAGCAGTATCTCTTTTAGTGTTGTTTCATGTATCAACAGTGGAGAAACTGTTTTGCTTTCAAAGCAAAGGTGCTGAAGCAGTTCTGTGTTCTAAATACAACTGGATATAGCTTAGAGTATACCACTGAGGCCGCTTAGCTACATAACACTTACTGTGCTGTTAATTAATGCCTGGGGCTGCAGCCATTGAGATGCACCAGTATTTTTCAGGTGAATGTACTTCAAGAAGTTTCTGTCAGTTAGGTGTGATGAACTGAAAGAATCAAAGTAAATTCAACTGCCTAGAATTCTCCTTGGAAAAGAAAAGAACTGAGAAGCTCCAGTTCCACAAAATAAATTCAAGGCAAAGGACAATTTTATGTGTCTATGGTGACTTTGCATTTTATGAAGATGAAAATAGGCAAAAGGTTGATGGCATAAAAACACAAATATTTTTCTCTTTGTTAAGAAACAGCTATTAATTCTCACTATTGTACTTTGAAACCTTTTCAAGGCTGACTACAGCAGGACCTTTAGATATAGTCTATTATTGCCACACAGACTTGCAAGGGAACATTTTTTCCAAAGTCTAGGTATAGAAAAAATTCAGATAGTTTAAACTACTTTAGCAACCACTGACCATCAGAAAATTGTCATGACTTGCTGTTTTGTACAAAATCAGCATGAGGCAAAACAAGATGAGAATAATTTCTGTACTTTTTACCCATTAGGATGAGTTGTGTAAAATGAATTGTAGTTTTTTTCAGCAACAATGAAAAGAATGGTCTTTTGGGGATATTAAAATCTACTGACAAAAACTGAGTGTACTCAAATCTATTTGTCTATTATATATAGCATTTGCTCATTGGGTTTACTCATATTTGATTTTAGCGTACTGTATTGAATATACTTAGATTTGAGTATACTCAGATCTACTGTCAGGAGTTCTACCAGGGTTTATGTTTGGGAATTTATTTCTTGTTGTTTGTTTGAAATAGATTAAGGTGAATTCTCTCTTGATGGCAAATCACTTGTATAACTGCAGCAGTGGCACTTGCCATGGATTTATTTTATAAGTCTTTTCAAATAGTCTCCAAAAATCCCGTGTTTAACAACAATGCTAACTAGTCACCCCTTGTGGAATACAGTCACTGCAAAGTATTTAAGATATTACGGAAACTGTGCTGAGGATATACAATATTTATCTGCATCTTTCATAGACCTAATGATCTTCAGGAATGTGTATATCCTTCTCATATAAGTGTTGTGATGGTGGACATTGAATTTATTTATTTATTTATTTATTTATTTATTTAATATATATCTATGTATATATATATATATATATAATCGAAGAATGGTTTGGATTGGAAAGGACCTTAATGTTAAAACTTTATCTTTAAAGCTTAATTTCAACCTTTTCCTTTCCAATGGGCAGACACCTACCACTAGACCAGGTGGCGCAAAGCCCCCATACAGAAGTTGTAGCTTTTAAAAGAACTTACAGTGGTGCAGTTCAGTGGTGTATCCATAGCCAAATCTGATGCTGGTTAAAAAAATGAAACTAGTTGCCAGCATCCAAGAAAAAATCCCTGTCTGTGCTACTTTACCCAAAGTCTCTTATTTAGCTCAGCTGCCATTAGAAAGAGACATAAAGGTGTGTGGATTGCCTCCAAGGAAATAAATCAGCAACTCACCTCATCTTACAGATGTCATGCACATGCTGGCAGGTGATGATAGTGGCAGGCTGTGCTCAAGAAAGATGACTTTGTGGTTTTGGACAGCAGCAGTAGCAGCCAAGGGATCTGTGGTCTACTAATGCCAGTTCTACATTTTTCTGGTCCTCCATGGCTTCTTTTAAGGAAATCAAGACATGTAGGCTAAAAAGAGGAAGACTAAACCTTACTTGGCTCATATTTGTCATGCAGTGAATTTAATCTGGGGTGTTCAGTGGTCCTTTGCAACTAATGTTTAACATCTGATTATATTTGAAAAATATAGACTTAATAAAGCTACTAAACTATTGAAGCTTCTACTATTGTTTTCCTGTGTTTTCTATACAGCTATGTAAAATAATTTAACCTGAACATTTTTTTTTTAATTTAAGGCTAAAGCCAGTGTTATTTCAAATGTTCTTCTTCTGAAATTGTAATGCTCACATGCAGCTGAGACTTAAAACTGATGATGATGATACAGACCTTTTATAGACCTGTAATTTGGCACTGTATCAGTGAAGCAAATATTCTCTGTAATTTGCAGGTGGAAGGTTGGAAATTGACATATGGGAATAAATAAATAAATAAATAAATAAATAAATTTAGCCTGGTGTCCGTGGTATTAAACTAATTTGAAACTTACCTTCCCAATTCTGTCACTTTTCTGTGACCAGGTGTAAATAAACCATATCAATGACTTACTTTAACTATTAATTGCTATACAACTAATTAGAAGATAATATATTACCTTGCATGTGAAATAGTCAAACAGTTGCAGGACAGTTTTAAAATTGTCTGATCCTGATGTTGTTTCTGGAACACCTGAGTTTTATAATAACTCTCATCTTCCTTCAGGTTACATATATAGTAGTCCCACCCTTACAGTAGTTTAATTAAAATTTCAGACATTTTACTTCAACATCCTCCAAATGGATTACTCATTCAAAAAAAAAGTATGATTGTGTAGTGTGGGAAGCTCTCTGGATTCCCACAGGCATCAGCTCTTCAGGAACTGCTCCCACACGGCTCCATACCACGGGGTCCATCCATCCCCCATGAGCAAACTGCTCCAGCACGGGTCCCCCACAGGCAGCAGCTCCCCCGAAGCCCCCTGCTCCTGCGTGGGCTCCTCTCCACGGGCTGCAGCTCCAGCCCGGGGCCTGCTCCTGCGGGGGCTCTCCATGGGCCGCAGCCTCCTCCAGGCCACATCCACCTGCTCCACCGGGGGCTCCTCCACCCACAGGCTGCAGCGTGGAGATCTGCTCCGTGTGGGACCCATGGGCTGCAGGGGGACAACCTGCTCCACCAGGGGCCTCTCCACAGGCTGCAGGGGAACTGCTGCTGCGTGCCTGGAGCACCTCCTGCCTTCCTGCTGCACTCACCCTGGGGGCTGTAGGTATGTTTCCCTCTCATTTTTCACTTCCTTCTCTTACAGTTGCTGTACAACGTTTTCTGCCTTTTCTTCTAAGTGCTCTCTCAGAAGCAGCACTAGTTGATGTTCATTGGCTCAGGTTTGTCCAGCACTGCGTTCCTTTTGGAGGCAGCTTGACACCAGTGTGGGGCAGCTTGTGGTCTTTTCTCACAGAAGCTGCCCTTACTGCCTCCTCACCGCTAACACATTGCCGCCCAAGCCTAATGCAACTTTAATTGATTCAAATGTTAAAATTTACTTCATTGACTAGTGGAGTACATCCTGTTTAAACACAGCAAGAGCATCGGATAGGTTCCACATTTTCATGTCTCATTACACTCTTTGCATGTGAAAATTCATAGTAGTTGTGCATATCACACAGTTAGAGACATACTGTGGATCTCTGGGGACAACACCTAGGGCCTGTTTTTGTTATTTTTTTAAAATTATTTTTATTTTTTCTATGTGTGAATGATGTAATCAGTATGGTTCTGAAGCTGGTATTGTAATGTGCCACGTATATTTGTCACTGCTGTGTGCTGAAATGTACACATAGCCAAGAAATGCTGTTCTCTTATAGCAGAACACGGTGTTCACTGCCAGCCATCCAGAAGGTGCCCTACACAGCAGAGTAGAAGCAGGTGTTCTGTATTGTAATGAAGTATTTCACTGTAATGACAAGTTGTATATCATACTAGATCTCAGGACATTCTGTGAATTGATGTTGCATGGTTTAAGCTTGTGAATAAACATGTTTGTTTTGTTTATGATTTTACAACATATTTAAAATATAATTCCATATACAAGTCTATTCAACAGAAATATGCTATAATGCAATTTCTGCACAACTTGAAAATCTGATTACATAGTTTATATAACATAGGACAGTTAATTGCTCATTTAAAACCTAAAGCCAACAATTACCATAATTCTAATCTTTTTACCTTTTTTAAAAAAAATATTATTATTTTTAAGTTTCAAGGACATTTTATATTTTATACGCACAATCCTCCTCAGACAAACGTATATGGATTTGAAAGGCAGCTAAAAGATTTTGTGCAAAGAACTCTGATATATTCATAAAAATAGAGGCTACTTTAAAATAAAATGAATTCCACTTGATTCTTTGATTTCTGGAGCATGTAAATATCTTGAAAATGTTACAGCAGCGTTCCTAAAATTTTAAGTCTCTTCTTTGCTTTTTGTAACTAAAACTGCATTTTATATTCATATATAAAGAAAATAGCTCTTTATAGCCTGTCTCAGGCTGTATAGTCTAAATGTAGACACAGCCTTTACATTACCAGTTGCATGCAAGAATGTTCTTTCCTACGCACTGAAACAATTCCGTTATGTAAAAAAAAAAAAAAAAAAAAAAAGACATGTCAGTCCCAGCGTGTGTGTGTTTGGTTCATTTATTTTTTTGTTTATTTATTTACTGGATCAATTACCAAGGCAGATAATCCTGCATTTTCAGTATACATACTATATTTATTATTACTACTATTATTATTACTATTATTATCATCATCATATAATTATTTTCTGAGAGAGATTGTTCTATTTTTAGTGTCAGGGATCATGTTGTCCAGAAGTGTGATGAATCTATGCAGACTCTGTAGCACACCAGAATCATGGTTGGGAGCAGAAGTCATCATCCAAATGAATGCATTAAAAAGCAGAAACTGTGTGAAGGCCATAATCATACCAGAGTTCATGTGGATCAGTAAAAATTAAGTGCAGTGAATCAACAGTGTGATACTATGGCAATTAAGATGTTATATGGAACTTTATGGACAGGAAGAAAGAATTAACTTATTATTTGTGCTGACATTGCATTGGTTATGGTACAAACACTTTTTTTTTTTTTTTTTTTTTTTTTTTTTTTTTGATGCAATCAGTAAAAAAAAAAATTAAAAAAAAAAAACTTTTCATTTGGAGTTTTTTTACAAGTATTTGCTTTTTTTTTTTTTTTTTTTTTTTCAACACAGGAGATTTCTTTCAGACCTATGATGTCTATAAGGTGCTAAGGAGTTAGGGGATGTAGCCTATGTAAGGGTGTTGCTGATGTGGATAAGTATGAGTATCTAATGAGTCCTGCCAGGAAGTTCAGGGCAAAACTATGTCTGTTATCTGAAATGTCTATCAAGTTGATCACTGGGTGATCCTTGTGCATAACAAGTGGTCTCAAGGTTCTCTAAACTGAACAGTTATTACATAGTTTACCAAAAAGGAGCAACTAGGCTATTTTTCTTGCATGCATTATGTTTCGATGAAAAGGATGAACATGTCTGTCAGTCATAAATTACTTTTTTTTTTTGACAGACTTGAGGAAAAGAAATATGTTTTTTTTACCTGAAACAGTAGGCAATTTTTTTTTTTTTTTTTTTTTTTTTTTGCCAAAGTAAATTTTATGGGATAATCAGTATCATAGTGATTAAGAAATCATTGTCTGATAACCATCATTAAATACTTTCATGATAATATCTGAGATAGCTTTAGGGTATAATTTAGTCAGTAATGTTACAAAGCTAATGTAGGAAATAAACAGCCCAAAGAGGATTCTTTCCAACTGAACAGAACCATTTTTATGTTTACATGTCTTTGAAGTTTTTCTGTCTTTGTTGCATTCCTGAATAATTCTGTTTCATAATTTTAACCTTTATTTATAGGTATTGTTCTTCTCCAAGGTGTGATGAAGTAGGAAGGAAGGTATGTGAATTGAAATAAACAGTTATGTCTCTGACATCAGCTGAAAGGAAATACACAGACATTCAAAATAAGATGATTTGGAAAGAAAAATAATTTATTATTTTTGATTGGTTTTACCCAGGAGGCTTGCACCTAAGATTACTTGCTTTCCTTTCTAAAGAAAGGAACTCTCCCCCCCCCCCCACCCCCAACCCAAGTGCTTTTGGTAGTTTTGGTAAATACAAGGTTTATTTATGAAATAGATGTGCAGATACTTTTACCAAACTGTGTCAAGGAGGAAATACTTTAAGTAATGTATTTTATGGACCATTTCTTATTAACAGAATTTGTTTTCCAAAAAGATTTTTTAGTATTAAATATATATTTTTTATTTCATAGAAATGGTTAATAGCATTTCATTAAAAATTATGTCAGGCAGATTCCATGAGAAACTCTTATGAAATCTACATTCATTAATGCAGTTAATGCAATTGTCCTTCAAGTTGCACCATAGTTAAAGGGGTGGATTTTGATCCATAAATGAACAACTCGTGGCATGACTTGACAGTGTTACCGACATATTTCAAAACTATAGATAAGGATTAAACAATTGTGTATAGCTGAATACACTCACTCCTGTCCCATGATGCTGCGGGTTTGTTGGGGGTTATAAAGCTTATTTGATCCTTTGATTGCAGCTAAGAGTGAAGTCATCAAAAGGCTGCTGAAGCCTTTGTATGCTTATAACAAAGCATACTCTTCTCCCTTTAGCAAAGCAGTCAATAGCAACTCCAAGAGAGATAACATTTCATGTGCTGTCTGTGAAACATTGAATTCTCCATAAAGAGTTCAATAGTGCATGTCAGGGAAACTAGAGCAACATGGCAACTTTCAGTGTGCATTCTCCTCTCCTTACTCCCCATAGATAAACATCTCCAAAGCCATTCCCTGACATTAAAAGAAGGGGCTAGAAGACTGGTTTTGGAAGTAGTGCCAAACATGCACAGTTAGAAGACCCATTTTTCATAAAATTTGAATGCATTTTGGGAGACCACACAGCCTTTAAATGAAAATAATGAGTTTCTTTAGCATTGCTTACTTTTTATTGATGATCCCAAAAGACAGCGATGGTGAATTTTCAATAAAAGGTTTGTCTTAAATATGTATTTTCTCCAGAAGACTAAAGACTTCTCAAATTGTCCTTAGAGTAATGCTTTATGACTTATATGTTTCGGGGAAAGCATAACCACGTCTTCCTTTTTTATGTGTTGTAAGAAGCGTTTTTTTTTTTTCTTCTCAGAAATGTTGTATTCTACTGAATACCTCACTTGCTTACTATAAGTATCAGCATTATGGAAAGAAACTTCTGACTTGTAAATGTTGGGCTTGACTAATGAATGAGGGTTAAAGTTAAGCTAATGGGATTGGTGGTCTATATTGCTATTTTTTTTTTTTTTTTCAAGGTTCTGTGTGTGTGTGTGTGTATTGGGGGGGGATTACAAACACAAAAAAATCAACATAAAAACAAAAAGACACAAACAAAAAACACACCATAAATGCTTTTCATAGTTTAAAATTGCTATTGGATTGCTAAAGTATAAACATACATACAATTGACTAAGTACGTTTCCATGAGTATTGTGTTTTTAAGAACTACTGAAATTACCTTACCTAGATCATATGCAGTCTAAAACCTTGTAAGACACATATAGACCTTGTTACACATTTATGTGATGTGTTTCCTTTTTGTATGTCTATGTTCAATAAAGAACATATCCTTACAGAATTGAGATTGTTTAGCCATATTTTTTAACATATATAAATATGCATTTTTAAATGTAAAACCAACAGTGCAATCCTCGATCAACTGACCTTTAAAAACTACATACTAAATAATTTCATGTTTAACACTTAAGGATATTTTGCTAAAATCACAACCTAGTGATTGGAAGTGGGATCCTCTTACTTCGGTATGAGCATAAAACAGTGATTGAAGTTTTTGTTAGTTTCTTGTAAAGAGCAGCATACCTTATTCATAAAAGTCAAAAGAACCTGAAAATTTAGTCCATTTGAAAGTCAGTGTGCATGTACATGGTGATGCCAAGGTGTCAGTGAACTATCATAGTTCTGTAAATAATTTTGTATTTTTGTTAATCTAACATTTTCGCTTCAAGTGTTCAGAATTAATTGTTACTGAAATGGATGTGGCATCTGTACATTTTGACTATTAGTCATTTAATAAGTTTATGGTTAGTAGAGGAAAAAAAGGAGATAATACTTAATTACTTTTTCCCTATCCTCTTAGTAGTCTTCATGAAAATAAATTAGGTCTTTAAAGACTGTGTTATCAACAAGCTCTGTGGCTCTCCAATTACAAGTAGGGCATACAAATTTTTAATTAGAAAAGCCAAACAGCGGAAGTCATAACCGGTTAAAAGTCTTAGAGCATTTTCTTATTTTTTTTTTTTTAAAGTTACTTTAAGGTTTGAGTTCATTGTTCTTGCTTTAAATACTTCAATTTCTTTGAATGCTTTGTTTTTGTAAGAGTAGTAATAATTAGAAATGATAGAGAATGTATTTTAAGTATATTTTTATTTTACTGTTTTATTTTATTTTACTGTTGGGTTTAAAAGTTTATGGCACTCAGTTGTTTTAAGGAAATGTCTTTTCACCAAAATGGCAGGGAAACATTGGAATGGGTTGTCCAGAGTTGTAGGGTCACATCCATGCTCAGAGGTTTCCAGAATCAAACTGGAGAACACCTTACACAACCTGGTCTGGTCTCAGACTTGGCCTTGCTCTGATCAGGAAGTTGGACAAGAGTCTCCCTGAGGTTCATTCCAACCTGAATCAGCTGAGTTTATAGTCTTGATGCTGAAGTCATGGACTCAGTTGAAACAACAGATTTCCAGCATTAATCACATCTTCATGGAGACCTTGTTGGCCTGCCTGTGCTCTGTTTTTGGGTACTCCCAGGGGTGCTCCTGGAGCCAGAGATGGTCTATGCTGCTTGCTGACTCCAAAAATACTTGTTCTGACTACAGAAGAGTATTTTGATCTAGCAACAATGTCTTTTCCATGGAAAAGTTCTTCAATTTATCCATTCTGGCAATGTCTTGCATATTGACATAATGAATGTTTAAAAAGTGTAATAATTGTTACCTTCATCAAAAGTACAGGATCTGAAGAAGTTGTAAAGACAGTAAAATACATTGTAAAAGTAATTAATGAAACTAATTTGTTTTCTGTTTATTGTAAATGCTCCCTGGCTGCTTTTAGGAAGGTCTGTAAGATTTTCCAAAGCAACACTTAGCACTGTTCTGCAGCAGAAGAATCAGAACTGTAAAAGAAAAATTTGCAGCACATGGGGAGAGTGATGAGAAAGGAAGAAGGAAGAGCTAATATTCTAGTAAAACAGGTATTTCAAAAAGCAGCTACTGCCTGAAAAATAGCATTGCTTCAATTTTGTAAATCTGTTAGCCATCACTATATTAAGATCTTCCACTAGAACTAGTACAAGTATTACTCATCTTAAATAAAATGAAATAAAATTACAAGACTAAGGCATCATTAAAAAGAGAACAGAGGCTGTTGCTTTGCTGTATGTTGCTATAGCTGTCTATAATGAAAGAGGGTTTCAAATTAGATGTATTAAGACACTACTTGTATTTGTTAAATATCAATAAATTATTGAATAAGCAGTGGTGAACTCAATTAGGAGGAACACTGAATCTAACATGCTGTAATTAACTCCAAATTATAAACAAAAACTATACTAGATTAGGAGAATAAATATTTATGAGTATGTTAAACACTAACATTTGAAATAATGCAGATATGAAGTATAGGCTTTTGAAATGATTATTACTCCTACATGCAATTGGATTCTAGAGGAAATTCTGTGCCAAAAAAAAAAATAAATGGCAAAATCTTGATTTTGAGAGTCTTAATGATTTTAACTGAAATCACCAGGAATGTAAAGTATTGTGTCAACAGGCAGTTGAATTATTTAATTTGCGTGTACAAACATTGTTCACCATCTCATTTCAGCATCATTTTAAGTATGTTTATTTTTTGTTAGACACTAATCCCTCTCCCCTCTCCCTCTACCACCTTTTTTTTTTTTTTTTTTTTTTTTTTTTTTCATTTATAGCGGAATGCCTTGGGTAATAGGTAATAACAAAAGTGAAGAGATACTGCTGAAGTCTGGTCATATTGGTGGGAAGAAAAATTAATTACCAACTTCTGAAAGCATTGCATAATTGTTCCCTGTT
The DNA here is from genome assembly GCA_011076525.1 of Nettapus auritus. Lineage (NCBI taxonomy): Eukaryota > Metazoa > Chordata > Aves > Anseriformes > Anatidae > Nettapus > Nettapus auritus. The sequence goes on from CM021797.1 coordinate 76,643,514, forward strand.
CCCAGTACTGGAAAAGGGTAGTCAGTAATGATGAAAGGTAACACGTAGACCTTGTGTTTATTTAACTATGCAAAGGAAAACAAAAGAAAACAAACAAAAATCAGACCTTCTCTGTGATGATGTTTTTATAACACTGTATAAGAACATTTGAAGTTCCTAAGTAAAGTGTGGTCATCTTTCATGTTAACATAATGACTATTAGTAAGAATTAATGAAGACTGCTGTCCTGCAGATTTTTCTCAAGATTTATTTTAGTAACTAAAGAATTGCAGGCTGTGATCAAAGCTTTTTTGCATTGTTTAGTCACTTACAAGATCTTGCCTCTCCCGCCCACAGCACAGTGCAGATATTGTGATACTTTATTGATCATCTGAGTTTATGCTGCTGTGAGGTGGGATTTTTAAACTGTCTTTGTTTTCTACCGGGCCAGGGTAATTGGTTGTTTCTGATAACTTGTCCTTGAGGATTTCAAAATTATTAAAGAGGGGAAAACAATAAAAACAATGGGAACTGGTGCATCTAGGTTAGGCACTTAAGTGCACCTGCATCATAAGTTCCCTCTTAAGAAGTCCTCCTGAAATAAAGATACCAGTTATTGCAAAAGGCAATGTACATGAAAGGCAAAAAAAGGCAGGCACTTTTTTCCTTCACTGGGTTACCAAACTGCAGCAAATATATATATATATGTATATAATATGGTGCCTCTAGTTTCTCTTACAGGTCAGAAAATAGAGAAAAATGGCATATGTAGAAAGTGAAGCTTTTTGGTCTATCATGCTAAGTGAGTGTAACAGGAAATCCTGACCAGCCCAGAAAAACAGCTAAATGATTTATATCAGTGTCATTTTTTTGTCCAGCCATCACTGCCTGCTATTTTTTGCCTAGCCATCTTCCGTTTTTCTGTCTTAGGTGTCTTCTCTAACAACTTAACGTACATAGAAAGAAGCATTTTGAGACATTTTAACACATTGTTGCCTTTAACATTCTCATCATCATAATACATCAGCAGCAAAAGGAAGACTAAGGAAAACGTGGGTGCACTGCTAAATGTGGTGGGTGCCTTGGTGATGGTGGATACAGAGGAGGCAGAGTTACTGAATGCCTTCTTTGCTTGAATGCTAAAGCTCGTCTCCATGCACAACCGAGCCCAGAAACAAGAGAGAAAACCTGGAGAGAGGAAGATTTTCCCCTGGTTGAAGAGGATTAGGTTACAGTTTATTTAGGTAAGCTAAACCCCCACAAATCTGTGGGCCCTGAAAATAAGTATCAGAGGGTGCTGAGGGAACTGACAGACGTTATTGCTAAGCCACTCTTTATCATCTTCAAAAGTTCTTGGAGAACAGGAGAGGTGCCTGAGGACTTGAAGAAAGCCAACATTACTCCAGGCCAGTCAGCCTCACCTTCATCCTTGGAAAGCTGATAGAGAAGCTCATTCTTGAGGCCATCTCTAAACACGTGGAGGAAAAGAAGACAATCAGGAGTAGTTAACATGGATTCATCAAGAGAAGTCATCTTTAACCAACCTGATAGCCTTCTATGATGAGATGATGGGGTGGCTGGATGAGGGGAGAGCAGCGGATGTTGTCTACCTTGACTTCAGCAAGACTTCCAACACTGTCTCCCATAATATCCTCCTGGGCAAGCTCCAGAAGTGTGGGATTATGAATGGACAGTGAGGTGGATTGAGATCTGTTTGGATGGCAGTGCTTAGAGCTGATGGTACTAACACAGTTGTTTTGTGCATGTAGCTTTCCTATTTTGTGTTTTAAATGCCCTAAAAACATATTACATGAGATTTTTACACTGAATTTTTACACAGAAAAAAAATAAAATTATTTTGGTAATAACAACAATAACATCCTTCTTTCAATACCTTTCAATACCTTTTGTTTTTGTATTTTCAATATAGTATTTTTATGTCATATACTACTAGTTCTCATATTCTAATGTAGTATTTTTCACTGTCATCAAGCAGTTATTTAGACTATAGTTTTACAGTTGTAGAAATCTTGGGTTTTGAATAGAAAAAAAAAAAAAAGTATCTTGAACTGAAATTACATTCTGAAATTGTCATGTAACTTTTACAGAAAACACCTACTCAAGAGAGGAAGACACTTAGAGGAAGATCTGCTTGCTGAAAGGAACCTGGCACCTGATTTCTTTTGAAAAGAGAAGGGTGTCCTGTTCTTGGACTGGGCTTTCAAATGCAGTGGCTATCACACATATCAGCAGATCAGACTATATATATTTTTTGTCATTTAAGAGTTCTTTATGTTAATTTATTGAACAAGTTTTGAAAAAGTATAGTTAAAATAATAATCAAAATTACATTTTCACTATTATAATTACCAAAAACTTTCTCACACTTTTTTCTGTGTGTATGTGTGCTCTAAATACTTTGGAAAGTACTCTGCTAACCATGATAAATCTTCCTAAATTCATTTATGAAAATTAGCTTTTCATTCTCATGTTATAAGAAACATGATGGAACAGAAGCACTGGACGTTTGGTCAGACTTTCAAATGAAAGAGATGAACCCTTAAAAAACACGTGACCTAAGTCTGCTCGATGGCAGGCTCAGCACAAGTCAGCCGTATGCCTTTGCAACCAAGAAGGAAAACCATGTTTCAGGTTGCATTAAACACAGTGAAACCTGACAGCAAAAGAGGTGATTCTCTCATGATATTAAACATTGGTGCAGGTTCACCAAGGGTACTGTGTGCAGCTGTGGGTTCCCCAACCTGCAAAGGGGTGTTAAGGCCCCTGGAAGCACGCAGAGGAGGGCAGCAAGCCCGGCCAAAGGGCCGTATGGCCATGCTATGAGGAGAGGCTGAGGACACTGGGGCTGCCCAGCCTGGAGAAGAGGAGGCCCAGAGGCGGCCTTGCTGCTCTCAGCAGCTCCCTGAGGAGGGAAGCGCAGAGGCAGGTACTGGCCCCTGCTCCCTGGGAGCTGCTGGCTGGGCACATGGGAACGGCACAGAGCTGCACCAGGGGAGGGCCTGGCTGGGCACTGGGAGTAATTTCTTTACCCTGATGGTGGCCAAACACTGCAACAGGCTTCCTACGGATGTGCTGGGTGCCCTGAGCCTGTCAGTGTCCGAGAGGCATTGGACAATGCTCTCAGTACAGTGCTTTGACTTCTGGTCAGCCCTGAACTGGTCAGACAGTTGGACTGGATTATCTCTAAAGGTCCCTTCCAGCTGAACTATTGTAATATTAATTCTAGGACTGGAGAGGCAACATTTTCACATAACTGTTTTCTGTTGATCAAATCACAGTTGCTTTCAAATGAGTTTAACTGTCATCAGAAAACAAAACAAAACAACAACAACGAATAGTCTGCTATAGAGCTTTACATATAGACTCAAGACTGGACTACAGGTTGCCTGTGTTGAAAAAATAAAATTCTGAAAAATAAAAATCAGTCTTTATGTCTGGAACCTTGTTGATTCAGAACAGATGTATAATCTTAAGGATGTAAATCTGTATTTTATACCATGTCCTGAGCTTGTCTTTTAACTTCTCTTATCCTTTAGGCACAGCAAAATAATTGTATGGCCAGCTCTTTCTCCTGCCCTTCAAGAAAGATGAAGAAAAGGCTCTCTGTACATTCCTCTTCCTTAACGTATACTGTTAAGATGACAGCACTTGACTCAGTATGCTAGATCATTCTTCCTTACTTGAGGGTGACTTGTGTACAATTTAATATTATGAAGAGATACTTCACCTAATTGGAAATGAGCTAGCTAGGGAGCCAGAAGCAGCACAGTTCTACATGCACAGCAGTGTCTGTGTACTAATTAGCTATCCTGAAATAATAATCATTTTCAGATTTCAGTTTAAGCACTAACCCAGTAGTGACATCAGGCTACAATTTAGTGATGCTACAGGTTAAACTATTTTTAAAGGTAAAATTTAAAAAGTAGATTTTAAAACTGACAAAACCAAATCTCAACCTTTAGTTCTGAAATGCCACTATTTTTTTGCATAATTACAGTTTATCATTAAGGCACTAATAAGTAAAGTTAAGACATAGCATTTCTTTCAAGTTTACTTCTGTCATCCATTTTCTTTTTCTTACATTACTTAAAATATTAATTCCTGTTCCTCCATAATGGTTAAACATTAGCTTCTAAGATCCTACGAAATTTCTGATTTGAACTCCAAGTTGAAGTAGTTATCTGTACACCATTAAATATACATTTGGAGAGAAATAACATTGGTAGTTGCTTTTTAGATGTGTGGCTGAAGAGCTGACACATCTCTGAACAGCTGACTTCCTTGCAGCTGTTGTTGTAGATTCTTACTGATGTAGAAGGAGTTGTACTGCTTAGTGTTGAGAGGTACTGTGAACAAGTGGATAAAGCAGGGCACATTGGCTGTTTGGTTCTAGGTCTTTATAGGATTTTCATGTGTGTTTAGAAAGCAGTATTTTATGGGAGAAGAAGGAAGAGGCCACCCTTTTTAAAGGGTGTTTGTAAAGTTGACACAAGCTGTAGTACAGAAGGTGTCCATATGTCAGGAGTCTCCAATGTCAGGAGTACACCAGAACTGTTTTGCATGGTGTTGCTTACTTTGGAATACTTGGCCCAGTAAGGAGGTTAAATTAGAGGGTCCTCCTGTGAACACACCCGACCAGCACAGCTGTGTGTGCCATAGTTACTTTCACTTAACCTAGCTTAATTTGTCAGAAGGAGGCAACTTAGATTAATGGAGAAGTAAAAGCATATTCTCAGAGTACACGTTCACTGGGCAAAGAATTGACTCTGCATAAAACAGCAACTGAAGTATGAATACAATAAAGTGCCTATATTGGTAAGAATAACTATGTGACACTTTGCCATTATGGTGGGATTAAGGTCACTGCTACCAGTCAAAAACAAACCAACAAATGAACAAAACTTCTAACTGAAATATCCTATTTTTTGTTTCATATTGGAAACAAAGGGACCTTAACTTAAGGGACCTTAAAGATTATCTAATTCCAACCTCTACTGTGATGAGCAGGGACACCTACCACTAGACCAGGTTGCTCAAAGCCCCATCCAACCTGGCTTTGAACATTTCCAGGGATGGGGCATCCAAAACATCTTTGGGCAATTTGGTCCTTTGCCCCACCACCCTTAGAGTAATGAATTTTTTCCAAATGCTTAATCTAAATCTATCTATTTTTAGTTAAAAGGCATTACTCCTTGCCCTATCACTACACTGCGTGACACAGAGTCCTTCCTCAGCTGTCCTGCAGCACCTTAAAGGCACTGGCATGCCACTTTAAAGTGTCCCTGGAGCCTTCTCTTCTCCAGGCTGAACAATTCCAACTCCCTCAGCCTGTCTTCACAAAGAGAGATGCTCCAGTCTTCTGATCATCTGCATGGCCTCCTCTGGGCCCCCTCTAACAAGTCTCTGTCCTTCTTGTGCTGGGACCCCAGAGCTGAATGCAGGGCTCCAGGTGGGGTCTCACGAGAGCAGAGCAGAGGGGGTCAATCCCCTCCCTCACCCTGCTGGCCACCTGCTGTTAGTGCAGTCCAGGTTATGGTTGGCTTTCTGGGTTGCAAGTGCACGTTGCCAGCTCATGTTGAGCTTCTCAAGAACCCTCCTAGGTCCTTCTCCTCAGAGCTGCTCTCAAACCATTCTCCACCCAGCCCATATTTGTGCTTGATATATCAGTATCAATTAAAAAAAAAGGAAAATTTAGGGTGTTGCTGAAGAACTTCCGAATGAAGAAAAGTACCTATCTGTACTATTTAGAACTGGAAACACTTGAAATAAAAATTGTCAAATGTTAACCAATAGTTAAACTGCAGAGATGAAGCACTTTGTCAAGAGAGAAAGTCTAGAGGAAAAAGAACTATTGTTCCAGAAATAAATAAATAAAGATAACATAAATAGTTCACAACATAAAAACAGATAGCATCCATTTTCAGTATGATGATGGAAAAGAGGTCTAAACTGGTAAATAATGGAAAATTGCTTATGAAAATTATCAGAGCAATGAAAGAAACACTTCCTCAAAATCCTTACTGAAAGTGAGCATTGTTTATGTTTTACTTTTTGCTTTTTACTTAGTGAATGAAGTTTTGCTTTTTCCCACAGATGGTTTGCATAAAAGCTATGTAGTCATTTTGTATTTTCTTTCAGCAATCCTGTGCAGAATTTTCTGTTACTTCATTTCAAGCCAAGCTTCCTTTCCCTGAATGTCCCTCTGAATTAGTAAGATTTCCAAAATCTTGAGTTACACAGAAGTTTTTTTTTGTTTGTTTGTTTGTTTGTTTGTTTTTCAAACAAATATATCTTGCTATAATTAGATACTGAATGTCACTGTGTTTTTTTGCTAATTCAAACACTTTCATGCCAGACTATTTCAGAAGAAGTCTGAAATATTGCCAGGCTTGCAGAGAACATGTATTAATAACCCAATGAATAGAGTTTAAGGAACATGACTTGATGAGGTACTTCCTTTCCCACCCCAGGTTCCCTATGTTAATAATTCCTGAAACAGCTTCAGCATCAACTGTAATTAAAAGGTAAGTTAACAATTATAAAATTAGAATATATTCAGTTGGAGAGGTATTGCCATTAGGAAAGATAGTCAAAGATAGTCATGAGTCATAGTAACTTTAAAAGAAAAATCATCCTCAAGTTGTTTTTTTTTTTGGGGGGGGGGGTGGGCTTGGGGATGGGGCTTTGATTCACATAAATTCTGTGTATGATAACTGACAATCGTACATGAATGTGCCCTCTGTTCTGTGGCAGGAGTTGTATTTATTTGCTTGCATATGTATATCTGTCTTTCTGCCTCCCTCTCTGTATGTGTGTATATATGCATACTCATTTATATGTATGCATGTATGTATCTCTTACTAGAAAGAAAAAGTTCCTGAAATGACACAAAGAATTCCCACTGCTTTAACTGTGTCATATAAATCGAAGAGGTCCTGTTGTAGCAATCACAGAATGTTCAAGGGTAGAAGGGACCTCTGAAGATCATCTAGTCCAACCCCCCTGCCTAGCGGGATCACCTACAGCACATTGTGCAGGATGGCATCCAGGAGGGTTTTGAATATCTCCAGAGAAGGAGACTCCACAACCTCTCTGGGCAACCTCTTCCAGTGCTCTGTCACCCTCACAGTAAAGAAGTGCCCACTCATATTGAGCCGGAACCTCCTGTGCTTCAGTTGGTGCCTATTGCCTCTCATCCTGTCACTGAATACAAACGAAAAGAGACTGGCTCCATCCTCTCAACACCCTCCCCTCAGATATTTATATACATTAATGAGATCTCCCCTCAGCCTTCTCTTTTCCAGGCTAAACAGGCCCAGTTCTCTCAGCCCAGCCTCATGCAACAGGAGCTCCAGTCCTCTAATCATCTTAATAGCCCTCCTCTGGATTCGCTCCAGTAGCTCCATGTCCCTCATGTACTGGGGGGCCCAGAACTGGACACAGCACTCCAGGTGTGGCCTCACCAGGGCTGAATAAAGGGTTAGGATCACCTCCCTGGACCTGCTGGCAACAAGTGACTATGATGAAAAATACTGTCATATCAATGTTATCTCATTTTGAATATTGACAAGGAAGTTCATCTTTTGTAATATTGATCCTAACTGAATGAACACATCCCAAAAACCTTATGATCCTGCTATAATTTCTATTTTTTTTTTTTTTTAAACCAAATGAAAATGACTATTACTGCTCTTTAGCTCACGAAATATGTTATCATATTGAAAATGCTGAAATAATAGATTTGTTCTGGTCTTAATTTAAACAGTTTTACTTGATTAAGAATAAGTAGTGTTAGTATGTAACTGTGAAGAAAAATATTGCATGATAAATTTACAATTCAAAACCAAATGTTTTTCCTTATTTATTATTATTTTTTTCCTTATTATTATTCCTTTTTCCTTATAAAAGTATATTCTGAGTAAACAGAAAATCCTCCATGTAACAAAAGGAAGGAAGGAAGGAAGGAAGGAAGGAAGGAAGGAAGGAAGGAAGGAAGGAAGGAAGGAAAAAGAAAGAAGGAAAAGAAAAAGAAAGAAAGAAAGAAAGAAAGAAAGAAAGAAAGAAAGAAAGAAA
>CM021797.1:76660842-76679154 GCA_011076525.1 Nettapus auritus
AAACACCAACCAAAAACACCACCCCCACCCCATATATCAGCTAAAAAGGCAAAGGAATAATTGTAATAACTATCACTATATAGAAATTTTATTCAGAAATATTACCTAACTTTTGTTTAAACAAATATCCTACTGATGGAAAATCTGCAGACTCTTGAAGATATGGCTGTATGGTTTTCTTCTAGTTTGACTCCAAATAGATTTTGTTTTCAAATGGAAATAAATCTTTCCATATCTTTACAAATTACAGAATTTCTAACTGTAACATTCCATTTCCCTTCAAGTTATCTGAACAGTAAGTATCACCTTCACTCAAATCTGTCATAGTCAAGATCAACAGGCAGAATTCCCTTAATGTGTAACAGTGCAACTGCAGTAGTTTGTTCATCAGACTAATTCATCTGATTACTTAATGTTTAATGAAGTGACAGAATGTGTTTGTTTTACTACCATGTCAACAGGTGAATAGCAGGTTGTAATGCAGTCATCCCTTTATTGAATTAAACTCCATGATTGTTTATTGTTAGTTTAAAAATAATTATCTTCAAAACAATCTACTTCACAATAAATCTACTGTACAGCCAAAGAAACATCTAGCTAAGCAAACAATACCATTTATTAATTTTAACTTCTCTTTCTTGAGGCTACCTGATAGACTCTAGAACATATTCTGTTTGGCTGATATTCGAAAGTACTGCTTCCTTTGTGGAGTTATGGTTTACTGTTACTGATATGTTTTCCTTTCTGCTTGTTAAGTGCATTAGCAGAGACATCCCTCATGCCTTTTACCAGTTTTTTAATGTGATTTATACTAAGTTGTCATTCATAAAGAATATACATATGCACATTCTAATGTTTTGCTGGGTATAAACAATACCATTAAGGAAATGAGACATTCTTCACAGTAAATGATGAGCTGTTTGAGTTAATTCTGGTTTCAAGGCTGAGAAGAAAATACGAATAAGTGTCAAAAGTTAGTTCCATTTTTAAAAAATAGATTATCTTGATTGCTTTATTCTTCAATGAGACCAGGAGATATGAGTATAATCATTGCAAATACTGGCTAAATGTTTGATGTTAATACATAATATGAGGCACCAAAATATCGTGCCAAGAAGGCAAATGGCATCCTGGCCTTCATCAGAAGCAGTGTTGCCAACAGGACTAGGGAAGTGTTCATCCCTATGTATGTAGCACTGATGAGACCATACCTCAAACATTGTTTTCAGTTTTGGGTCACTCAGTAGAAGGATATTGAGTTGCTTGAGTGTGTTTGCAGAGAAAACAAGTAACAAGCTAGTGAAGGTTCTAAAAAGCAAGATATATGACAAGTAGCTGAGGGAATTGACATTGTTTAGTTTGGAGAAGAGAAGGCTGAGCAGAGACTTTACCGCTCTCTACAACTGTCTGATGTGTTGTACTCATTCAAGTGTACATTGTCACTTTTCTCAGGTGACAATTAATAGGACATGAGGAAATGTTCTCAGGTTGCACCAGGGGAGATTTAGAATTAATATTAGGAAGAATTTCTACATATAGAAGTTTCTATATGGTGATCAAGCATTGGAATAAGCTGCCCAGGCAAATGGTGGAGTTACAGTCTCTGGAGGTATTCAAGAGATGTGCGAATGTGGCACTAAAAGACATGGGTAATGATGGGACTTGGAAGTTCAAATTAATGTTTGCCTACCTTTTCTTGAACATCTTTTCCAGCCATTCTATGATTCTATTTTTTATTGCAGTGAAATAATATTTTCATAATTTTTGATTTAGTTTTTTCTCTGTAATTAGTTGATTTTAGCACTTTAATATTTTATGAAAATTAGTGAGAAGAAAACATTTTCCCTTTGTATCAGACATTGAGTTCTCTTTTCTTTTGACATATGTTTACCTATATTTCCACCTCAAAACAGAGTGGAAAGAGGCTCATTGGACTTCCATTTCATGAATGAAAATCTAATGGCATGACCAACACCACCACAAGATAAAGCATGATGAATTTTCTTCTGAACTGAAAAGAATTTTCCCTGTAATATGAATATAAATGTAAATACGTTATTGATTTCTAAAGTAAATAAAAAATAAAAATAATAAAAATAAAAACTATGGTGGCTTGGTCAAAAATATATAGTTCCACCCATGGACTTTCATCTCTTTCCTGGACAGTTTTAAACATTTAAGGGATCTTGTGTTGAACCAGGTTTTGTTAGCTATGCTTGGTATTACATTTATGCTCCACTGTTCTCATACCCTTCTAATGTTTGCTAGTATTGTGTAAAAAACTCACCAAACTTATGAACTAGTAATTAATCATGACCATAAAAAAACAAAACAAACAAAAAAAAAAAAAACAAAAAAAAACACTGGTGTAGATGATGTGTAGTGTTCTTTAAAGATGAAGATACAGAAAGCCTCACACTCAGGGAGAGGAAGTATCAGGGAGCAGAAGACCTCAAAAAGGGGATTAGGGGATTTGGGAGTACTTTTGTTCTTATCAGCAAGGATGAATTCAGAAAAGGACTGTTGCTGGAGGTAGAAAGTAGAAAGACTTGAAGAACATTCATCTTGAGAATAGTAGTCTGTGGAAATTAAGTACAAGAGTGACAAAGAGTTTGAGCATCCTGATCAAAAGGAACAAACAAAAAAACTTCAGATGAAATATTACAAATATTAATAATAATAACAACAATTACAATCTCTTAGAAGCAGCAAGAAGAAACTGAAATCGGAGTTTTTGGTGAATTTAATAGCCTTATGTAATAGATATTTTAGAGTATTCATGGCCATGCAAGTAATTTCACATTCAAGATCGCTTTAAAATAATCTAAGCACATATTGTTGCATGGTTTACAACCTAAACACCTTTATAAACAGGACCTTGCAGTAACTGAGTAAATTTTATGACCATTATGCCAAGATGAACAGGATACAGAACAGTTAAATGACTTTTCAAAAGCATCAGAAGGAATAAATTCTTTCATCATAGCTTAAATTTGGGAACCTTGATTTCAAGGCTCATGAGATGATGTGGGGGCCCCCCACCCCCCCCCACACACACCCCCAGCAGACTGACACTGCACTGGTAATAAAGTGATAGGCATTCCTGACTCTATCTGTCCTACTGCATGCCTACTTGTCTGTAACACAGGAATGTAGGTTAATTATATCAGTCTTAGAATCATAGAATCATAGAATGGTTTAGGATGGAAGCAACATTAAATATCATGTAATTCCAACTACAAAGAAAATCCAATAAAGTATCTTTTTTAATGTCTCAAAATTCAAATGTTGATTATTTAATTTTGAATCATATTCTGTATGAAAGATAAGACAATTTCACTAATGAGTTTAAGCTCTTGTTTTTATAAAGTATTGACTCAGCTGAAAACAAATCGGAACCTGAATGCTGTGAATTCACCAGTCCTCTTGATAAGTGTTCAAAAATTATTGACTGTGAACACATAAGTACCAAGAGCTGAAATTTAAGGAAAATACTAACTGGACTCTAAAATAAGTGCAGAAAAACGTAGAAAAAATGGTGTTACTATACATACATGCACAACACACATGTACTTTTCCCCTGTAATATTCCTAATAGCTTGAACAAGTCCTAGATGATATCAAAAGAGTGGGATATAAGCACTGGTGGAGTATTAGCTTTGATATTTTGTTCACTTTAATTTCTTTCTCTTCTTTGTGTAGAGGGTAACTATGTAGAAATATTGAGGAAAGAAAAAATAGAGGAAAAACAAGAGCAAATTAGATTGAGCTAGTCCTGTCTGCTCCAATGTGTGGCACTGATTATTTTTTCTTTCTCAAAGTGTTAATGTAATGTTGCTTAATATGATTTAAGGTCATACATGCAAAGAAAAACTTTTATTTATTGATTTTTTTTTTTTTTTAAATATGACCTTGAAAATATAATATAAAAATCTACACATCATCAAGCAACTGTTACCAGATCTGAGATGTAAGATAGTAAGATAGTTTACTACTGCACTTCTCACTGTTTTTGTCTTGTTGAACATTTAGCAAAACCTTTGCCACCTGGTGTTTCAGCACATCGATCTATTGAAATAAAATGGGACAGAATTTTGCTGATAGTGAACAGCATACAAAATAAATAAATAAAAGTCTGCAGCTCATTCAGTTTTAGCTGTGTTGGATTTTACACTGACAGTTGGAGAGGGAGGTAGTAGTAGTAGTAGTAGTAGTAGCAGTAGTAGTAAACATTTATATTTATCACAAAGCCCAGTATATATAACTGAATATGTAGACAGAACATTTCCAAGAAGCAAGATACACCTACAAAGTCACACTTTCAACATTTTGCAGTTGTTGACTCTATGCACAGAATAAACGTTACTATGAGATTTTATGAAGGTGGTAGATCTACAGACAGTCTGTGGATTCTCTGTGCATTATGAATGCCTTAAAGGAGCTTTAAAAGGTCCCATGTGTTTTGAGAATACACATATTTTTGTTTTAGTTCAGAACTGATACAAAGTAATGTATCTGTCAGTAATCTCATTTACATCAGTTGTAAAGCAGTATCTGCAGAGAGCATAGCACCATAAGCACATTGAGTTGTGTTTTGTATCTGAAATTGTTCCCTAAGAGATGATCATTGAGAAAAACAAGTATTTTACACCTAGGATGTTTTGTACTCTAAATGATCAGCCTATTTAGTGTTTCTAATGTGGATTAAGAACTGTAAACTAATACACTGCCTAGATCTAGGGGTGCAAGGACATCCAGGACACTTCAGAGTATTCCAGAGCTCTGGAATTGTCTCTGTCTTTTGGTAACTAAAAGAAGAACATGAGAATTTGTTGGATAATCAGATGTCTTTAACATGCTTAGAAGATCTTCTGGAGTGTGCCTGATGTTTTGTGTAAGGTCATAAAAAACGGTCTCTGAAAATAACATGTTGGTTTTTACTCATTTAGAAAGTCTTAGAGCTCCTGAACTTTTCCTTTTATGTTTTCGTTGATACTTTTTTTTTTTTTCTTATTAACTATTGAAGACAAAATTTATATTATTATTGTGTAATGAATACTTATTGATTATATGTATGAAGCTAGAATGAGGACATGAAGAATCATGTTTCTTTTTATCTGTCTCTCTTTGCTTAAGCATTATTCTAAAGGAATGCATTATCTTTGTTACTAGACATGCTGTCATACCTTTGGAGCATAGGGTAGTAAAAATCTTCAAGTTCATCTCTGTACTTCTGGGTAAACTGAATAAAAATTGGATATACTTCTTCCTCATAGAGAATATCTATGAGCAAACTGATGAATCCCTATCAAAATGTAAATACTATAAAATCACTTAATAGAAACAAAAACAACCCCCAAAACTTTAAATATAATCTATAGTGGAGCTTTAATTCCTTTAGTACTAGTAATTGTTTAATGAAGCAAGAAATATAGTGACTTTCAGAGCAAAAGAAGCTTAGATTCAAATATACATTCTACTGAAAAATGAGCTAACGTACTCCACAATGTGAAATATATGAAATCATATCAACATAATGCTCATTAAATATTTTAGGAATACTATAAGAACATGTTTACAGAAATGTTTGAGGAAAACTGAACGTGAACAGTGTTTTTAGGCTCGGTTCTAAAAACAGTTTTTGCCATGGTAACACGGATTACAAAACACACTGTAACATCTAAATACTTCATGAATGTAATTTTCTTTAAAGAATACTCTCTGTTTACATTTCATATTTTTTTGTTGTCTGTTCTTTCTTCCATTCCATTCCTTGTAAGTGTGAAATCTCACAAATTAGTTTGAGTTTCAGTGACACTTTTTATGACATTGTCACAATGTAGGTCAATGAGAATTTCAGTCTCTTCACAAATGTTATCTCTTGTTGTCTCTTAGAATATAAGGATTATAGTCTCAGGTAATTCAAGGCTTACAATTTCCCACTACTCTGCTCTTCACCCTTGGAAGTTACAATGATTCTAAGATGTATTTTATTTATTTATTTATTTATTTATTTATTTATTTTATTTTTTAATATTAAAACTAAATGCTTAATGATTTGGGCTTTTTTTGTTGCTGTTTTTTGTTGTTCTTGTTGCCTGAGCATGCAAAAATCTTTTCATTCTAGTTAAAGCCATTTGCAAGAAAGATTTGCTAAAATCAAAATCATTTCTGTTGTAACATTCAAGAATAACTCAAAAAGCTTGTTCTTGGCTGGCACTGCATGTTGCTCATTAACTCTGCTGACAGTAGTAATATAAAAATAAAACCTTGACAGAAGATCTGGGCTCAGCTCCTGATTCAGTAACTATTGTTTAAGGTTATCTAATTTTATAGAATTCTCTTATTTCTTAGTGATGATTTTGCTGTTGTTGTTGTTGTTCTGTTTTGTTTTGTTTTTGTAAATTCCCCTGTCAAATGTCTGGCGTCTACACAGTACACATCCTAGCCTACTCATATTTAACATAATGAAGCATTTACACGTCTTCTAAAACAAAATTTGTTCAACTTCTTGTTTGCGTTCTTGTTTTATAATAATAATAAATCTGCTGAGTATAGTTTTCACATTGAGTCTGCAAAAGGAAATTATATGTCAGGTTTTTATTTTACTTATGCTGACTCTCTAAAAAAATCATTTAAAAAGTCATTAAAAAAATTATAATCAGACCTGAAAGATCTAGTCAGAAATCAAGACTCTTCTATTAACCTCAATAAAGACATCATTAAGTAGGGGAAAATGCTTATATGTATCCCAAATATCAGAGGATGCAACGTTGGATTTCTTCAGTTTTTTTTTGTTTGCTTTTTAGACATCCTGCATTTGACCACACTAAGATGTTGAAATTGCTCTGACATAGAACCTGGCTGGTCATTGTGGAAACTAAGGTGGATCTGAAAAGGGAAACTCTGCCTTGTCCTTGTAGTAGAGTATATAGGACACAGGAGTGGTGAAATACTAGTTTCTGACTGCCATGACTGTGCAGATTGCTAATCACAAGCACACAGTGCAAGGGAACAACATGATAAACAGTTTTGTATTCGTGTTCTGAAAGTGAGAAAAGAAAATGAATTTCTCTGGGTGTAAACTGATAACTTCTAGAAAAAAAAAAAAATAAATACATTTTTAATTAATCTAGTTTTGTACGCTAAAATTCACCCTTGCAGTGTTTTAAACTCTCTTCTGGTCACCAACTACAGGCTGTTAAAAGAGTATTTGAATATCACTTAAATTTTACTAGCCAAAATAAACTGAACTCTTCAGAAGATTGTTTTGTTTTGTTTTTGTTTTGTTTAGTTTTATTTATTTTATTTTATTTTGTTCTTTTTTAATATAATTTATTTTATTTTATTTTATTTTATTTTATTTTATTTTATTTTATTTTTTATTGGTTTGGGATCGGTTTGTTTTGGTTTGGTTTGGTTAACTGATGAAGAGATGTTCATACCTGTCAAAGCTATTGCATGAAAGAACCAGTTCCTCTTCTAGCTCTGTTTCACTTTAGGAACATTGTTCTCCTTTACCTTTATCAGTATTAAGCCAATAAATCCTGGATTTCAAACTGTGAGATTCCTTTGCTTCCATTTTTGCCTTCAAGAAAGGAAGGAAGATCAGTCCAACTAGGAGAGACAGGGGAAATTGGAAATTAGTCATATGCATATCAAAGCAATGTGTTTTCCTAAAATATAAACTTTTCCTCTAATTCAAGAAGGAAATCTTCTAACATAGAATAACAAAACATAAGATTAGACAAAAACAATTATACATGAACTGTTTGCTCAAAAGTTTGTTTTCCTAGTTTTGAATTGAAATAGGATGTTGATTTGCTTGTAATGCTTTGTTAAGGGAGCCACCAGACAACTGAATTAAAACTAGGGAATTTTTCACTGTAGAAAAGATGCATGTGATATATTAACTCTAGGAATAGCTCTAAGAACAGATGACTTCAATTTTTCCACTTCTAAGATATAACTTCAGTCTTAAATAGTCCTGTGGAGTTAATATGTCAGCTGCACTAAACAGAAGATTTGTAAAAACTGAAGAAACAACACCTTTTGTGCAGTTTCATGTTCTAATGATGACTTTGCCGTATATCAGTGAGACTCCAGTGATCAGCTGCTTCCTCTCCTCTTGTGACATCCAGGGAAAAGAAAGAAGGGAGTATGCTTCCATTTGGAGAAATGGGACCACCCACGTGAGGCTGGGGAGATCAGAAGGACAGCATTATTAGAATGGTTAGCAATGAGCACCAAGAACATTTTTTCCACTCTGGGAAACTAGATGTTTCTGAAATAGGAAATTATATCATAACTTGAAGAGGAATAATTGACAAATTGACACCAAAGCTGCCTCTAGTGTCTTCTTAATTAGGTTTTACAGTCATATCTGCTACTCTTTCAAGGGATACACTAGACTTCCATTTATTTATTTATTTATTTATTTATTTATTTATTTATTTTTCCCAATGTCTTTGCCAGTGGTAACTTCATCAAAACTCCTGGGTCACTTGCTTCAAGAAATTCCTGAGTTGGTATCAAGCTAACATACTGGCTGAGGGTAAGCTCTTTGCAGCTACTGCAATTGCCTACTTTTGCAACAAAAGATCTTTTCTCTCTGTTCCTCATTAAAATCCAGGATATTATGACAGGCAAACCTAGCTGTGCCTAGTGTGCAATTTTATCTAATGTAGAAAATTGGTCAGTTCTTTTCTGGACTTGATTTCCTCTGACAAGAAAAAAGGAAATATAAGGTAAACACAGGCTAAACACAGCTACTTTTGGTTATATATAGTTTTCAGTTCAAATGCAGTAGGAAAACAGCTCAGTTAAAAAAAAAGCATGTTGCACTGATGACTCCTGTTAATCTGTGCTTCCGCTTATCAAGATATAAAGAAATATGCAACTTTTGGGTAGCAAAAGACAGTATTCTGGTGAGAAAATATTAATGGCATATTATTGTGGGAAAGTGCTTTGAAATTCAGCCTGCAGATTCTTGTTTGATTATTTAATCTACAGAATATTTTTTATATTTGCCTATATGAGGGGATTTGCTTATACTACTATGATTGCATTTAATAATCACAGAATCACAGAATTTCTAGGTTGGAAGAGACCTACAAGATCATCGAGTCCAACCTCTGACCTAACACTAACAGTCCCCACTAAACCATATCCCTAAGCTCTACATCTAAACATCTTTTAAAGACCTCCAGGGATGGTGCCTCCACCACTTCCCTGGGCAGCCCATTCCAATGTCTAACAACCCTTTCGGTAAAGAAGTTCTTCCTAAGATCCAACCTAAAATTCCCCTGGCGCAACTTAAGCCCATTCCCCCTTGTCCTGTCACCAGGCACGTGGGAGAACAGACCAACCCCCACCTCGCTACAGCCTCCTTTGAGGTACCTGTAGAGAGCGATAAGGTCACCCCTGAGCCTCCTCTTCTCCAGGCTGAACAATCCCAGCTCCCTCAGCCGCTCCTTGTAGGACTTGTTCTCCAGGCCCCTCACCAGCTTCGTCACCCTCCTCTGGACTCGCTCAAGCACCTCGATGTCCTTCTTGTAGCGAGGGGCCCAAAACTGAACACAGTATTCAAGGTGCGGCCTCACCAGAGCCGAGTACAGGGAGACGATCACCTCCCTAGTGGTGGTCACACTGTTTCTTATACAGGCCAGGATGCTGCTGGCCTTCTTGGCCACCTGAGCACACTGCTGGCTCATATTCAGCCGACTATCAACCATCACTCCCAGGAAAGCAAGCTGAGCTTGCTTTTAAAAACATAGATTTTAAATAAAGCTTTTATCTTGAGTTTAAGCAGGTCTTATGATAATGCAGCCAACAACACTTGGTCAGGTTAAAAGGTACTTCAAAGTTTGTCTTTTGTTTATTGCCTATATACCTAATGATTTGGATAACCTTCTGAAAATAGCACAGCGAAATGTCTTGTGGGTTCACACAATGGATTGGTATATTTTAGACTCTCTTTCTGTATCTGTAACAGGTATGCATGGTCTGTCTACACACTACTTAAGAGCACACTGCAATGTGGTGTGTATGAATATGAACACCAATTGATACCCATATTGTAAACCAAATTTTGCCATCTGGTTCATCTACACAACTTTATTGAACTGAATAAAGGAAAGAGTGCATATATGTCACACAAAAGAATAAGGTCTAATTAATATTCATTAATATTCACTGTTTTTTCTTTTGCATGTTTGCAAATGGATTCTAAAATTCATCACTAAGAGTTATTCACAAATATTCATTAATTTCTGTGTAATTTTCTCTTTCATGTCTAGTGCACAAAGAATTTCTTATAAATATTCATAATTCAGAATGTGTTGACTGGTCTCATAAGTCATATGTTACTTCTGCTTGTTGGTTAATTTATGTAAATAGCAAGTACAAGAAGAATGGCAAATTTTTAATGTTAGAACTAAATGTGGATCTCTGATTTATCACGTGGGGAATTGCTTTTTTACAAATGTTTTCAAAAAGACAGATGAACAGAATTTTCAATAGCGTATATGTAATTTTTTTTCTCCCTACAAATGGATTAACTCCTAAATTCCCATGGGAGTTAGAGAGGTTATTTGAATACTTATGACATGGAAGATTGATATATGAATTTGAAAGATTAGTAATATTATATATTTTTAAATAAAAGTACCTTTCTGATTAATAGTATCACTGTAGAATGTTTACTATTTAAAATGGAAGTGTTTTCAGGTCGTTATAGCAATGTGTTAGGTAGAGATGTAACACCATAGGATCTGGTACACAACCATGATGAAACAAAGGCTTCATAAATAAATTTTTACTTGTCCTCTGCTGATTCTTTGTTGAGATACTCAGCTGAAGAAATAATCAAATAATCTTTTTAATAAATTCTAAAGGTACAGGAACTGAGACATTAAAATACTCTGTGTGTTTGCAATAACTATTAGAACTAGAATGCTCTCTCAAATAAAACAAGGCACTCTAGTAGATGAAGGTACCTAATCTCCTACCTTTTGTCTCACAAAAAAAAAAAAAAACAAAACAAAACAAAAAAAAAAAAACATTATCTGGGAGTGATCAGATCTTGTACATTGCCATCCTTTATTTTAAGTTTTCTGCATAAGAAATGAGTACTAACTGAAGACCTACCCTTAACTACTTTGCTACTGGGCAAGTGTCAGCAGACCACTCACTTTGGTGAAGGTGATGACATATTACACCCCTTCCACAGAGTACTGCCTATGTCAGTGTGGTAACTGTATTCGGAAATACCAGTGCCTGGGTTGGAAAAGAAGGACACTAAAGTTTAAATTTCCTTCTTGTTGAGTGCTTAGAGCACTTGTCTGGTTAATAAAAGACATGGAATCACAGCCCAGGGCATCCTAAGGCATTAGTATCCAAGGATACTAATCTGTAGGTTAGTTGGTAGGAGGAAGTTTTATAATTCACTGTCTTCACTCAGATTATTTTCAGACTCCTATGAGTCCTACAGGAAACTTTTAGTTGAAAGCAGCAAGTCTTTTGTTTGTTTGTTTGTTTGTTTATTTAAGTCACTTTTTTTTTTTTTTTTTTTTTTTTTTTTTTTTCCAGTTTAGATGCTGGGTTCAAAAGCTGTTTTCTGAACTGTTCTTTTCAAACTGGCTTTGATTTTACTTTGTAGGATAGTGGTTTGTGTTTGTTGCATCATGTGGAATTTGGTCAGATCATTTATTTTAGAAGGGTGTATATATTGAAAAAAATTGCACCTGTCCCATGCACAAAATAGGACAGGTTTAGAAGTTCTGATTCCTTTGCTCTTATAAGTTTCTAAGATTTTTTGTTTGTCCTGATATTAATATTAGTTTTATATCTTTCTGTTTTGACCTGTCAGTTATCTAGATTCTATGCAGTTGTTTTCCCTGATAGGGCTGAGTAGGCCCCTTGTAATGAATAAAGTTACCTCCACAGTTTCTAGAAGATCTTTGTGCCTTTCTGGCGGAGAACAATTTTGACCATGTTCCTTTTAGCACTGTTTTCACTATCTGTCAAGTACTACAGAGTTCTATAAACATACCTAAAATATTGTTTTCTGTCCTAGTTTCCACTTTGAAGATATAGATGAAGATACTAAGAATATTGTTTTAATACTTTGGTACCCTTGATATTATTTGATATTATTTGTGGCAATTCTGGACCGAAGCTCAGGATTTTTAAGGAAGCTTTACAAAAAAGTTATTTGCAGAAGATCTCAACAAAACTTTAGACCATTAGACCACCACTCCCCTGCCCCCTTCCTTCCCCCTCCCCTTTTTATATAGTTTACTGGTTTTTGCACTTTAGAACTACTTTGCACTTCTTTTCATTTCAGAAGTACCTTGCACTTGCTTTAAAATCTGTCTGCACTGTCAAGGCGGTGTGTGGAGGGATCAAAATAACTGTAGCACAGACTTTCTCTTATGAGGCTTTCTGAGTCCGGAACTGGAAGCAACCACAACTTCAGGATGGATGAGCATAGATATGGTCCTGCTGGCCGGAGTGATTCTGGTTCAAAGTCAGCACTACTGCACAGCCTGGTTCTACTGTGTAAATTTATCAACTTGTCATTAGGCAGGAGACCCCTACAGCACAGTTTAACTGAGTGTTGCATCTATATATGTTAATAGTGCTGGAGTAAAAATATGTCTCCCTTGAAAAGAAAGATGAAGCCATTAAAATAGGAATTGATACAGATAATAAAATACTGCAGACTCCTTGCTGTTACATTGTGTAACAAATATGCCTGTTGCCTCCCTAACATACCGTCAGCAGCAGCAGAAAACAAAGCAAAACAAAGCATAGGTGCTATCAGAAGTGATTGCTGGACTAATTTTATGAATATGTTTATAATGTTAGTGTTATATGATGATCAAGGTTATAGTTGATGATTAAGGTTATATTTGGACAATACTGTTTTAATATATTCATACGTCTTGCATGCTTTCCCAACCCTTAGTGGTATTATCTAAGTAGTCTGTCAACAGATTTTCATTTGAATAAAAATATGTTAAATAAGGATTAGTAATAGTATTTAATAATAACTTGATTTTTTTTTAAAGTCCCTTTAGCAACATTTTTACTAGGACTTGATGATCTGAGGTAAGGAACTTCTTGTTCCTTACTCCAAAAAAAATGATTGAAAAACTCAGAAAAGTTGCAATAATGATTCTTATTGTATTGAAACAAGGAGAAACAAACAAACAACAACAACAAAAATTATGGTAGACTTCTTTGTTGTAGTTCTATGTAACCTGAACAGGTTTAGGTAAAAACACCAAAACACTACTGATATGGGAAAATATGTATATATATATATATAAGACATTTTGAAATGTAGAAATGCAGAATACTCAAGGTTAAGTAACTATGGCTTCAAGTGAAATGAATACAGGGGAAAATGTGAGAGAAATCATAGAAATATTATTCATATTGAAGTATGTCTTCAGGCACTACTGTTTAATATTTATCATAGTCAAACTAAACAGATAAATACATAATTTTAATATTTATTTTATATTTATTCAATTCTACTTGTAGGTTCTTAGCCTACAATTTAGTGAGATACCACATATTTTTCAAGAGGTATCACCTATGCACCTTGAAAAAAAAGGAAGAAAAATGGAAAAATGTGAATTTTGTACAAGATTAAAAGATTAAGAATACTTGCAGGGCATTTGAATAGTATTTCAGTTCAGTTTCCATAAGTCTGTGTTTTTCTTATTAAATAAACTGAATGGAAAAAGCAGTACAATATATTGCTTTCCATTGTGGTGTTCTGGGACCTTCATTAAAAAATAACATTCTTGTCAAAGAATGGCCATGGCAACACCTGTTGTATGACCATTTTTTAACGGTCATAAACATTTTTTTTTGTTGTTCAACAGACTTCTTCCTAGAATATGGCAATATATAGCAATTCTTCAACTAAAAAACTAAAAACTGTGAGTAATACAGTTCTACAATGTTATCAGTTATGCTAGAAAAAAGATGTAAGTTGTTTAATGGGAGATCAATACCATGTTATGGTAATGCCTGTGAGGAATTAAATAAGTACTGAAAATTTTCTAAATTAAATATAATTCAATAACCTTGATTTGTTGACATAAAAAAAAAAAAAAAAAAAAAAAAAAATCATTTATAGGAGATGAAGTATCTCTTTTGCAAGTATCTACATTCAAGAATATTTTGAGAGGAAGACTCCTAAAAAAACTACCTCACATAAAAAAGAAATTAAAAACTACATTAAATTAATATAATTTTGATATCTTGATTAATTTTTATATAAACAAAAATTACATTAAATTTTGTAAGGTTCAATATTTGTGCTCTTGCAATCCAACTTTGCAAACTTACTTTAGTTTTATAAATCTTGGTCATGTGTATTGATGAAAATATGGTAAAAGATCAAGATTTCCAACTCTGCTGAGACAAAGAAATTATTTCCTACTCTCTAGTGTTAAGGAGGCATTTTATGTTGTGCCAACATAGATATTCTATTAATTGTTCTTTTCTATCAGTAAGATTATATATTTTTTCAATTTTCTTTCAAATATATACATACACATGCACACACGTGTATATATATATATACATTTTCCAAGTTGATCGTGGCATACTAGGTGGGTCATATTTTTTCCAATTTGTCCTCAGTTATATTACAATCCTCTAACTGAGCTATGCTAATATTCTCTACAGAATTGTCAGAAAAAGGCTCTTCCTGATATTTTTGGTTTTCACTCAGTACTTTGTACTTCTTTTTCCTTTTTTCCTTAATAAAAACTTATAGTCAAACTGTGTGATATATTTGAATATATATTGACAGAGTGGAGAGAGAAGGACAAGCACATTTTCTTCCAGTGGCAATATCTACTTTAGCCTTAGACTTAAAACAAGTCTTAGAACTTTAAATTATCAAACAACCTTTCCTAGTCTTAGTACATGTCATAGCCATAGCCAACAAAAAATAGCTAATTTTGATATAATATCAGCATCCACAAAATGTTAAGGTGCAAAGAGAAAACATATAATAAAGAAATATTATTTTCAAAGAACTATAAGAAGTCTGACATAGGCCCCAGAAGCCCACCCTCTTGCTCTAAGGCACAACCGATCGTAGTAGGTATATGACTAGACGAGGCATTCTTGTTCTTTCTTCTAGGGCTGGATATTCATTAAAGATTGATGTACTGTAATTATTTAGGCTCATATTAATCTCCCAGGATTGTAGGCATTTATCAGGGATGCCCAAAGTAAGACACAATTCATATTTTATATCTATTTCTATTGTCAGAACACAAGGATGATCATAGGCAAGGATGATCATATGCAGGATCAGATGCATATCATATCTTTACTTGTAGGTACTGAGAGGTTTATCTAATGTAGTGCTATTGGAGGCTTTATAATAATTTTTATAATTGAGAAAGTGGTCAGAAGGGTCATGGTAAAATTAACAAAAGTTGATTAAAACCAAGGAAAAATGGCTTTGGATTCTGATATTATCAGATAAGTAGACTAATTTAAGAGTATACTCCTTTTTTTTTTTTTTAAAAAAAAAAAAAAAAAAAAAAAAGAAAAAATAGTTTTTAAAGAGGTTTCTAAAACTTCTGTTGTGCTCTTCATCAGTAAAAACTATATATAGAGAGATATATTTTTGCTAATATTTGAAAGTTTCTTGTAGTTGTTTTTCTTTCCTTGCCTCTGCAATGTAGTTATTTCTCTAAATTGTTAATTAAATAAGTTTGGAGTATGGTGTAGATACTTTCACATCATTAAGAACGGTGTTGTACTTACACAAAGGATTCCCCAGTTTAGAGTTTTATCTCCTTCTTGAAAGGTAAAGCCCATATTGTTGTGACTTAGAAGAGAATGAAAATTTCTTCTCCTGATACATATGTACATGTAAGGCAATAAGCTATATGCTAATTTTGTCTGTGTGTTGAAAACCCAAGGCTTCTGCTGAGTCTGTAATAATAGCCTTACAGAGGATGAGTCATTCTACCTTCGCACTAAAGGACTACTACAGATTAGTTGCGAGGGAAAGCCAATTATGGTTGACTTCAGGGTCCAGATGATTTCACCTACTTGGTCCACTAGAGCCCACTTTGGTGATGTCCTACACTGTGGGCGTCATCCCACTCCCAGACAACCTTGGTCAGAGTTGCAGATACACCTCACACACACCCTTACACAGTACGGTGCCTGCACTAGTACCTGCATAAATGCAGAAGAGAACATACAAAAATAGTCAGGGACAGAGTTTAACAAGAATGCAGTGTCCAACTTTGTTCAGATAGCACCTTGCCCACATTTAAATGTCCTTTTTTTTTTTTTCCTTTTTTTTTCTTTTTTTTCTTTTTCTTTTTTTTTTCCTTTTTGTTTCATTTTTCCATTTTCATGTTCTTGCTGAGCCATCCACCATGAACCTTTTCTTTTTCAAATCATTTTATCTGCCAAGTAAATGACTCACATCTACTTATTTACTTTTTCACCTTTGCTCCGAGGTGAAGGAGCTCATCTATACACAGATTTGGTGTTTCTAATGCCATACCTTTGTGATATTACTTTGTGACATGATATGGACATGACATATAGACATTGTAGGGCTTGTGAGATTTGCCTCCCCATAAAACCTCAATGTTTTTCTCAAATTATTGTCCCTCAACCACCTGCAAAATCCAGCCATACTTTGCATCTCTATCTGCGCATTTTGCACAGACGGAAAAGACTTTCTTTTTATTTGTTGAATTCTACATTTTCTTATATCCGGTTGTTGTGGTTTCAGTTCGGACAGTTTTCCTCCTAGTAGCTGGTAGAGTGCTATGTTTTGGGTTAGGATGAGAAGAATGCTGATAAAATGCTGATGTTTTGGTTATTGCAGAGCAGTGCTTGTACCAAGCCAAGGACTTTTCAGCTCCTCGCTCTGTCCTGCCATCAGGCAGGCTGGGGGTGCAGCAAGAGCTGGGAGGGGACAGACCCAGGACAGCTGACCCAAACTAGCCAAAGGAGTATTCCATACCATCTGACATCATGCTAAACAATATACAGGGGTGGCTAGCCAGGATGGGGGGGCCGGCTGCTCGGGACAGACTGGGCATCGGTCAGCAGGTGGTGAGCAGTTGCATTGTGCATCACTTGTTTCATACACACTATTATTATTATTACTATTATTATTATTGTTTCCTATCTTAATAAACTGTCTCTATCTCAACTCTCGTTTCACTTTTCCGTTTCTCTCCCCCATCCCAGAGAGGGAGGGCGGAGGGTGAGCGAACGGCTGTGTGGTGTTTAGCTGCCAGCCGGGTTAAACCAAAACACCGGTAAATTCTTCCATTAGATAAACTTGTTTCCATATCTTAACCCAGGTGTTACCAGTTTTATTTTGTAGTAACAATACATGTACTACATACCTCCTATATTCTTTGATTTGGTTGCTATAATTTGACATTAATAAGCAAAGAATAGCTAATATTTTTATAGAAAAAGTATGACTTATCTGTTTCCAAAACTTTCACATGACAGGTCTCTTGTTTTTTTTTTTTTTTCGTGATTTGTGGGCTTTTTATCTGCTTTTATCCAAGACTAAGTAAGAATAATCTTGAGAATGACATACTTTACAGAGAAAATCTCTTATCTTTAAGACGTTTCTAAAAAATTGGTGTAAAAATGTGCCTTTTGACAATACCACTCAAAGACTGGACTTGTTGCGTCATGCTAGGACTCTCAAAAGAGAATTGAGAAATAGGTTATGAATCACACTGTTTGTGGAATTGTGGTTTTGTAGTAGGGAGAGGGAGTTAATGCTCTGGCAAATATTCAGGAAAGTTTTGTGTTGTGGTTTTTTAATTATTATTATTATTTATTTATTTATTTATTTATTTAATCTTTAAAATCACAGTGAAAGTTCTATGAAAAAAAGATTCCCAGAACCTCAGAATATTTCTTTGTACACCTTTTAGATCAAGAATGTTCCTGAGTGATAAGCAAATAAAAAGGAAAATGTATGTAATATTTCTGTCTTTGATTTTTTAGAACCTTTAGGTCCCTTTAAGATCCTTTCCATCCTGAGCCATTCTACAGTTTTATGATTGTATGATCGTAGGACGGTGTGATTCTGCGACTGTATGATTGGGTGATTCTATGATTCTATGAAGAAGACCAAGACACTGTCTGTGGCAGAGTCACCGCTTTTATTTTGTGAAAAGTGCCCTGCTAAAGGCGCCGGGGGGGCGGCCTCTTGCAGGGCTGGGGGGAGTCTGGGCTGCTGTGGGCCCTCCTCTTTGGGGGGCGCCGGGGCCC
>CM021797.1:76684154-76734217 GCA_011076525.1 Nettapus auritus
TACAGACAGGGCTGCCCCTTGCCAGGAGTGGAATCTGGCACTTGCTCTTGCTGAAGCTCATATGGTTGGGGATTGCCCAGCTCTCTGCTTTGTCAAGATCTCTCTGCAAGGCTTCTCTACCCTCGATGGAGTCAGCCGCTCCTCCCAATTTAGCGTCATCTGTAAACTGACTCAATATGCCCTCAAGTCCTACATGCAAGTCAGTTAGGACAATACTGAAGAGAATGGGCCCTAAACTGGAGGCCTGCGGAAGCCCCCTAGTGACCGGCTGCCAGCCTGATGCAACCCCATTGACGATAATCCTTGGAGCCCGACCCATCAGCCTCTTGCTCACCCACTGCATTATGCATTGCTCCAGCTGTGTGCTGGCCAATTTGTCCAGAAAGGAGAGAGTGAGAAACAGTATAAGATATTTGCTGAAATCCAAACAGATGCCATCAGCTGGCTTCCCTTGGCCAACTAGATGGCTGACCACTTCATAAAAGGAACGAGAGTTCATTAAGCAACGCTTTCTTCTGACTAATCTTTTTGAGAATAAATATGTTTAGTGGCTTTTTATATATATATATATTTTATATATTTGTAAATATATTAAAAGGAAAATCACTCTCATACTCTTTTTCTCATAATATACTTTTATTCTTCTTTATGATTTATTATTTCGTCATAAATATTATAATCTCACATTTTATATATGAAGCCAAAACTTTAAAAATGTCTTTCAGGAGGAGCAAACAAGGAAAATAATTCATATTTGTTCTATTGGCACTGAAACCACAACAAAATTTTTGTTACTATAAACTCAGTTGCATATACTCTGTAGGTCTATTTTCAGCTACTTTTTGCTAATATATACCACCAGTTCGGTCTGGTGGCTGATTGCCACCAGTTGTAGAATTGACTCTTTGTAACTCTGTTGACAGGTGGTATTTTTCTTCCACAGGAAAAAAAATCATTTTTTTTTTTTTTTTAAAAAAACAACAACAACAACAACAACAACAAAACCACATATTATAGTTTATATAATTATAATTAAAATATTATTATTATTATTAAAGTAAACATTGTTATTACTATTATTATTTAAAATTTACTTTATTTAGGAGAAATTATGTCTTCCACTTTATCTTAAAGTACTTGTAAGAAAACAGAATAAAGTGCTTTAAATATTATTTATGGAATATCAAAATGCAACATTTGTAAAAATATTTTCTTTTTATGAGAAGGGAAAAAAAAATGAGAATATCCTAGACAGCAGAATGAGGACTCATTCAGTAAGAATGTAATATCATTTTTTTTTTTTCATAAAAATAACACAGTAATACTAATTTATTTTAACCATTGAAAACAGCTCTTAAAAATGTTCATGCCAGCCCTTTAGTTTGATTTTTTTTTTTTTTTTTTTTTTTTTTTTTTTCTACGAAGCATTCAACTCAAATACTTACAGGCTTCAGTCAGTTCCACAAACAAAAAGAGCACACACTTGAAACTGTAACAGAGTATGTAAAATTATTTACCACTATTTTCATATTTGTCATAACATGCTAAGGTGGTATTATTTCTGTTCACATCATAACATTTTCCAAAAAACAAAACATGGGAACTTTGTTATTTTTTATATTATGTGATACAGAAAAATGCGTTCAAATATTTTGTCCTTTTCAGTGTTCACAAATACTATAGGGCAATCTCTGCCATCCCCTTTCATCCGTAAATATTTTCAGGCAGATAACTTGTAAAAATAACATTGAATGGCTTATCCAATTAAAATACGGAATATCGAAAAGGTCTAAGTAATAGAAAACTGCAATACTATATATATAGGGTGTTTCACAGGTGGCTGTAACGGTAGATAAGAAAATGGAAAACAAAACAAAATTAAATCACATTTTTGATTAACCAATAAAAGAATCAGTTTTCTTGTTAAGCTTTCTATATTAGCTTGGTAGAGAAGAAACACGTTGTTGCAGTGGGATTTCCAAGACTAAAAACTTTTTAGAGGTGACCAGAATGTGCAGTTGGAATGAAACCTTGTTCATATGGGTAAAATTTCCATAGATTTAAATAGTCCCTGGTATTCCAATCTTCACAGAGAAGTTTTCTGGCAGCTGTATCATTTTAACTTGACAGACAAAATCACACTGTAAGAAATATCTGTTTCTGCAGCTAATAGGTAACCTATCAAAATTCTGGTGCAACAAGTGAATGTTCTAGAAAAAATTAACACCTACTATAGCAACAGCAGAACACCCTACATTATTATTATTATTGCTACTACTACCACTTCTACTACTGAAACTATTAGTATTATTATTACTACTACTATTACTGTTAAATAGTAGTAGTATATCTAATATAAATATGTCTAACTTGTGTCTAGTAGAAATTCCTAAACAATCAGTTGAGGCACAATTTTATCTCTTACACTAATTTTTACAGAC
Source organism: Nettapus auritus (assembly GCA_011076525.1). Lineage (NCBI taxonomy): Eukaryota > Metazoa > Chordata > Aves > Anseriformes > Anatidae > Nettapus > Nettapus auritus. The sequence continues at coordinate 76,686,596 of CM021797.1, forward strand.
AGACTCACAACTAGTATGTTTTCTAGGCCATGACTGTTGCAAAAAAGGAGACTGCAGCTCTTTGTTGTACTAGTATGAATCTTAAGTAGCTGCCTTTCATGATTTCAATTAGTCTCGCACTTTGAACAAAAAATATGTTTTGTGCATGAAAAAATCAGTTTTCTTCCTCCTCTGATTGGTTCATCATCTTGATTGCTTGACAGTTCTCTGTATGTTGGTATGTAGATGCAGAAATTCAGGAAGGAGATGCAACTTATAAGAATATATTTAAACTGTCCAGTGAGATAACTATTTTTAGACAGATATGGCTGATGAGCCCTTTTTTCTTACTCTTCTTGGGAAAAGGTCTAGCAGACAAAGTAATTGTAATAGAAATTGTAGTCTTGCTAACATTGATTAATTTGTCTGAGATTGGCACAGGTGTTTTTACAGTAAATGTTTGCAACTTTTCTGAGAACAAAGAAAGCTGTTTTAAATCCATAGTTCAGTGCTGTATCTAGCTATTTTTATTTATTTTTGTGAAAAAAGTCATCTTTCTTCAACAGCAGCAATCTTAAAAAAAAAAAAAAAAAAAAAAAAAAAGAAAAAAGAAAGAAAAATAAAGATTAAGAAAGAGCCTATTTTAGTACTCAGATTATTTTGATATCCATACAGCTGAGTACACCATATGCACAAATGCAGTCATTGTCACAGAATTTCCAAATATTTTCCTATTGAGGGAAAACTGTTAGTCTTCAAAATTATGTTCTATTTTGCCTGTACTACATTTCTACAAAACTATAAAATGTAAATGCATTCCAAAGTTTCCTGTTTACCCAATGGTGTGAAACTTTCAGGTTCTCAAGTGTTAAAGAATTCATCTTTAAATGCAGAAAATATTCACTGTACCAAGTTCTGTGGGATTAAGCATGGAAAATCAGTTAATTTAAATAGGAACATACTTATATTCCTGGTAGCATAAAGATTTAAAGTATGATTTTTCCTCTCAAAATAGCTGTGCACATAGTTATTTTTTATCTTTTTCAAATGAGGTGAAGTATTTTGTTACACAGAAAAAAAAAAAAAAAAAAAAAAAAGTTTATAAATAGACTGTAAAATTTCTTTTGCAGAATCAACATAGTGAAATACTTTATCAGAAGAGATGAGATATATTCCATGGTTTGTCTTTAATTTATGCTATTGAAATTGCTTTCTTAAAAAGAAATCTGGAACGATATTTGCTCAGATTTAGATCTCTACCACACATTTTTCTTGCTCTCTCTTCTGCACCTAAGTGGGTTGAATAATTGCATTTTTGATGAATCTGTTTTAAAGGTGTACATTCTAGTGCTTCACTGAGCAGTAAATACAGCAGTCACTCACATAATCAGTACAGACAGCTTTCCCAGCTGAATTTCTAGTCAGTCTATGGATCAAAATTTGAAGAATAAAAATGGTGAGAGAGAGAGCAAGCACTTCGTACATGTTTAATACAAACTATATTAACCTATAGGACACACTGGAATGTTACCACTATCCCTTAATTATGACAATTTGGCTGCTAAAGTAAAAAGATGTAGCAGCTAAAGAATGAAAAAGCAAACAAAAAAACACATTGCATTAAGGTGTAATAGTCTAATGTTGTGACTATAGGCCAGTCAGTCTCACCTCTGTACCTAGCAAGATCATGGAGCAGATCATCCTGGAAACTATGCTAAGGCACATGGAAAGCAAAGAGGTGATTAGTGACACCCAACATAGTGTCATGAAGGCAGGTAATGCCTGACAAATCTGGTGGCCTTCTATGATGGGGTTACAGCACTGGTGGCTAGGGGAAGAGCAACTGATGTCATCTACCTAGAGACTTGTGAAAACCAGTTGACATCATCTCCCATGATATCCCTGTTTCTAAATTGGAGAGAAATGGATTTGATGGGTGGACCACTCAGTGGATAAGGAATTGGCTGGATGTTTGCACTCAAGGGGTTGAGGTCAACAACTCCAGGTGGAGATCAGTGCAGAGTAGTGTTCCTCAGGGGTCAATATCGTGACTGGCACTGTTTAACATCTTTGTCGGTGACGTTGGTTTATGAGAAGACCCACACAAAAAGAACATGGACCTTTTAGAACAAGTCCAGAGGAGAACTGTGAGTGTGATCAGAGGGCTGGAGCACCTCTCCTGTGAAGACAGGCTGAGGGAGTTGGGTTTGTTCAACCTAGAGAAGAGAATGCTCCGGGGAGACTTTACAGTGGCATGCCAGTACCTAAAGGGAACCTATGGGAAAGCTGGGGAGGGACTCTATCAGGGAGTATAGTGATAGGGTAGATTTAAACTAAAAGAAAGGTGATACAGATTATTTGTTAGGGAGAGATTCTTTACTCTGAAGTTAGTAAGGCACTGGAACAGGTTGTGCAGAGAAGCTGTGGCTGTCCAAACCCTGGAAATGTTCAAGGCCAGGTTGGATGGTGCTTTGAAGAACCTGGTCTAGCGAGAAGTGTCCCTCACCATGGCAGAGGGGGTACAATTAGATGATCTTTAAAGTCCCTTCTATCTCAAACCATTCTATGATTGTATAATTCAACTTGAGTCTGTCAGCTCACCATGTCTTTGTATGCTATTGCTTATCTGATTTATTAATACTGTGCAAAAGTGTTAAATTTTGTGCTTCAGGAATTACATCAATTCTAAAAGTACATTAATTTTCAGAAGCATTTTTAGAAAAAATGCTGTCATTTTTATCAATTTAAATTTTCAACAGTGTGTCTCAGACAATCTATAGAGGTCAGTGTCAATTATACATGTAATTATATATTTTATTTAGTTTCGTTTAGTTAGTTTAGTTTTGTGTTATTTAAAATTTTTAACATGGAACTAATCTGGAATTCTTACTTTAGTAGCCATTATTAATTTTCTGTTTAATTTGTCTTCTGCTACAAAAGAAAGTACTCTATTTTCTCCCACTGCACCCTGCCCCTTACTTATTATGTTTTTCGTGGGTCAGCGTTTGGATCTGTCAACTTTGTTTAACCTTCCACTGGCTCTTTATCTAAAGCTTTCTGTACTTATATTTTATAGTGTTCATGTTGTCAGAATCCATCTACATTCACCTATACTACATAACACACTGAAATATCATATATGTAAATTTTCGTCATTATTAATTTCCATTAAAATAGAGAGGTTCTCAGAATTTCTAGCCCCAAATGATATCTTCATATGCTCATGTTTAAAGTAGGTGAAGAACAAGGTATTTTTACAGGGGATGTGAATATTTTGAATAAATCTGTCATTTTATATAAATATGTACATGTATTTCTAAATACTGGACATTATGGATCCAGAGACAGACAGTCTGTCTCTAATACTATTATTTCAGAGATATTGATTCTGTTGATGCCTTCTTGTAGTATAAAGCTCTCAAAGCACTAAAATGGAAACACAAAAAAGTAAATCTGAAGGTGAAGGAAAAAATTCAATGCATATGTTACCACTTGCTCTGTAAAGGGGAGGTAGCCTTCTTTTAATTTAAATAGAGTCCATGTAAAATCTCAGGACAAAACATTGTTGCAAAGCTTATTAAAAAAAAAAAAAGAGCTTCATACATTTCTATCCATGGCATTTGTACTGCTTGCCAGTTTTTCATTATATTGTCTGTACTTGTCTATACTTGTCTATATGAAGTGATCATGATTAGTCAATGTTTCTCATTTTGCTGACTCACTTGTTTCTGGTTAACCTCATCAGGATGATGACTTCAGACAAGACTTATTATTTTGTCCATTATGGTTATGGTTATTATATGTGACAAATGGAGATAGAAAATCTTGTCTTACACTGGAACAGACAGAAGGCTAATGTGTTTAAAATTTCATATTTGGCATGGGGATGTGACATGTGCTGTGAATTTGAAGATGGGATCCTGGTAAGTGTTTTTGACAATGTGCGAGAGAAATAAAAACTCTAAACTTATTTATTTATTTATTTATTCTTTTTGTCCCTGGTCATTTTTGTGGTTGATTACATTTCTTCTATACCTTCTAGCACAATTCTGAGGAATAGTTCCAATAGTTCCAAAACCAACGTCTTTATCTGAAATGATCTAACTCAGGTTACATCTCTGATACTTACAGGAGTCTGGATCTTCTAGTGACTCACAGCTATGTCCACGTTAGTTAGGATTGTGATCTAATAGAAGCAGGCCTTCAAAGTAAAGCAATTGTTACTGAAAAACAAATGTATTCATTGTGCATATCTAGGAGGTTTATTTTAACAAGCTATAATCCTGTTTTGTGGACATGTAGACTTCTGAATAATGTGTTCATTGTTCAGTATAAAGGAATTCACACCCTTCAAGAGTGCTCTATCTTATGAACTGAAATATGGTCACACTTCAGTAATATTCTCCTGACCTGAATCTAAGTGGCAATACAGATGTACCCTTTCAGAAGCTCTTGGGAATATGTCATGTCTCTGCTATCTTTGCTATCTCTCCATGGAAACAAAGTCATGAAAAATGAAATGAAATGAAATGAAATGAAATGAAATGAAATGAAATGAAATGAAATGAAATGAAATGAAAGGGACTGTTGGTTCTCATCAGAACAGGGATTGGAAACATGTCTGGGACTAGCATCTGAGGGTGCACGCTGGGAAAGACTGTTTTAAGTTTTAACTGCTTTGAATATCTGTTATTAGTAAAGCTTCTTCCATATCTTGACATTAGAAACAAACAAACAAACAAAAACAATAAAAGTATTAGAGCTTCTCCAGTAGTTTCAGAAATTTATTGTCATCCAATTTTCAAAATATAAAGGCTAACTACAAAGGCTTACAAAGTTCTGGAAAATCCAGCTGGTTTGCTTAATTTAAAAAGAATGTTTTGAAGTACTTTGTAAAAAATAAACAAGAAGATTTAAACCTTGTTTAAAATCTGTGCATTTAGGTAAAACATTGATATTGTTGAATCTAACATCATTTAACAGAAACAAACAAACAAACAAACAAAAAATTATGTATGGCTATTTCTATGAAATTAAAAATAAAGATGAATGCAACAAAAGGCATTTTGCTCTTCTCTTTTTATGCCTTGAGAAGTCCTATTTGTCTTCACTATTTATTGCCTCTGAGAACTTAAAAATCACTACTTTCCTCACATGTAAGAAAAGTCTCCATTTGCTCTGGCAAACTTGAACAATGCTATGAGGGAGTCTGCTACCCAAGAGTAGCAGCTATATTTAGTTTTTATTTTCCTTTAGAAAATCAATGTCCATTATGCCCATCAGCTGAAAATTAGTGAATAAATATTCTTACTTATCCTGCTTCAGGGCATAGACTGATTGCCAGGTACGGATTAAGCTGAAATTTTCCCCAGCTGTGTGTCTGAGTGTGGAAATTAGTGCAATGTTTTATACCTTCCTTTGCATTGTTTAGTGTTTGCCTTGAAAGAGATAAAGACATTTTTGGTCCTCTTAAAATATCTGGCATACTTTTAGTTACTCACTGCAGCATTTGATTAAAAGCTCTGAGAGCTGGAGAAAGATTTCCTGTTTGATTAGAACAGTAATAGTATCTAATTCAGGTAGCAGTATGAGATTGTCAAAAGATCCCAGTCAGCACAAACACTTAGCTTTCACACCACTTTGATGTCTAACTCTATCCTATATTTACTACCAATACAAAATCAGCTTTAAAAATAAGATTAACTGACAGTCATAGGTAGTAGAGAAATATATTCTATCTCCTATCAGAAAACTCTGGAAGGATGTATTGAATAGTGGAGATTCATTTACTAATTTGACATAAATTTTGCTGACCAGCTTAGGTATATTTCTACAAGTTAAATGTTTTTCAGGGCACCTTATAAAAATAATCATCATGAAAGTCTCAATCACATTATTCATACACTTTCTCTTCTACAAGGCACTTCTACAGAAAGGAAAAAGTCCACATTAAAAATAATTTTGCAGGTGGGCTTCATAAGGAACTTCAGGAACTCTGCTAAACTGTTGATTAATGTGCCAGAGTATATTTGCTAGTTGTTAAGGAAAACAAAAACAATTTCTTAAACAGTGTCTCATCCCATTTTTCACTGCCTTTTTTTTTTTTTTTTTTTTTAATGTATATAAACAGAGTCTTTATAACCTTATAACCTTAATCTTAAGGATAAATTGAAACTATAAGACAATGTATTTCCTTGGCCCCTTCTGAACAAAGCAAAGAATAACAGTGGTTAACATATGTCTTTGGTGTTGGGAAGATCAAAATCTATCCTCCAAAGAGGTTGAAAAATATCTATTTCAGTAAATATTGAGCTTGGTTTTCCCACAGTGATTTTTTTTTATTATTTTTATTTTTTTTTTAAAAAAAGGTAAGATGGATTTGAATTTTGCAAACATAAAAAATATTATCCTCTAAGTCCTGAAATTATAGCTTCATTTATAAATTTCTGTTCACATTTGACAAGATTAAGTAGACATAGTTGGAATATTTAATAAGTTATCAGTCTGTTCTAAAAAGCTTTATCAATAATAATAAAAAGAATAAGCTTTCACCATCAATGCTATAATAATTTATGTGCTACTATAAAATATAATATATAGATATCTTTGTAGAAGCTGATGCTTAATTCCTAAATAACACAAAAGAGATTATTAATGTCTTTTGAATGTATGCTGTCTGTAATACTTAATAATTTGAAACCTTTGAAATTTAAGGTACCCTCAGCCTGTTACAAAGCCTAAGGGTTGCTTTTCCTAGAAGACAATGTAATTTTAAAAATAAAGTATTACTGTATTTGTATTGTTTGTATATAGATCGTATGATAAGTAGATACTTATTCCCATTTAAGATTAGATGTGTTACATTCTAGGTAATTCATTCACTTTAAAAATTATCAGTCATATATGATTTTTGTTTTCCTTGTCTTAAGGTGATAGGTATATGCCTCAAAACAATTTCTCAAAAATTAGCAGCTTTTAATGTCTAAATAGTTGTCCTTTTCCTAACGTGATTTTACATTGTATTTGTTGTATAAATGTATTTTCACTGTAACTTGTAATGTGATAGTATACAGAAGGTTCTGATGATCTTAAGAGCACTGCATGCATAAAATAGAAAGCTTATGCTTCAGTCAGAGATCCAGTTGACTGTTAACATTCATCCTATAGCATTGTGAAGGTAGCAGAGAGAATTGTGTAGAAAGCAAGTTCATCCACTGTGGTATGGAAAAGCTTTTGCTCCAGGGAAGGACAAGAAGAGAGTGGAAGTACTCAAAGGGAGTCATAGGATTAAGCATACAAGTCAAGAATATTTTTATAAAGCAGCTGTGAGTTTAAAGAATGGGGGAAGCAGTATGTCTATTGGTGGGGCCAGACAGCACCATAGGTGTTCACTCTCTCTGTATTACTAAGCTTTAGAAATATTTAATGAAAATACATTGTGAAATAGCAAAGGTTGTGTTTGTGTGATCTAAACTTTGCTTTGCCTGTCTGCTAAGTTGGGCAACCATAATTCACCTTTCGTACAAAAGCTGTGCTTCTAAGCAAACGTGCAAAAAGCTTTAACTAATAAATCTAGTTTCTTAAGAGACACTATAGGTTTAGCCACTGATTGATATGGACTTGTTGTTTCAGAAAGCTGCTCACAACCCTAATTTTGGATTTTAGACCTTTAAGGCTAGTGTTCTGCTTGGTAAGGACTGTCACACCTGTTTGTTTTGAGAAACTTAATCAGAGTTTTGACACTTACTGTTCCCCATTATTCTGTTAGAAAGATCTTCAAAAGCTTGGTTTGAACTCCCAGTCTAAATGTTTTCACGTTTGGTGTGAATCTATTTATTCCAATATTAACAAAGTTGATATTAAAGAGCTCTTCTATTCTGCTTTTGGCCTCCAATGTATTTATAGAGTGCAGTCACAGTATTTCTTTAGCTCTGTTTCGCTATCCTTTCCTTTAACAACTCTAGAGATATTTTATGTAACTTTCTGGTTTCAATTTTTTTTTTTTTTTTCTTGAACAATTCCTTCATCGGTCTTGTTCAGTGATATACATATTTCCCTAGAAATATCTCTGCTTCTGTAAGGCAACATCACACTGAGTTGATATAAATGATTAGTATATCCAAGGCTCAATACTTGGTAAAGCTGGGGCTAGCAATTCACCTGTCTACTTTTTTTTTTTTTTTTCTTTATGATATTTATTGATTTATGATATTTATTGATATTTATTATAATGATATTTAACGAGCTGCTTTATTCAAAATTAAGTAAGAAATTAAACCTGTGCTTTGAATGTACAAAGTTCTCCATGCCTTCAAAGCATATGAATTTCACAGAGTGATTCATGGATTTTATTTATTTATTCTTTAACAAAGATTATAATAATATGAAGAGTTAAGCGTTTATTAAGCAGGATGATTTATCCTGTGAACTGCATGAAACAGAGACATTGCTGAAAATAAAATAAAATAAAATAATTAAATAATCACATCATTTAAAATTGTGTCGATATTATACAATACACAAGCTGTTCTCAGTTCTGATGTCATGTAACTTCTGTCTAACATAATCTTTAAATTGCTTAATTATGAATATATTTGAATTAAATGCTATGCGCGTCCTATGCTTCCTGGAAATTAATATCACATTACTTACAAAAGGCTAAGAGAGGAATGAAAAACTAAGAATACTATAAATCTTACACTGACCATATAAACTAGAACATTTTTCATACCAAGAAAAAATGTGCATTTCATGCCACACCCCAGCAACTGTACTAATGAGCTACAGATTATTCTTAAGGTAATTTTTCTTTAATGTTTGCTTCTTATCTAAAAAATATTTTCTCTGGAGATGTAAATGGGAGAGAAAGGGACCTTATACTTCTCCTGGGGTTCATTTCTCTGGAACAACAAGCACTGGTGTAATAGATATTTTCAACAGACAGAATGTATTTTCCACAAATTACCTGGTTTTACATGAAATAGTTCCCAACAAATGTCAGATCTGTAATGAAGGTCTGAGAAACACTGAACTAATTGTGACCAAATGCAAGGTCCTGCACCTGGGCCAGGGCAATCCCAAGCACAAATACAGGCTGGAGGGAAAATGGATTAAAGAAGCCCCGAGGAGAAGGACCTGAGGATATTAGTTGATGTGAAGCTCCACATGAGCTGGCAATGTGCTCTTGCAGCCCAGAAAGCCAACCATACCCTGGTCTGCAACAAAAGTAGTGTGGTGAGCAGGGAGACAGAGATGGTTCTCCCCCTCTTGTGAGAGCCTGAGTACCTGGAGTACTGTGCTCTGGGGCCCCCAGCTCAGTAATGACATAGACATGGTAGAATGAGTCTGGAAAGGGCCACAAAGATGAAAGCAGAGGGCTGGAGCACCTCTCCTATGAAGACAAACTGAGGGAGTTGAGGTTGTTCAGCCTGTAGAAGAGAAGGCCCCCGGGAGACATTACTGCGGCCTTCCAGTGCTTAACAGGGGCCTACAGGTAAGCAGGGGAGGGATTCTTTGTCAGGGAGTGTAGAGACAGGACAAGGAGGAATGGACTTAAACTAAAAGATAGATTAGATATAAAGTAGAAATTCTTTACGCTGAGAATAGTGAAGTACTGGAAGAGGTTTCCCAGAGAAACTGTGTATGGACCATCCCTGGATGTGTTTAAGGCCAGGCTGGATGGGGCTTTGGGAGACATCTGGTGGGAGGTGTCCCTGCCCATGGCGGGGGGGGGGGGGGGGGGGGAATTAAATGATGTTTAGAGTCCTTTTCTATGATTCTGTGGTTATATGACTGTGTTGATAGCATATGTATCAGACTAGCCAACGACCATCTCTGTGAACATGTCACTAACTGGATGTACAGTCAGGGCGAAGATCAGCTGCACAAGCATCAGACTGCCAGTGAATATCATACTGCCTTCGATTGTCCCTACTTTCCCTGGAAAAAAAAAAAAAAAAAAAAAAAAGTTGTAGGGAAGTTTCTGTATTTGTTCACTGTCCTTGAGCTGCCTATGTCTTTTCAGAGAGATGAAGCTCAATGTATGTTTGTGAAGGTAACCTGGTAACATCGTTGATTCACCTCTCCATTTATCCAAGAGTAATTGTGATAGATAAGAGTTTCTCATCTCCTAACTAATCTGCCAATTTTTTCTTTATATGTCTGTCCAAGGACAGACTTTCATTGGGAATTGTAGGCCTATTATCAGTTACCGTATTGCCAGCTTTTCACTGGCAGCTGATTCTTCTGTTCACTGTAAAATGTTATTTTAGGAATATTTCACTTAGAGATAATGTGCAATGGGAATTTGAATGTACAATGTAATAAGAAAAGAAATAAGGACCCTAGGACTATGAAAATTAAGTTTAATCTAATGCAAAAGTGTATGAAGTTCATGATCTCTAATAGTTTCCTCGAATTATCACACTCAAAATTAAGACATGTGGACTGTGTGCATGTAATGAATAAGTTGGATATATATATATTTTTAATATAAATTTAAATAACCACGTAAGAGTAGGGCATTTCAAATGCTTCTACTCAGAATGTGTTTCTTCAAACTTAGCAGAAACAAATGCTACTAGTGTAAATACTGTATTATTCAGGATCATCAATTATTAAAATAAAATTCTATGGCAACTGAAACAGAACTTTGCTTTCAGAGCTGGATGAAATTTTAACTACTGAGAAGTTACTACTTACCTTAATAGAAGGAGCTAGTGTTTACACAAGTTAAGCAAATTTAATCTTAAAGTCTGTTCCTGTCATCTGTCTCTGGTAAACCAGAGAACAATCCCAAATCTGTAGTTAATTGAAAAAGTTCCTAATTCCAGAGAAAGTTATATCTACTATAATCTATGATGTGTGTTGATAATTGAATCAGATTGAAACAGGGATAGCTTGACTGTCAAGCACTTTATATCTTCTATCTTCTTTAGAGTAGAGTAGTCCTTTGTATATATTCATGAAAATAGTTTAAGCTGAAAACTCCACTCTTAGATAAATTGTTGAAGCTTCTGTTTACCTGAACAGTTCATTATCATACAACACTTGTAAAAATATTTTTTTCAAGGTTTCAATATATGGCATCCATACTGCAGTTCCTGTTCATTTCAGTTTTACTGAGGAGGCTAAAATATATTCTCCCCATTTGCTGTGTGTAAAATGTATAATTTCGTAAAGTCTAATCTTTGATATAACATTGACAAACCATTCTCCATCTTAGTTGAAAAATTATGGCAGTCAGGTGAAATCCCTAGTGACTGGAAAAAGGGAACATCACTCCCATTTTAAAAATAGGTAGAAAGGAAGACCTGGGGAACTAGAGAGCGGTGAGCCTCACCTTTGTGCCTGGCAAGATCATGGAACAATCCTCCTGGAGACAATGTCAAAATATGTGCAAGACAAAGAGGTGATCCGAGACAACCACTATGGCTTCCCCAAGGGCAAATTATGCCTGACCAATCTGGTGGCCTTCTATGATGGAGTGACTGCATCAGTCAACAAGCGAAGACCGACCGAGGTCATCTACTTGGTTTTCTATAAGGCCTTTGACACGGTCCCACACAACAGCCTAACCTCTAAATTGGAACGATACAGATTTGAAGGGTGGACCATCCAGTGGATAAGGAATTGGCTCAATGGCTGCACTCAGAGAGTAGTGGTCAATGGTTCTCTGTCCAGAAGAAGAATGGTGACGAGCAGTGTCCCTCAGGGGTCTATCTTGGGACCAGTGTTTTTCAGTGTCTTCATTAATGACAAAGATGATGGGATTGAGTGCACCCTCAGCAAGTCTGCAGATGACACCAAGCTGAGTGGTGCAGTTGATAGCAAAGAAGGAAGAGGTCCATTCAAAGGGACCTGGACAGACTGGAGAAGTGGGCCTGTGTGAACAGAATGAGGTTCAACAAATCCAAGTACAAGGTGCTGCACCTGGGCTGGGACAGTCCCAGGCAGGAGTCCAGACTGGGAGAAGAACTCTGCAGAGCCACCCTGCAGAGAAGGATTTTGGAGTTTCTGGTGGATGAAAGGCTTGACATGAGCCAGCAGTGTGCACTTGCTGCCCGGAAGGCCAACTGCTTCATGAGCTGCATCAACAGAGGCATGGCCACCAGGTCGAGGAAGGTGATTGTCCCCCTCTACTCTGCCTTTGTGAGGCCCCACTTAGAGTACTGTGTCCAGGTTTGGGGTCCCCCAGCACAGAAAAGATGTGGGTCTGTTAGAGCAAGTCTGGAGGAGGACCTCAAACATGATCAGAGGTCTGGAGCACCTCTCCTATGAAGAAAGTCTGAGAGAGCTGGGGATCTTCATCCTGGAGAAACAAAGGCTCCAGGGAGATCTCATTTTTACCTTTCAATACATAAAGGGGTTTTATTAAAAGAATGGAGTACTACTCTTTACTCAGGTAGATAAAGATAGGACAAGGGGAAAATGAACTTAAACTAAAAGAGGGGAGATTTAGATTAGATGTTAGGAGGAAGTTAGATATCACTCAGAAAGTAGTGAGGCACTGGACCACATTGCCCAGAGAAGCTGTAGATGCCCTACCATTGGAAGTGTTCAAGGCCAGGTTTTATGGGGCTTTAAGCAACATTGTCTAGTGGATGTCATCCCTGCCTATGGCAGGAGGATTGGAATTTAAGGTCCCTTCCAACATGGGCCATTCTGTGGTTCTACGATTTCGATGTATGTGTCACTTTTTTTTTTTTTTTTTTTTTTTATGTCATTCTTCTGTCCTTGTGACTATCTACACAATGTAATACTTGCATTTTTGTTTGCTCATTTGTTTTTAATTTACAGCTGTATTAAAAATGTGATATGAATACGTACTCAAAGGGTTTCAACCTGCTGAAACGGATTTCAAATTCTACACTGCGTCTGTGGAAGAATGCATGTCAATGGTTATGACACCACAGAAGTGAGTAGCTTTTCAGCTAGGAAACTTTCACCACAATTTATTGTCTAAGCACTAAGCAATTTATTATTTTTAGTTGTGAGCTTTGTTATGTTTTTGTTGTTTGTTTGTTTTGATGAGAGGTCCAACCTGTACAAAATATTTTGATCTGCACCAATCATAAACTGAAATTTTCTGGTGAAAAAAAATCTGAAGTTTGGAAACTCCTTACCAGATGTTACACTGTTACCAGCTGTGCACTATGCCAGAGCACAGCATACTTTGCATTGTGTCAGTGTTTTGGTAACTTATTCTCTAAATCTGCTGTGAGCAAATAAACTTTCTTGTTGGCAGGTATAAGATAATTGCTTTCTGATGCACTGTTCTTGTTATTCGTAAATGTTTTAGCAAAGCTCTCTCTGAAGTGTTAAATGAATTGGGAAATAGAAATGGGATCTGTATTGTGTGGCTGGATTTTACACACGTAAGAGAGGTGCTTGGGTGTACCTCTGTACTGGTTGTGTTGGGTCTGTTTGGGATGGAGTCACCTTTCCCTGCTGCAGCCCACACAGTGCTGCAATCATAGCTGGAACAACACTGGTATCACTCCAGTGTTGTGTCTATTGCTGCATAGTGCTGGCACAGAATCAGGACTCTCTCCAAGCCCCAGGAGCCAGCAGGCTGGGGGTGGGCAATTGATGGGGAGGGGTCATCACCAGGGCAGCTGACCTAAACCGACCAAAGGGATATTCCATAACACCTGATGTCACACTCAGCAATAAAGGGGGCTCTTGTGGGGGAGGGATCTCTCTCTCTCGCTCTCTCCTGAACAACCAGTACGCATTTTGAGGCCCTGCTTCCCAGGACGTGGCCAAACATCGCTTGCTGATGGGAAGTAGGGAATAATTTTTCCTTTCTCTCTGTGCTTCTGTGCGGCCTTGTTGTTTCTTTTGTTACTTTCTCTCCCCATTCCCTTTCCCTTTAATTAAATCATTCTTATCTCAAACCTGGAGCTCTTTGTGTTGACTTTTCTCCCCCTCCTCTTTGAGGAGGCAGGGAGTGAGAGAGCGGTTGTGGTGGAGCTCGGCTGCCCATCCGAGTAAACCACCACAACTGGGAAAAACAAAAAACAAAAACAAAAACAAAAACAAAACAAAACAAAACAAAAAACCATGAAGAATAAAATTGATTCATAAGATTCATCTGAGCAGGAGCAGGAGTACCTGTATCAAACAGAAGAAAGTGACATGACTTTTTGCTCGTAATGTGCATGTTCTACAGATGTATTACGTTACTTCATGTGAAGAAAAATAAGCAAGAATGAATAACTGGTATTCACTTCCCTGATGAAGACCAAACCTCTATGCATATTAGTAGTTGTGTTTGAGGAAGGAATCCCACTGATTGATCTGAGATTACATAAAGAAGTACAGATGCTGTGTTTGATTTTATATTTGATGAAGTGCAATTAATTGCTTCAACAGTGTTATTTTCCTTCAGAAAATTTTACATTTCCAGTCATAACGTGGGTGTTACAGCTATGTCATGATGACCAATGGTAGCTTGCACCTATGTCCTAACTTTCAATATTTCACTTAACCTTTTTTTTTCTACAAAGTTTGGTTAAGGTTTGTGTAGTGGGTTTACGTGGCAAGGTTTTGGTAGCAGAGGGGCCATAGGGGTGGCTTCTGTGAGAAGGATCTAGAAGTTGCCCCATGTTTGGTAAGGGCCCCACTGCTGACCAGAGCTGAGCCAATAAGCAATGTTGTTTTGCGCCTCTGTGAGAGCATATTTAAGACAGGGAAAAAAACGCTGTGCCACTCAGCAGCTAGGAGGGTGAGAGGAGTGCGAAACAGCCTTGCAGGCACCAAGGTCGGTGAAGAAGGAGGGGGAGAGGAGCTCCAGGTGCTGGAGCAGAAGCTCCTTGTGGCCTGTGGTGAGGACCATGGTGAAGCAGGATGTCCCCCTGCAGCCCATGGAGTACCACAGTGGAGCAGGGTTCCACACTGCAGCCCGTGGAGGATACCACAGTGGAGCAGGTGGACCTGCCCGGATGGAGACTGCGGCTTGTGGAAGACCCCTGCTGGAGCAGATTCCGGGCCGGACCAGTAGGCCGTGGAGAGGAGACCACGCAGGAGCAGGTGACCCGGCAGGAGCTGCTGCCCGTGGGGGACCCAGGTTGGAGCAGTTTGCTCCCGAGGGATGGACCCCATGGTACGGACCCATATATGTAGCAGTTCTTGAAGAGCTGATGCCTGTGAACAGCCCACACTGGATCAGTTCAGCAAGGACTGCATCCCGTGGGTGGGACCCCACAGCACAGGGGACGAGAGTGACCGAGAAGGAGCGGCAGAGAAGAAACGCTATAGACTGACCATAACCCCCATTCCTGCGCCACTCAGGGGGAGGAGGTGGAAGAGGGTGGATGGGGGGTGAAGGTGCTTTTGGTTTCTTTCCTTTGTTTCTCACTTCTCTAGCTTGTTAGTAATAAGCAATAAATCTTACTTTCTCTCTATGCTGAGTCTGTTTTGCCCGTCACAATAAATATTGCACGATCTCCTCGTCCTTATCTCAACCCTTGAGTCTCTTTCATTGTATTTTCTCCTCGCTCCTCTTTGAGGAGGGGGAGTGAGAGAGCAGTTGTGGTGGAACTCGGCCGCCCACCCGAGTAAAACCATCAGTCTGCCCTTTTCATTGGTGCTCGAGTAACTTCCACTTTAAAATGCATCCAATTATAACTCTATTTAGCAAGACAAATATTTATTCTTAATTTTATTTTGTGATTAAAAGCAAAGGCTCAGATAGACTGCATCCATAAACTTCTGACATCAATATGAGTTACTCCCTCTGACAGAGATAAAAGCTGACCCCAGAATATAATTAGATCTATGAACAAATACCTTTTTTTCAAAAGTGTTTAAGTGCAACAGAATTCAGAAAAGCGGCTTAAATAAAAGATTTTTTTTTTTTTTTTTAATCATGTAACTTGCTTAACATTTCCTAATAAGACCCTTTCAGAGTAGTAAATTAAATTCAGGCCACCCCAACGCTAGGCTAATGACCTAATCATTATCTAGTTCTTTTCTCCTATACTTTGTTATTTTTGAATTATTAAATATGTAAGTTATTGAACAATGAAGACATGTATAGTGGTTTCATTAGACAAGTTCTCTTTAAAAGAATTAAAAAATAGTGAGCCAAGACCATAACCTTATTGATTTTTCACTTCTTGAAGTTTAATATGCCACTGCTTATTTTCCAGCTATGGATTTAGCTAGTTTGTCCATTTATCATGTTAAAATTACATTTTGAAGCTCTCAGGGAAGGTTTCATGGCTTTCGACTATTAGAGATAATGAGAGCTAATTGCTATGTATGCACATTAAAGTTATAGAACTGCATGTAAATGCCAAAATTCATTTCTGATACATAAGATTAAACTCATTTTATAGCCAGGTGATGGAGCAGTATGCATATCCAGACAGGTGTAGGTAGGTAGATATGAGTTTGTGTGAAAAAGTTAGAAAGATGCCAAGATCCAGGTGCTAGTCTTTGAGGGACAACAGCATGCCATATGATTCCCAGATAGGATTTGGCTGGTGCCTTGTCAGGTCTGAGAGTGGGCAGATCTCCAGTCACACTGCAGCTCTTAGACATGTCCTTCATGTTTCTGTGATTCTCAGAATCAGTCACAGAAAGTATGCACAGTTGTAGGGGAATAGGCTTCTGAAATAAAAGATACAGAAATTCTATTTGGAAAATGGGGTGAAGCATCAGGAATGATGAATTTGTGATATTAAATTGCAAAAAAATAAAATAAAAAAGAACAGATGAAGAATGAAAATTTTTAAACACGAGACTATGTTTTTATTAAGTAAACTGATTGAAAGTATATAAATTCAAACATTTAGCTTTAGCTGCCCAAACCTGTAAATAATATACTGAGTTCCTTCTCTCTACTAGAAATAAAATTGCCTTCCTTGGGAGGGTGAGGATGGGTGGTTGGAGGAAGCCCTTACCAAAGAATGCAATTAAAAAATGTGTAGCCTTTTTAATTAGAAGTCTAAAGCTATGATATAATCAAAAGAAAGCAATTCTTATGCAAAAGACATAAATGTATTCAGGATGATTACTATTATGAATGATATGCAATCAATGACTTGTGTAAAAGTGAAATCAAAACCAGATTAAATTTAAACTTTATTGGGAGCTTAAATCGTACATGATGAAGAGCAGGTATGAAACCCAATATAAATTTATTACTCCATTACTCTGTAACTAGAAGCAATGTTGATTTAAAATTGTGAAATTTCAACTATGAAGTTCTGGTCATTTTTTTTGTCCACTTAGTTGAAGTTTTCACTGAGGCATAATTAAAAAATATCACATAATGTAGGTAAACTTACTTCACACAGGAATAATTGGAATCGTAGAATCATATTAGTGTAATCTTTAACTCTTTATTTTAAAACCTTAAAAGGTGATAGCAATGAGATTATGATATGTGGTCCAATTTTGTTTCTCACCTACATGGATTTGTTACTTCTGTTTACTCAGATATAACAAGTCCAACATTATATAAAACAAAACAAAACAACACACACACACACAAAACAAAACAACCTCACAGTTAATAGGAGAAAATAAAAAAATAAAAAAGATGCTGGCCTAGTGTCAGTGGTTCTATTTCCATGATTCATGCTTCGAAAACACGTGTTCAATTACTCAAGAAAAAAAATTTCAAATTTACATTCTAAAGAAGAATAGAAACTGCACTGCCAGAAGTGAATCTGTTTACCATGGTCTGTGCAATTCATAATTATAAAACTGTAAGACTCCATCTGATCAGAGTTTTGCTTTCACTAAACTTGTGAGAGCTGAGAAGATAGATTTGAGTTCTGGGATGGGAGGGCATTGAATAAAAGGAACATTTATATTAATTGATAGGGAGCACTGGATTGAGATTAACTCAGCTATATAAAGCTATTATTCAAATCTAAAAATAATTGTTTTCATTTAAAGCCATTTCATTTATGAAGGAAAGCTGACACACTGATGAATTTTCTTCATTCTGAGGATAGAAATATGTCCTGTAACTGTATCATCAATAACTAAAAGAATTGCTGTTGTTTTAACACTTTAAATGATCTTATTTTCTACTCAAAATACAGAAACATAAGGTACAAGATATCTTGAGATATAACTTCTTCTGTAATTCACCATATAAGAAAAAGTCAAAAAAAAAAAAAAGAAAAAAAAAAAAAAGTAACTTTGTATTCTCAGGGAACAGTTTTGTGCTGACACCTTGAAGAACTCATCATAATTATGAAAAATGCTGTGCTAGTCACTCCTTGATGGTACTTGTACCCTGGAAACAAAATCTTGGCCATCAAATACAGCTTTGACCATTCATTTAGAAAAGAATACAAACATTAGTGTTAACCTTGAGTAGAGGTACCTGAGACTGCAAAACTGCCTAAACACTGATACTTTTCAATGACAATGCTAACTGCATAGGTACTATGTGGTATGAGCCTCTATCATCTCTTCTAGAATAAGACTCTGACCAAGATAGTGGATACTTTTAGCTGTGGAACAATTTTCTATATCAGAAGTAAAGATGAGGAGTATCATTCAGGAAGCTCTCAGCGTGGTACAACAGTACTTATGTTTTTCTTGTACATATTTATGTATGTCTTGTGCTGCTGTATTTGAAAGGAAATGAATTATTAGCTTCCTTCATTTAGGTGACATTAATTCTGCTTTGTCAGAAAGATACATTTGTATGTTGCCTCCTTCTGGATTTGCCTGTCATTGTTTATTTTAATGTTCTAGAAAACATCCTTTTTTTCTGCTTGACCACATGAAGTCTTTTCCAGAGCAATTCTGCCATAAACTCATATGGTTGAGCAGATTATTTACTCTAGGGAATGAATGGTAGTGTATAAAGTAACTTTTAACCCTTCTATAATTTTTGTGTCTTTTAGTTGAAGATAGATTAAATACTAGGGGCTATAGAGAAAAATAACTAATGTGACCACAATTTTCAGAAAGGCAAGCATGTTAATGAACTTTTTTTAATTATTACTTTTATTTTTTTACCTTTGTACCCTGCTGAGGTTAGAGAGAGCTTTAAAGCTCAACTACATTCTCCACGGAACAATTCCTGGATATTTCTTTTCTCTGTATTTTATAAAACAACTGAAAACTACTTAGACAATATTTTCCTCAAACTTAACTTTGTGAAGCAACTTTCCGCTCTAACTTTCAAAATGTAGACAAACTCTAAAGTAGGTTTTATAAATTATGGTTGGTAGTATTTCTCAACTAATGCAGGTACAAAATGTATCTCAGGTTCTTTTCATTCATTTTAATGAGTGTAATGAAAAGATAATATACACTAGAATGCACCACTCAATCTGAGCAAGTAGTAGTATAAAATAAAATAGCTACCATTGCCCCTTAGGACTGCACTGCATTAAGCTTTGTTATCATTATGTGCTTTACCGTTAAGTGTTATGTGCTGCATTTATAATTTAATTCCTAACTGAGCTGATTCAATGACTTTGAATCTTTCAGATTGTTAAGGAAAAGTTTTGTAAAAGAAGGAATAAGAAACAATCAGATGATTCAATTACCTGAAAACTATTTTGCTACATAATAAAAAGCTCTTGACTGGTATAAATCTACATAGCTTCAAAGTCAAGGGTGCATAACATTTTATACGAGTATTTGACCCAACACTCATATGTTGATTCTCTCAACTGTTTTGTGCATGGGAGTTCTGATTCATTATGAAGGCTTCCAAGTGTAATGTTATCACAGTTTACAATAGTTAGGTGTTGACTTGTGGTGTTATTTTTGTTCATGTTGTCTATGAGTTACACAGGTTGTAGTACATGAGTTTTCTGTGAAATTTCACATTTATTTTTACCATTTTATACAATAGACTTTTTTAAATTGTAACCCTTGATAATTGATTGCAGTTCTGTATCCCCTGATCCCCAGGGAATACACTGGAGACTAAGGAAGCCAGAATTAAATACATAATTTTAATCAAAGTGGCCTACAGAATGAAGAAAGAAAAGAAAGGTATCTAAATGTACAATTTGAACTTGATCATTTGCATGCTTACCTTTATTATTATAATTTAATAATGAGAAGCAGAAGGCTTCAGCCTTCTTAAGCACGGAAGGATTTGAACTTCAGATTTGTAGTTCAGTTATTCTCTTTTATGAATGGGAATGTTTATCTCCTTTGTGTTAACCTATGAACAAGGCATCAAGCCGTTCATAGTACGAGCTTGGATCTTTTAAATGTTGATTGCAACTGCAGTAATTTCAGACTACTGGGTTGGACTTAGGTGCCCCTTTTTTGCCTCAAAATTTTAATAGGTCTAAGTGCTGTAATGCCTTGTTTTCTCTTCTGGACCACATTTAACTAAAAATACCAGCTAATGTTGACAGGAAACACCTGTTCTTCAGGTAATGAGTGAAGACTAGAGAATTTTTTTATCAATCGGGGTATAAAATATACTCGAACTCCAGAGTTCCAGAATGATCAAACCTGTGCTCTAAATGTTGTCCATTTAAAATTATTTAGGTCAGAGTCGATGGGATAAAGGGTTCTTCAGCAAAATCACAATGGTTGCCTTAATCTTGGTTTCATGGAGTTGTCAGTAAATAGTGACATATTTCTCCTTTATTTTGTAGCATGACCAATGATGCCATTACATCTCATAGCAACACTTTAAATTAGGATTCTCAAAGAAAGCTCTAATCCTTTGAAGTTGATATTTTCTGGACTGCCAGCCAAGTGGATACCTGGGAGGGTATGTATATAGCTCCTGGATCTCTGTTTTTTCCTTCTGAAACATGTTTTAAGGTTACTGTTGACTTCAGTAAAAGTCCAATAGACTAAATGACTAATTTAGTGAAAGGGTGATTAAAATGAAGCAAACTGTTCTTTTATATTCAGGATTAATGATGAACTCCTTTTGTTAGCTTACGTTTTAGAAGTGGTACAAATGCACTATGTAATTATTATTGTTAAAACACACTAAATTTAATGTATTTTCTTACTTGCCAGCTTCCAATATGTACTTTTGGTAGGAGATTTAGTTTTTTAACTATACTGATTTGCACTGGTCTTCAAGCTAAATTAAATATTTCTCTTAGCTCTGACTAATTTTAAAAGATTTTAACTTTCGTAGTACTGAACATGGTCTGTGCTTCTGATTTGATTTTTGTTTACTAATAATTTTTGACCCTTAAAACTTTGGGATCTGTAAACATATTTATTATTGTTACTTTTATTATATTCTTCTTCTTCTTCTTCTTCTGATGATGATGATGATTATTATTATTTTATGAATTAAGTTTAAAAGACATAACATAGGGATTTTTTTTTTATTATTATTATTTTTTTTTTCAGAGAGTTGAAGAATGCTGGACTTACTGTATATCTGTGAGATGAATACTGTTAAAGAGAAATGGGTCACTGCTTTGAACACGTGATACTGTGAAGCACAGTAAAAAAAATGTGATTTGTTAATAGTTTAGTCAACATGATTGTCTTTTGATCTTCCTCCATTTATATATAGTCTATAGTCTTTAAATGGAATGCAATACGTGATTGTTCACACACCAAAAGTAAGATGTACCTTAATTTCAAAGGCACACATGTAAGATTAGATATTTGGCTGGGATTCGCCTCTGATTTTTTATGAAACCAGCATCAAGATGTACACTCAGCTGGAGCTCAATTCAGCTTGTTAATTGAATTGAATTGTTAATCTTGCAGTTATACCAAGATTATTGTTTATGATTTCATAGAGTTCGGAAGATTCATCTCAATAGCTATATTTTTCTTATTGGGTACATAACCATACTGAAACATACTGGTAAGAAAAGCAACGTGGAACTCTGAATTGTCATTTTCTCTATAAAATCACTCTATAGATGTCCCTAAGATCTTCCAGAGGAAACATCACTTACACTGAGCTAGTATGAAAATCTGTTTGAATTTAGCTTTGATATTATTACCAGGTATTAAATGTCTGCCCTGCTTTTGGCTGGGATAATTTTCTCCCTAGAGACTTATATGATTTTTTGTTTTGGACTTTTAATGAAAACAAAGTTGATAACGTTTATGTTTCAGTAGTTGTAGAACAGTGCTTACACAGAGCCAAGGACTTTTCAGTTTCTCACACTGCTCAGCCAGTGAGGAGGCTGGGGGTGCGCAAGAAGCCATGATGGGACAGAAGCAGGACAGCTGCCCTCAGCTGGCCAAAAGGATGTCCCATACCATGTGGCATCGTGCTCAGCAATAAAAGATGGAGTAGAGAAGGAGGAAGAGAGAGGATGTTTGAGGTGATCGTGTTTGTTTTCCCAATAAACTATTATTCATGATGAAGCCTGCTTTCCTGGAAGTGGCTGAACACCTGCCAGCCAATGGGAAGGAACAAATGAATTCCTTGTATTGCTTTGCTTGTGTATGCAGCTTTTGCTTTACCCACTAACCTGTCTTTATCTCAGCTCATGATTTCTTGCACTTTTGCATTTCTGATTATCTTCTCAGTTCCTCTAAGGAGGAGTGAGCGAGTGGCTGGGTGGTGCTGATCTGCCTGCCGGGGTTAAACATTAGCAGTGTCTGAATGGAAATTCTGCCTTTCTTGAAGGATTAAATGTTTTTCTAACCTCAGAGAATCACAATTTCTTCTTCACAAAAAGTTTACAGAAAAATGTAGAAATCAGGAGAAGATGAAAAATAAATAGAGCAAGCAAACATTACAGTGTATGATATCTTTGAATCTGGAAATCTGCATACTGCAAGTGTTCGTCCCCAGGCTGCAAGGCTTTTCAAGCAAGTCAAAATATCACCCCAGACAACATGTTAAAAAAAGGACCACCAGCCAAAGGGGAGCTCTGGAGGCAGTATAGCATTTCTGAAACCTGTTATTTCTCTCTTCCTCTCACTCCTCACTCCATCCCACCCCTCTCTGAATTCAGGTATTTTTTTGTAACATCAAAATAGAAGTAACTTTCACTTAGGATTCATAACCCAAGGTTCTCAAAGCATCTTAAAAGTTTTTCTTCTACTTGATGGACAGCAGTCACTTCTTATTTTTGAAAGCTGCCACTCTTCTTTTTCAAGGAATTCTTGAGGTGGAAGGAAAAAGTAGACTTCCATAGTCCTTACAGCCAGAGACAGGGGGCAAGATTTTCTCCTTTCAAATCAGAACTCAATCACAGATCTGCAGCATGACACTTGTCTTCCTGTTTGTAAAACGAAGGATGCTCTAATACCTCAGTGAAAAAATATAGTAGTTGCAACAAAAGGTTTTGAATCTATTCTTCTTTTAGAATAATTTTAAGCTTTGAGATGAGACAAGTTTTTGTGTGACTTGAAGTATAAAGGGAGATAGATGTGTTTTAATCAATGAAACACAGGCTGAGAAAGGTATGTTTGAAGGTTCTTGTGAGCATCCCATATTATATCCCATTATATCCCATAAAAATCCCAGATTTTTATGCTTCAGGTTAATCATTTAAGCTGTTACAAGTATAGATTATGTGAAATACTCATAAATGGTAATTGTACTCGTGTAACTTAAATCAAATATGTGTTCTTTATCCATTTTGCATAGCCTGGTCTAGAAAGTAAAGAGGTGAATTAACCCATACTTTTAATTATAAGACCCTTGCAAAATGTATTTTCATGTCATCAAATGGGAGCAAATATCTTATGGTAGGTTTCTGGAAGGACAATTGTATAATGATCTTGGGAAGTAGCATATTCACATGCAGAGTGAACTCCCATATGAATTTTTTATGGGTACAAAAAAATGTGATCATTTCAAATGAAATTCAGTCAAGACCTGTGGGAAAAAAAAAATGGCAAGGATAAAAAATACTTAATTGACTTGCATATCAAATAATGATATGCACTATTTCTGTGCAACATTTGTTATACTTGGTATTGCATTGGGACTGGAAGACAAGATCATATGTTTTCATCAATGGATTGCCTGGATCTTCCTAATGGGCAAATCCATTTGATGAATTGCTACATCACTCCTAGGACAACTGCCATTCATCTGTATGGACTTGTTAACCCAAGCAGGCAATGAACAGGTTTGAAGGTGATGTTTAGTGTCCCCAGGTCAAATGCAGAATTTGAAGAAAAGTGTCATAAAGACAGCAGAATATGCTAGGAAAATAACCATACAGGAAATGCATAGACCTAGAGAGTGGGTTAGTAGAAACTACTTTTAAAAATGAAGAAAAACAAATGGAAAATTAGCAACAAGAGATAATAAATTTGACAGATTTCCCTTAATGTTGTCATATGGTGGGACTTTGAGAAAAATCTGGAAGTAAATAAACAGCATGAAATGAAATAAAACATGGGGACTGATGATGAGAGGACCTCACATACTGTAGTCAAACCATGGGTGACTGAAGGCCATGGGTGTGGAGCTCATGTAAATTCTGCATGATCATGGCAAAATACATCATTCTGCTGATACTCATGCAAAGTTGGAAGACCTCAACTCTATGTTCCCCGTCCACTGTCTTCCACATCATTTGATCTGGCTTCAGGATTTTAGAAGACATATACTGTTGCAAAACATTTTGCTCTGATAGTCCCTGTGAGCTATCAGTGCACATTTCTGGCTCCTAACATTAGAGGTGATTTTAGATTGTTTCCAGCAGTGGAGTTTAAACTTAAAATGCCCTAAAATTGTTCTGGTGGCTTCAGCAGAGTTTTCTATTATGTATATAATTATGTCCAGAACATTTAAAAATAACTCAATCCATAACAATTTTACAGGAGCAAAGTTGACTTTGTTTTTATAAAGATTATAGGATGAAAAGCAGTTTAAAAATAAACATGGATCTCAAGAGATGAAACTTTATATAATAGAGTTTGTGATTATACAATGCACTCCTCAGTTCATAGTACTACGATACTTACAGAGTAATCTTTTTGTTTCATATTTCCTCTGTATGTATATAATGCCCAAATGTTTGCAACCCTCGGATCTTTAAAGCACAACAGTATTCTGTAATTGCTAAGACTTAATACTGCGGATACTTAACTTCTGGCTCAGTCATTGCTTCTATTTCACGCTAAAAATGCAGAACCTGATCATTCTGCCTGCTAATTAAGAGGGAAGATCTGTGATAAGACCAGAAATTGTCTACAATTGATCTACATTTTACACAAAATATAACAAAGGCTTTATAGGAAGTAAACAACCTTAACAACCTTTCACAAGAAGCAGTACAAATTAGTAGCCTTCTTTGTACTTGCAAAATACATGAAAATATACGAAGCAATGACTTTTTTTTTTTTTTTTTTCTTAACTGGAGAAATAATATACACATATAGTGAAGTAAATATGTATTCTGACAATTTTTATTTTTTAGATTATACAGTAGTTTCTTATTAGAAATGCGTTATCTCAACTTTTTAAAATGCATTTTCCACGTACCCAAAGGTAACTGCAGATAAAGTAAGATCTTTGCTGAAGAGAAAACTAAGTGGCCTTTAAGTTGTAGAAGCATGGAGTGTGAATACATAAAAACTTTTTTTTTTTTTTTTTTTTTTTTTTTTTTTTTTTTCTATTAATTTACAACAGTAAAATGGTAGAAAACAAAAATATGAGTGAAATGAGCTGTTCATGTATGAAACTGTGAAACTGTTTAAATATGAAGTGAAATTTTACAAAATTCGTGTGTTGCTCTTCTATGTAAAATTCAACATATAGTCAAAATGGCAGTTAGATTTTATCTCTGAAAAAAAACAACAACAACAACAAACAAACAAGCAAGAAACATAAAACAGAAATCAAATCAAAACAAAACAAAAGTTAAAAATAATTTTACTCAACTTCCAAAGAAACAATAGAAACTATAGCAAAGATATTTCAGGAGCAGAAGAGAAGGTGATCTCTTCTTTCTGGTACACAACAATAAGAACCAAGACATTGGCATGAAGCTGCATCAGGAAGAGGTTCTTCAATTAAAAGGTGGTCAGGCAATGGAACAGGTTCCCCAGGGAAGTCGCCACAGCATCAAGCCTGCTGGAGTGCACAAAGCATTTGGACAACACTTGCAGACATTTGGTTTGATTTTTGGGTGGTCCTGTGTGGAGACATGAGTTGTGCTTAATGATACTTGTGGGTCCCCTCCAACTTAGGATGATTGTATGATGATTTGATGGCTTCATATTTATGCATGTGGTTTCTTGAACTCTATTACCTGATAACATGAAAGCAGTGCATTTAATTTCATTAATTTGGTTTTACTAACTTCATTAAATTAATTACGTTTACTGACTTTTATTTATTTATTTATTTATTTATTTTTTATTATTATTATTTTTGTATTAAGTCAATTTGTCTGTAATATCAAATAAATAAATTAGTATATTTACCCCAGAAAGATGTGAAATACTGGTCTGGATGGTCAAGTTTTGTTTTACAACAATTCTACTTTTCTATAAAAAATACAAATTAAGGTATAATATTTAAATGACACAATTCATCCTTTATAAAGATTGGTTGATCCATCTGTGATCACTGCATCATTCTTCTGTAGGCTAGTATTAATAAATAAACATACCCCCCACCCTTTATTTTTTTTTTCTTTGTGACTGTAATATATTGGTATCAGAGCACCTTCTCCTCTTCAAAAGTATTTTTCTTCAAGAAGTACACTTGAGTTAAGCTGCAGTCTTTTTGCTGAAGTTAAGCCATCAAAGTAATCATACTGCCTTTTCTAATTTGCTTTGCTAGATGATGCTAAATATTTTAAAGACTTTTTCACTTACTGACCTTTCAAATATACACTATGATTAGTTTTATATTAAATTTTAAATTGTTTTCCATTGTTTTTCTTTGTATTGAAGCTACAGCATTGCTTGTTTTCCAGTGTCTAAACTTGTGATTTAGGACAAGTATCCTTAAATTTGCAAGTTCATCAAGTCTGAAATAGATATCTAAATGATATAGCATAGACATGTTTTCCAGGTGATTTGTATAATTGACCTTAATCGATGTTCAGCAGAGGAGTTCTTTTTTCCCTTTCTTCTGTGAGAATTCCTAAGGTCGGAAGGGTTCAAACAGTTTTTCATGGACCTAAAGAGGAGAAATTAGAACATTATTACATACAGAAATATAATTAAGCTTGTTCTGCTCCAAGCAAGGAGACAGGCTCAGAAATTTCTGGAAAAGGATATTTTGATGTGTTTCTGAGAACTAGTATCACTGGAAAAAAAGATGTATAACATCAAAAAAAAAAAAAACATGGCTCTGTGCTTACACATTGTGAGTAGAAATAAGAGACAACTTCAGTGATAATTTTCAATTAGAAGGTTTGTTTTGAAAAGTATTTGAAATTCTTGCATCTGTTTCTTTTGCTGCTTGTACATTTACAGAAACAAAGTTTGAAAGAACTTAAAACCCTGTTGAGTGTAAATTAAATTTAGTGGAACCTGCTGATTTTCAGATACTGCATACAGAAATTGCCATGAGTTCTTGTGACTAAAAGGAAAGAAATGTGAAGAGCTTTTGCTGATTTACAATATAAGGTTTGGCTGTCATTGATAATGAAGTGCAAAATGAAATTCTAATGGTTATGTAAATAAGGACATAAGTAAATCCAGTGATATTGCTGGACTTCCAGGAAAAGGAAATAATTTTGACACTGTCAATGTTTAATTGACATGTTTAATTATATAAAATAAATACTGCTTTTTGTTTGTCAGGTGCTGAGGTGTATCACAGCTGGATATGGTCTCAGGACCAAACCAACTAATGAACAAACAAACAAACACACAGATAACTGAGCTTGCTGACCCTGGTAATCTAACAGGCAGATCAGTTTATGCATATGACAGCAATTTGCTAAATCATTAATATAGTCTGATGTCTTCTTCATCACTGAAGGTAGGAAAAATCATCACTTGATGATGACTACTTAGAAATTTATCTCAAATCATTGAATTGTTTGGGTTGGAAGGAGTATTAAAGAGACCTTAATTCCAACCCCCCTGACATGGGAAGGGATATCACCCACTAGACCAGGTTGATCGAAGCCCCATCCAACCTGACCTCCAGGGATGGGGTGTCCACATAATCTCTGGCAACCTGTTCCAGTGTCTCCCCACCTTCAGAATAAAGAATTTATTCTTACTATCCAATGTAAATCTACCTTCTTTCAATTTTAAAGCCATTTACTCCTTGCCCTATCCCTTCACTCCCCGATAAACAGTGCTTCCCCAGCTTTCCTGTAGGCCCCCTTTAGGCACTGGAAGACCACTGGAAGGTCTCCCCAGAGCCTTCTCTTCCCCAGGCTGAACAATCCCAACTCTCTAATCCTGTCTTTGTAGGAGAGGTTCTCCAGCCATATAATCATCCTCATGGTCCTCCTCTGCACCTACTGGTCCCTGTGGTTCTTATGCTGGGGGGTCAGAGCTGAAAGCGGTACTCCATAGGGGTTCTAACAATATATGAGTAGAGGGAGAATCACCTCCCTCAACCTGTTTGCCATGCTGCTTTTGATGAAGCCCAGGATACATTTGTCTTTCTGGGCTGCAACCACACATTGCTGGCTCATATGGTGCTTCTCCTTAACCACCACCCCCAGGTCCTTCTCCTCAGAGCTGCTCCCAATCCATTCTCCACTCAACCTGCATTTGTGTTTGGGATTGCCCTGACCTGGCTGCAGGACCTTGCACATCTCCTTGTTGAACTCCATGAGGTTCACACAGGCCCACCTCTCAGGCCTGCCCAGGTCCCTCGGGTTGTCATCTCAAGCCTCCAGCATGTTAACCACACCACACAGCTTGGTGTCATCAGCAAACTTGCTAAGGGCACACTCAATCCCATCATCCATGTCACCAACAAAGATGTTAAACAGTGCCAGTCACGATATTGACCCCTGAGGAACACTACTCTGCACTGATCTCCACCTGGAGTTGTTGACCTCAACCCCTTGAGTGCAAACATCCAGCCAATTCCTTATCCACTGAGTGGTCCACCCATCAAATCCATTTCTCTCCAATTTAGAAACAGGGATATCATGGGAGATGATGTCAACTGGTTTTCACAAGTCTCTAGGTAGATGACATCAGTTGCTCTTCCCCTAGCCACCAGTGCTGTAACCCCATCATAGAAGGCCACCAGATTTGTCAGGCATTACCTGCCTTCATGACACTATGTTGGGTGTCACTAATCACCTCTTTGCTTTCCATGTGCCTTAGCGTAGTTTCCAGGATGATCTGCTCCATGATCTTGCTAGGTACAGAGGTGAGACTGAGTGTGTCCTATAGTTCCCAAGTGTTTCTTTTTTACTTTTTTTTTTTTTTTTTTTTATTGGAGGTTATGCTTTCCCTTTTTCAGGCAGTAGGAACTTCACTGGACTGCCATGACTTCTTAAATATGATGGACAGTGGGTTAGTAACTACATCCACCCATTCCCTCAGGACTTGCGGCAGTATTTCATCAAGACCACACACTAGTGCACCTTCAGGTTGCTTAGATGGTCTCAGACCTGATCTCCTCCTTCACTTCTCCTACATCATTCTTCTAGTCCTTGTCTTTGCCTTCTCAGCCCCAAGCCATGTGGCTGGAGTTCTTGTTGGTGAAGACTGAGGCAAAATAGTCATTAAATACCTCAGCCTTCTCCATATTCCAAGTGGCCAGTTCTCCTATTTCTTTCTGGATAGGACACCAAATTTCACTACTCTTCCTTTTATCACCTACAGAACCCTTTCTTATTGCCCTTAATGTCCCTGGCCAAATTTAATTCTTAAAGGGAAATTTAATTCTTACATTGCTTTAGCTTTCCTAATCCAATCCCTGGCTGCTTGGACAATATCTCTGGTTGAATTTTTATGGTGTTTCTAAAGAAAACATTATAATGAAATTCTAGTATCTCTTTTACAGAAATTGTAAAACCACAGAATAAGAAAGAGAAAAAAAATGAATATTAGATGTCTTTATTCAAATTTTTAGATTCATCTTCTGAATATGCTTAAGGGGTTGGTAAGGAAGAACAGCATGAGTTTCATGGAAGAGTTCAGAGGTATACTGTGAAAATTAACTTTCTAAATACATATAAAATATTATTTACAACTGATTGCAGTAGTTTGAGTCATTAACAACATATACATATGCTTTTTCCTGGTGACTACTCAGACCATATGAAAATTATATCCTAAGAACAACAATTTGTTAAGGTAATGAAAAGCTAATAGGAGACCACAGACTACTGTCATTTATGTGCTTGTTCCTGGAAGGAAACAAGAAAAACATATTTCACATATTTAAAAAGTGCTCCTGTGAAAACATAAACTCTTGGCAAATCTTTGTCTTCTAAAGGAAATGTTCTAACCTCCTTTTACTGCCCTTACTCTTCCTTCCTTAGTCCTCTTAAAATTGTGGCTACATATATACAAATGCAGACTTATACTTTAGAAGCCCCTTATAATTGTAACTGTATTTTCTTTTACTTTAAATATTCCTAATATTACCTTGTCTTATGTAACATAATTAACAAGCATGGCTCCTTACCTAGAACCTTATATGTGCTCTCACTTAAGTTTATACATGGAATTGATGTTTGACTGCAGATATTCTGCAGATATTCTGTGTATTTACTGATTCTTTTCAATATTCCTTTAAATTCCTAATTAGTTTTCCATAGATGCTTCTGTTTCTAGTGACAGTGCAGACATGCCAGACTCCAGCTACAGTGATAAATGGTGTTGACGCCTTAGGGTGATACCTAAGTAAATTAGCTGGTAAAGCTAAACTGTTCAGTTTCAATTTTTATTACTGTTTTGTAGCATTGTCTTTTCATTCACCATTGAATTGGTTTTGCTTACTTTGTGATTTAATTATTCTTTGCAGGATAATGAAAATTTAGAAATGTACAAGGAAGACAAATGTAGTTTTACCATTGAAGCTAAGTAGGAACATGATAGCTGAAGAGTAGTCCAGAAAGCTTTGAATCTCAGAAAGTGGTTTAAATGCCTTTAGAATGTGCACTTCTTAGAAACGATGTCTTGCCTGAAGGATCTGAGCATTTCAGTATTTTGAGATGCACAGCTCCTTAAGCTGTATGATTCTTCTTATCCTATATCTTCTTTTTTTTAGGACAACTGATATCAGATACACAAAAGAGAATGGCAAAAGAGGATATGAATGAAACAACTATGGTTATGCAGAGAACTGCTTCAACAGAAGTGCTATCTTTATGCTAATAAGTCTTTCCAGGCTTTTCATACGTGAAAATACATATTATTAATAAATATAAATATAAAATTACATATATAATAGTATATAATATTATACAATATATTAATACAATACGTATTATACATTATATATTACAATATATATTATATATTTATATTATATTATATATAATATAGTATATAATAATATATAAACGTATATATATTATATATATATTTATTTAATGCATGAACTCCAAATTTACAGAAACACAGCTCTTCCCAGAGCTAAGGCCTATGCAATCTGTGCATAAGAAAATATTGCCATGCCTAACATGTTTCTTAAGTTATCTCTTTATTCCTCCGTTCACTTAAAGATGACTTTGTAAACACGCTGACAACTTAAGGTTACTTCATAAAATATAGAGAAAACTTTCAAAGATGCATGAGAAGCATACTTCTACAGTTGCATGGTGTAACACTTAGGACACTAACACATTAGGTCCACTCACCTTCCTCCCTTTCTATGTTAGTTTTTTTTCTGTAAGTCTTATTGGTTCACCCAGAAGTTATCTCCTATCTGCCTTTCCCTTCCAGCCTGCCTAATAGATATCTCCTTGATCCTACTAAAAAATAACAACAAACTACTTTCCTACAATAAATAAAATACATTTCATCTTTCAGCTGTGTAACCAGGAAATGCATGCAGTTCAGTCATGCACATCTATATCTCTTGCCTAACAGTTATCTTATGGAATATTGAAATAAGTCTTTTGACATAGAACAGGTTAGTAATTTTCATATTTCTGTTTAAGTAGCCTGTTTGTGAAAATGATCAACAATTTTATTTTTTCTTTTAGAGTTTTGTTTAGAAGAGCTAGAAAATGTATTTGGAAAGTATATCATGAAGTATATTATGAAAGTATATTCATAAAATTCAGGTCCATTTACCCCGAAAAGCATGCATTTATTTTCATCTAACTGTCTTACAGACATATTCATATCCAAGAGAGGTGTTTTTTTGATCATCAAATTTCACATAATGAAATTAGAATTTTCCACAGGAAAGTTGAATACTTAGATTCAAAACACTTAAATTCAGGTTGACCATTTTCATTTTGAATTCACAGTTTAAATAGTGGTAATTAAAATTTACAATTTCATTGAAAGTTTCAGATTTTTTATTCATATTTTTTTTTATTCATAAGTAATATTTTTTTCTACTTCATGGTTATATAGTGATTACATGCAGGCATTATTATTGGACAGAAACTCAATATTTTAATCACTAGTTCATTTATTAAAGAAATACCCCTTATGAGAAATCGGATTTCAGATAAGTAGGGAACACAAGAGTCTTTGGCTGACAAAAAGCAGTGAGGAACAGAACCCTGAAGTATTAATTACAGGTGCAGGTTAAATAAATAATTAATTATTTTTTTTTATCAAATAAAAACAACAGATTTATGAAGGAGTCACAACTCATTAACCAGCAGCTGTTTAGTTCAGGTTACTCATACCTCTGGCCTTGAACACATCTTGTACTTAATCATCTTAGAACCCTTAACAGTATCCAGTGTCTGTAAGCAGACAGTTCTGGGTGTGCTTCTCCAGGTTTCAGAAAGTTCAGTTTTACTCTTCCCGTTTGAATATTTTTAATGAAAAATAATAATAATAATAATAATAATAACATCAATGAGATCAATGAGTTCATTTGTACTTTTATGATTTAAGGTAATATAGCTTGGAGAAATGTACCTTGCAAATCAGGCATTACTGTAAAGAAAATTTCACTACAAGTTACTTTGAGCAAAAAGAAATATATGAGTAGCATGAGTAAAAAGAAATTAGTGAAGGAGATAATAGAGCTTTATAGGACTACTAGGAGTATATATATATTTTTTTTCTTTAAAACTTATTTGTCAATATCCTTTTAACTTGTGCTAGGAAAAAGAACTTTGAGACATCTGGACAGAAATCCCTTTTAACAGAACATAAATACTAAGAGTGTACACTTTTTTTTTTTTTTTTTTTTTTTTTTGGTCCAATATCTTGATATATTTTATTCTGATGAGAGTACTAAATTAAGACATCAGTTTCATTTTGCAATGATATTTCAGAAAATTCTGTTTTCCTACTCTGGAATATTGAAAAGATTGTTTTTTTGTAAGAAAAAACTTTTCTTTCAAGAACACCAAACAACAGGGATGAAATTCATTTATCTCATCTTTGCAGTGAATCATAGAAACTTTGGAAGGAAGAACTAGTTTGTCCAGGTTTATAATCTGAGAAGGATCTTCCAAACAAAGGGATATTCACCAAAGCTACCCAAAGAATCCTGCCCTTAGTATAAGTAGGAAAGAAAAGACTTGAGGACAGAGAAATAAGAGCAAAATAGGAAGAAAAGCCAAGATATGAAAGTTTTGTAGTGGGAGAAAGGAAGGAAATATGGGCATGACGTGGAAAGGGGAGACCAGAAAGAAATGACCAACAAAATATATGCACATAGAATCATAAAATCATTATGGCTGGAAAAGACCTTCAAGATCGTCTGGTCCTATCATCCCCCTAACACCAATATCACCCACTATACCACATCCCTAAGCATCAAGTCTAAACCCCTTGGACATCCTCAGGAATGATGACTCCACCACTTCCCTGGGCAACCCATTCTAATGCCTGACTACTCTTTCTGAGAAGAAACTTTTTCTAATATCCAACCTAAACTACCCTTGGTGTTACTTGAGGCCATTCCCACTAGTTATCTGTGAGAAGAGGCTGACCCTCTGCTCCCCACTCCTTCCTTTCAGGTAGTTGTAGAGAGTGATAAAGTCTCCCCTGAGCCTCCCCTTCTCCAGACTAAACAACCCCAGTTCCCTCAGCTGCTCCTCAGAGGACATACACACACAGATATTAAATAATAAAATAATAAAAAATTATAAACTGAAAGAATATGTGTTGCGAGTGGAGTAGTCTTTAGTAAGTGGTAGTACATCTCATCTTTTCCCAAAGGGCATGCCATGGAGATGAAAGCAGTGGGAGAGGGAATAATATAGTTCTCTGTGCAAAGAAACTGTGATGTTAGGAAATAATCACTGACTTTTTATTTTAAAATACATGCAAAAACTGTTTATATGTAAATTCAATATTTTAACTATCACAACTTTCCAGATGTTTTAACCTCAAACCTCACCTCTACATCTGCTCCAGGCCACTAAGTTACCCGTATTCTCCTCAGGCTTGCCTTACTCAAGCAATTCAGTGACTTCATATGTCAGGAAAGTTTGGTGAATTCAAACAAAACTAGTGTTTGTTCACAGACATCTCGATAATGGAACTAGAATGATTTCTATCAATACAAGACAGACATGTTTATATTGAAGATTACAATTTCCTGTTCCTTTCTGCTTCAGCGTTGTAATAAAAAACAGCTATAAAAATATATTTTTAAAGAGGTTTTATTTCATGGATTGAACCATTATACAAGACAAAAACAAACATGCAAGAGTCTGTAATACAGGAATTTTATTAAAACAAGAGAAAAAAAAAAAAAAAAAAAAAAAAAAAAAAAAAAAGTATTTTTTTTTTTTTTTTTTAACGATTATCTGATGTTTGTTATTTGAGTAATTTGCATTGTTCTGTATTTCTTTTAGGACAGAAACAATGAATCAACAAATTTGATAATCATTTTAAAAGTACTATATTAGAAATAAGCTTAATGTATTCTGTATACTTCAAGTTTTATGCTTTATCTTTCTTTTCTGACATCATTGACATCACTTAGAACTTTTTGGGGATAACAAAGTCCTTACCATCCATACCTCAGCAAATCTGTTATTAGAAAATAATGAATGCATGTATGTTCAGCAGGTTTCAGGAAACTGATACTTAGATAGGTCAGGAAAGCAAAACACGTTCATTATTTTATTGCAAAGTGAGACTGTATATCAGAGAAGGTCAGATTGCATATCAAGATATCAAAGAGAATGAAAATGCCCCCAAATAAATAAAACCAAACTATAACCGCGGAATCATATAATAATTTAGATTGGAAGGGACTTTTGGATATAATGTAGCTCAACTCTTTCTCAAAGCAAGTCCAGCTCATAGAAACACACTGTTGAGTTTTGAGTATCTTCAAAGATGGAGATTATAGATTTTTCTGGGCAAAAGTTACAATAAACGACAACATTCAAAATGAAAAAAAAAAAAAAAAAGATATCTAAATAACCCGTTGGAATTTTCTGTGTTCCAGCTTTTCTATTTCTCTACAAGTGTGATGAAAGAGAATGACTTACAAGGTAGAAAATGTGTCTGGTTCAAGTATAAGGGAGAAGAGGTGAAACCTTTTTTCCCTTTTTTTTTTTTTTTTTTTTTTTTTTTTTTGGTCTTTCTAAAGTTTTGGACTACCACACCTTAAGTGATGGAAAAGCAGAGAATTCATTCACTTAAAAATGTTTAACCTAGGAGCTAATGCAATTCATCTCCAGAATCAGGAAAGCCCAGGGACTGGTATTGACTAACAGGAAGAGGAATTTTGATTTTGTGATATTTAAGAAGAAATTTATTAGAATAAAGTATATTCTTAAAGCATTTATTCCACTCTGAGTCATCAAGACACTAACATTGTATATTAGTAATTGCAATTTTTAGATAAATTTATTTAGAAAATTTTCACAAGTCTTACAAACTAAAAAGATTAACACATAAGAATTGA
This sequence comes from Nettapus auritus, assembly GCA_011076525.1. Lineage (NCBI taxonomy): Eukaryota > Metazoa > Chordata > Aves > Anseriformes > Anatidae > Nettapus > Nettapus auritus. Next base: position 76,722,432 of record CM021797.1, read on the forward strand.
CCACCCAAAAATCAAACAATATTCTGAATTAGTGGGTGGTTATTTTGGGGCTGAATTCTATTTCATTTATTTATTTATTTATTTATTTATAGTTTCTATGTGTATGGCTTTATGCATACAGCTTAATACCATTGTAGCTACTCATAATCATTTGTACTATTAGCCAACAGTGACAATATATACAGCGTAACACATAGTATTGTGTGGATATGCTAATCCTATGTGTCTTTGATGAAAGGGGAAAAAAAAAAAAGAATCAATCTTCAAGTATTATTTATAATATTTTTATACTGAGCTATGATTTTTTTTATGCAGTGATTTTTATCAGTGAGCCATGGCTGCTTTAACATGGACTATATTTACATTTGCAGAATCCATAGGAATGGTGTATATTCACTTTAAAATAAATCAATAATTTCATATTTATATTTATTAAAAATATTCAGAAGTTCTTTATCCTGGCTTTAAATTTACTAATGGAAAATTGTACTTCTCAATATTAACAGAATGAGTAGGTTCAGAGGGCTGTCAGAGAACTTTGTGTGATAAGAGGAAATAAAAAGAACTCCATAAAAACTGTAAAGGGGAATTATTATTTAAGTACTCTCTATGTATGCCATATAATATCCAATGAAAGAAAATTTTTTCTTCAAAAATATCAAGTTTGTTTAATCTTCATGTGCTTTTTCCTGATAAATAATATTGACTCTTCATACAAGGTCTATTGTCATCACCTGATGGCTGATTTTTTTTTTTTTTTTTTTTTTTTTAGATAGATGTATTTGCTAACATATGGATATTTTAGAAATAAACTAGTGTTGATGTAATAGTTTCTTTTGATTTTCTAGCTTTATTTAAAATATAAATATGACTGGAATTCCAATTTTTATTATTCTTTTTTTTTCAAACTATTTTAAACAAATATTTTAGAGTAAGTTACAAACCTGAATTTCATTTATACTAGTAGTCTGTGAGGGGAATTTTGCTGTCTTTCACCTTATTTTTCCTGTGTGATTTAGCACATATACTGTCTGAAGACAAGATTAATTCCTTATAATTAAGTGGTAGGCTGTAAAAGAGCAGAGATGAAATGGACAGAGGATGATTCTCTACTGTGTAAAATATTTTACTGTTATGGGATATAGTTACATAATCAGAACTTCATTCAAGGGGTAAACAAAGTCTCCCCTGGACATCTGTCTTATATTTTGTCGAGTGCTGATTTGTTAAAATACCCATGACTAAACTGGAAGATGATAGGCAATTTGGAACATCAACAAATATTACAACTTGCTTGTGAAAAGGAACTAGAGAGAGCAATAGAAGCAAGAGATTACAGCCAAGCAAGAAAGATTTGGGATTTGTAATTGTGAAGCTGTGAAGCTGTATACGGATGGTAGAATAAACAGCAGTTGTATACGATAAACTCGAGAACTGTAAGTGCATAGTGGAGTATCTGAATTTATCTTATTAAAGAAACTATGTCTAAACTAATCTCTTTAAAGTTATACTCAAACCACATTTCTGTGTACAAGTTCTATGGACATAATGAAAGAGAATTAGAATCATAGAACATGCTGAGCTGGAAAGGACCCACAGGGATCACAGAGTCCAACTCCAGGCTCCACATAGGACTACCCAAAACTCAGACCATATGTCTGAAGCATTGTCTAAATGTTTCTTGAACTCTGTCAGGCTTGGTGCTATGACCACTTCTGCAAGGAGCCTGTTCCACTGCCTAACCGCCTTCTTGAGAGGAAATTTTCCTGTTATCAAACTTGAACATCCACTGATGCAGCTTCATGCTGTTCCCTCAGGCCCTATTGGCTCTTGCCACTGAGCACCTCTCTCTCTGCTCTGCATGAGGAAGATGTAGATCACTATGAAGTTACCCCTCAGTTTCCTCTTCTTTAGGTTGAACAAATCAGGTGACTTAAGGTGGTCCTCATACTTCTTGCCCTCTGGACTCTACATGATCTTTTTTGCCTTTCTTTGAACACTCTCTGATAGTTTTAAATCCTTATCTTGTGGACCTCAAAACTGCACAGAGTACTTGAGGTGAGGACACACCAATGTTTAGCACAGTGGGTCAATCACTTCTTTTGACAGGTTAGCTAGACGGTGGCTGGTCAATGAACTCCAGGATATAGTTGTACCTTGTGAAGCACTGGAGCAGATTGTCCAGAGAAGTTGTGGATGCCACAGCACCTGAGGTGCTCACAACCAGGTTGGATGAGGCCCGGGCCATTCAATCTAGTGGATGGCATCCCTGACCGTGTTGAGGGGATTGGAATTAGATGACATTTCCAACCCAAACCATTCTATGATTCTATATGATTCTTTTGGCTGCCTGAACACATTGTTTCACATTGAGCTTTCCATCAATCAGACCCCACAGGGCCCTTTCTTTAGGGTTGCACTACAGTCGCTTGTCCACAAAACTATAAGTACATCCAGGATTACACCATCCCAGGTGCAGAGTACAACACTAGATCTTGTTAAATTTCACGTGTGGTGGTTCCGCAGATCTCCCTATCCAGATCTCTATGTAGGGCCTCTGTACTTGGAAGAGAATCAACAATTCCTCATAACAGTATTGCCCACAGACAGTGTACTCTCAAATCCTTTGTCTGGGTCACTGATAAAAACGTTGATGAGAACTGGCCCCAAAATTGAGCCTTGGGGAACACCATTAGTGACTGGTTGACAGCCTGATGTTACCACATTTCATACAACACTTTGGGGTCTACCTTTCAGCTACTGTATGGTGTAGCTGTCCCACTGTATACAGGACATTTTATTCCAGAAGGATAGTGTAGCAGATATTATCAAGAGCTCTGTTAAAATTCTACCTCCCATCTCCTTCTACCAAAATAATTCATAAGACAATACTCAGTTTGAACAGCTGCTCAAAATATATAAAAAAAAAATCCTTCTTTCAATGTCTATCTTTAATGTTTTATAGTTTACGTTTTACTTTAAATAATTATATGGTTGCTTAAAATAGATATTTTCCATTGTATCAGTCTTTGAATATTTTTTTCTTATGCTCAGTGCAAAGCTAGAAATAAAGATATTCAAAAAAATTAAAGGTAGAGGAAAGCTTTAAGATATAAATTTAAATGTGTATTACATAATTGTTTCTCTCCCCATTTTACCTTGCTGGGATTCCCAATACATGTAGGGGGCATTGCCCAATTAAAAAAATTGTTAGTACTTTATTATTATTATTATTATTATTAATTATTTTTCTTTTGATCACAACTAAATGTGATCTCTAATCTCCTTTTCATCAGGCTGGTGGCAAGCCACCAGTGGGGTACCCCAACGCTCCATTTTAGGGCCAGTTCTTTTCAATGTTTTTTATAAATGATTTGGATGTAGGACTGGAGGGTGTTTTGAGTAAATTTGCTGATGACACTAAATTGTGAGGAGTTGTTGACACTGTTGAGGGTGGAAAGGCCTTGCAAAGAGATCTGGACAGGCAAGAGCTGGGCAATCACCAGCTGCATGAAGTTTAACAAAGCAAGTTCCGGGTCCTGCACCTGGGATGGGGCAACCCTGTGTGTATGGACAGACTGGTCTATGAGAAGCTGGAGAGCAGCACCGCAGAGAGGGATCTGAGGGTTGTGATTGATAGCAAGCTGAATATGAGTCAGCAGTGTACCCTGGCAGCCAGGAGGGCCAACTGTATCCTGGGGTGCATCAAGCATGATATTGCTAGTCAGTCGAGGGAAGTCCCGCTCTACTATGTGCTGGTGTGGCCTCACCTTGAGTACTGTGTGCAGGTCTAGGCACTATAGTACAACAAGGATGTGAAACTATTGATGAGTATCCAGAGAAGGGCTACAAAGATGGTGAAGGGCCTAGAGGGGAAGATGTGTGAGGAGCAGCTGATGTAACTTGGCCTGCTTACTGTAAAAGAGGAGGCTGGGGGAGACCTCATCACAGCCTACAGTTTCCTCACAAGGGGGAGTGGAGTGGCAGGCACTGATCTGTTCTCTTTAGTGACCAATGATAGACCTGAGGCAGTCAAACTGCGATGGGAGGTTCAGGCTAGATATCAAGAAACGATTCTTCATTGAGAGGGTGGTTGCGCACAGGAACAGGCTTCCCACCAAACCTGTCAGAGTTTAAGAAGCATTTGGACTATGCTCTTAGTCATATGGTCTGAATCTCAATCGCTAGCTACTCTTTCTGAGAAGTTGAAATGGCTCCTAATTTCCAACCGGAACCTCGTCTGGCGCAACTTGAGGCCATTTCCTCTACTTCTATCACTAATTATCTGTGAGAAGACGATGACACCCACAGCTTCCTTCACCAGCACAGAGTACAGGGAGACAATCACTTCCCTGGTCCTGCTGGCTGCACTATTCCTGATACAAGCCAAGATGCTGTTGGCATTCTTGGCTGCTTAGGCACACTGCTGGTTCATGTTCAGGTGAGCATCAACCAACACCCCCAGATCCTTTTCCTCTGCACATGAACCCATGCCGACTGAGCCTTATCCCCTGGTTTTCCCTAACATGCTGTGTGATTGTATTCAAGATGACCTGTTCCATCACCTTTTCTGGCACCGAGGTCAGGCTGACAGGTCTGCAGTTCCTCGAGTCCTCCTTATGAACCTTCTTATATATTGGCATCACATTCACTAGTCTCCAGACATCTGGGACCTCTCCAGATGACAATGACCACTGATAGATGATGGAAAGCGGCTCAGCAGTCACATATGCCAGCTCCTTCAACAGCCTCAGATGGTTCCCATCTGGCCTCATGTACTTTTGATAGTCCAGGTGGAGCAGCAGGTCTCTAAAAATGCCACCCAGCACACCAGGTTGCCCAGAGTCTCTGGGATGTTTGTCAGTCTTAGTAGTCTTTCAAACTATCCTCTAATGGTCATTATTTAGACATTTCTATTGGCTACTTAAAGTGGGAGGGCATTTGATATCTGGCCTAAAGGACTCAGCACTTCACATGGTAATTTAAAATGAACAGCCTTTACCAATGGAATTTCATTATTTTGAACAGCTGTTGAAAAACTATGAAAGACTATAAGTATATATGCAGCTTCTTCAGCAAACACAGACTGAAAAGGAAATACTGTTCAGCTTCAGTTTTAGCATCCAGAAAAGGGTGGAGTTCTCTCTACAGTTCTCTTGTGTGAAATGAATGATGGGGTATGGTTTACTGAAAGCACGTCCTCGATTATCTTTTTTTCAGAAAGTCAGCAAATATTTTGTCTTTTAAGTTTGTGGTTTTAAACAGGACAACTTAATGTTCCAGTAACAATTCCTATGAGGCTGATACAGTCCATTAAAAATGTGGGCATTTGGTCACCATGCAAAATTACTTCAGAAGTAAGCTGTAATTTTTGAAAAGCCTCTCTATGGGATTAAGTGCGGAGTATGTGTAAGCCTATTTTGTGACTTTTTTTTTTTTTTTATTGATATCTGGTAATGTGTGTGTAAAGGGCAGAAAATGAGATCTTTTATTTTCCTCTGAAAGATACTAGGTGAATTATTGGCATTTTGGGGTTATTATTATTATTATTATTTATTATTATTATTTTCTTAGTGCTTTGGCTGATTATTTCAAAACTGATTACGTTTCAAATTAAATTTTGAAATAAAAGAGAGAGTATGTGTGTGTGTGCATGCTCATCAGTGTGTGTATGTGTTTGAGTGTTTGCGTTTTAGTAACTGTCCAGGGTCTAGAGAAGAAGTCTTATGAGGAGCAGTTGAGGGAGCTGGGGTTGTTTAGCCTGAAGAAAAGAGGCCCAGGGGAGACCTTATTGCACTCTAGATTTACCTTCAAAGAAGCTGTCGTGAGGTGGGATCAGTTTCTTCTCCCAAACACCAAGTGATGCCGGGCCCAGAGAGTCTTAGTGAATGGAGTCAAATCCAGTTGGAGGCCGGTCACTAGTGGAGTCCCCCACGGCTCGGTACTGGGACCAGTCCTCTTTAACATCTTCATTGATGATCTGGATGAGGGGATCGAGTGCATCCTCAGTAAGTTTGCAGACGACACCAAGCTAGGTGCGTGTGTCGACCTGCTCGAGGGAAGGAAGACTCTGCAAGATGATCTGGACAGGCTGGACTGATGTGCTGAGGCCAAAGGTATGAAGTTCAACAAGGCCAAGTGCCGGGTTCTGCACCTGGGGCACAACAACCCCAAACAGAGCTACAGGCTGGGAGATGTGTGGATAGAAAGCTGCCTGTCAGAGAAGGACCTGGGTGTTTTGTTTGACAGTCAGCTGAATATGAGCCAGCAGTGTGCTCAGGTGGGCAAGAAGGCCAACAGCATCCTGGCTTGCATAAGAAACAGCGTGGCCAGCAGGTCCAGGGAAGTGATTGTCCCCCTGTACTCGGCTCTGGTGAGGCCGCACCTCGAGTACTGTGTTCAGTTTTGGGCCCCTCACTACAAGAAGGACATGGAGGTGCTTGAGTGAGTCCAGAGGAGGGCTACGAAGCTGGTGAAGGGTCTGGATAACAATTCTTACGAGGAGCGGCTGAGGGAACTGGGACTATTTCGCCTGGAGAAGTGGAGGCTCAGGGGCGACCTTATCGCACTCTACAGGTACCTGAAAGGAGGCTGTAGTGAGGTGGCAGTTGGTCTGTTCTCCCATGTGCCTGGTGACAGGACGAGGGGGAATGGGCTAAAGTTGCACCAGGGGAGGTTTAGGTTGGATATTAGGAAGAACTTATTTACTGAATGGGTTGTTAGGCACTGGAATAGGCTGCCCAGGGAAGTGGTTGAATCCCCATCCCTGGAGGTCTTTAAAAGACGTTTAGATGTAGAACTTAGGGATATGGTTTAGGGGATGATTTGTTAGTGTTAGGTCATAGGTTGGACTCGGCGATCTTGTAGGTCTCTTCCAACCTAGACATTCTGTGATTCTGTGATTCTGTGAACTGTAAGAATATTGTTCCTTACATTTAAATTTGAGAGTTCTTTACATCACTTTTTTTTTTTTTTTTTTTTCAAAAGTGTCAAAACATGTGTCCACCATAATTTCTTAAGTTTCAGACAGACTAGAAATTCTGTTTCTGTCATTGTTATTTGTTTTGGGGAGGATGAAGGAAGGAACTGAGAAAGGGGTTATTTATTTTTGCATTTATTCTATTAATTCTGGGCTATGTGAAACCTGATGGGCAGTACTCAGAATATTCAGAATATAGAAGAAATATAGTACACTAGTTACTGGTTAGAAATGCATTGTGAATAACACAAGAATTTAGATCTTTCTGTGATCTGAGAATTCAGGGAAGAGATTCTTCGTATGAAGTGTGTTTCCAGATTCTAGTAGGCCACTTCTGTTCCCCAATCTTCCCCAGTCATGAAGAGGTGCTAGAAAAAGAACACTTGTTCCTGATGTTTTCTAGAATATGTGATATTTGAGCTTTATAATGACCCTGAAAAATAAATAAATAAGTAAATAGACAAAATCTTCCATATGTTACAGTATTTCAGATTATATATATATATATATATATATATATATATATATTCTGGTTCTATCCCCAACCCCCTTTATACCTAAAAGCTCTACTAATTAACCTTGCCAACTGCCATACTAAAACCCTTTTCTGCTGGTGGAAAAAGCTTTTCCTGTCTGTTGTCAGCATGCCTGGACTCATGTAAATTGAGCCAAGGTCAAAAAAATCCAAACCCCTGCCAGTGACACCAGGCTCAGAGCCAAGAATTAATCCACTGGCTCATCATGTCCAGTCCCTCATTATTTCCTATACCTGAGGTATAGAGGAGAACACGACTTGTGCTCCTGAACCCTTGACCAGTCTCCCCAAGTCTCTTAAGTCCTTCATAGTCCTTAGAGGAGTTTTTCCTATTTTATCACTGTCTACATGAAACAACAAAAGAGGATAACAATCCAAGGGCTGGACTAGCAAAGGAAGCTTCTTCCTTACATCTTTAACCAGGGCCCCGAGGAGGCAGCAGACCTCCCTGTGTAGCAGGTTTGGTCTGCATATCAGGCATTCTTCTCCCTTCAGCACTGAATCAGCAATGACAATGACCCATCTTTTATTCTTTACTGAGGAGGTTTTAATGCAATGGGTAGTCTGATTAGACTGGTGACACTTGCAATTAGGAAGAACCCTCACCCTCGTCATTGCCCAACTGTCCTCGCAGAGCAGTGTACCTGTTTTGAAGGGGCAGCCGGGGAGGTTAGGGAACCTCCAGGAGGGTGCACCTGCTATGCATGTGATGCCGAACAGGGACCTTTTGCCATTGCCCCCAGTTCCCCAGTTCATCACCATCATTGTTAGGGGGAGGAGAGTGTCAGGGGGTGGCTTCCTTGGAAAATGGCTCCAAAATAGCGGCAACACCCAATGTAAACGACCCACCACTGCTGGGCTCCATGCCCTATTTAAATGGCCAGTACTGTTCTGTCTTACTTCACTCACATTATTTGCCTGAGGGCACCAGCAACAATCATAACAGACCGGTCTACCTATACATCAACAAGATGCTGCACAGCACAGAATTAGAAATAAGAAACATTAGGTTTTATCAGACCAGGGTAATTTTCTTTAAATTTCTGTTTAATCTTATCTCTGAGGAGATGGTTTTAACAATACAAGAGTGTTATTCTGCTATGCCTTTCAGAGTCCTGCCTGTGTAACATTTTTTGAAATGTATTTTGCCCAGATAGATTTTACATATGTGTCCTGCAGTTTCCCCCTGTGCTCAGGTAAACAGGCCTCTTAAAACACAGTGTGTGAAGATATGCCAGAAGCACAGCTCAGCAATACTATACCCAGACAGAAGGGAAGGATGCGTTTTTGTCCTTTCCCTAGTTGTGGTATATTTCCTCATATATTAAAAGCAATATACAAAGAATCTGCAGATTTTCTATAATCAAAAGATTTTACATTCTGAAAACCATACAGTTAAACAAATGATCCTGGATTATGTTCACTAATTACAACTGACTACCACTACCACTACAATTACACTGACTATCATTACCATCAAGTTTAAGAAACACAAGGTTTCACAAAAATATCAGGTCCATATTTTGTCCCAAATCTAGAGGCAAGTAAGTTGATGATGGACCACAGACATTCATAATATATGGGGGTTGAAACAAACGTGATCAACAATCTTTTTAATACACAGTTCAACAATTCATTTTCAGTTGTTCAAAGCACTTGTTAAAAATTTAATTAATTTTGTGACTTCTGAATATTCCCATTGAATGTATATCAACATTAAAAATAAATAAATAAGTAAATTCTAGAACACAATTATGGCAAGTAATCAAGAGGATGTATGAAGATTACAATCATGATGTGCTTGTTATGCCAAATAAGACAATTTTTTTTCTAATCTGCAGCCATTATCCTGACATCATTGCAGGTATTTTTCCACAACAAATCTGCTGTACACATATATATTTATATATATAAGCCATTACTAAACGTTAACTTTTGATGGAAATGTACACTTCCACATATTTATATGAGGGATGTTTTGTTGTAGATGGTCGAATAGATGGGTATATGATCAAAGAAATAGAAACTAGAAAAATTTCCATGATAATTGTAGTTGATTTTATTTACTTCCTTGCAGTTCTTAGATAATATACTTGAAGTGGTTTTACCACACAGAAAATGGGAAAATAGCAGATGATTTATATTTTATCATGGAAAATCATCATGATTTGAGGGGGGAGGGGTGGAGAGAGGAGGGAGGAGGTGGGGAATTGAGGATCATAGAATCATAGAATTGTTTGGATTGGAAGAAATCTAATTCCAAGATTAGATAATTTCTAAGATTATCTAATTCCAACCCCTATGGCATGGGCAGGGACACCTCCCACCAGACCAAGTAGCCCAAAGCCCCATCCAGCCTGGCCTTGAACACTTCCAGAGATGAGGCGTCCACATCTTCTCTGGGCAACATCTTCCAGTGGCTCACTAACCTCATAGTAAAGAATTTCTTCCTAACATCTAATTTAAATCCACCCCTTTTTAATTTAAGCCCATTATTCTTTATCCTATTAGTGCACTCCCTGTATGTTGAAAAGATATTTAGGATGTAAAGAGTATACTGGAAGTCAACAGATAAAAAACATGGAGGCTAACATGAACTAAATGATCCCTTCATGAACATTTCAATTATTCCTAGCTTCATTCTGCATGTACTTTCCATGTGGTCTCTTTCCTGGATTAGAATAAATGATTTTGATTTCTTTCATCATACCTGTTCTTTCTGTTTCAGCTGACATAAAGCCATGGTCCAGATGTTTGTTTATTCCCCTTTATTTCATAGAGGGGAGTACTGAAACTGTACAATGCTACAGTGCTGCCTTGGTGGCTTACAGCCAGTTACCATGATTTTCACAGAGAGTTTAATTAAATAACTTTATCTGAAAAATATATAAACATATTTAGTAACCAGATTGAATAGACTCACGGTATTAAACACAGTGAAATATCTTTATTTTGCACTAGAAGAGGTACATCCTAATTCACGAGAGGTGGAAAAATGTTGCTTGAAACAACCTTGCACAAGAAATAAATATTGCATTATTATTCCTGTCATTGGAAATAGCTATGATAAAGCATTCAGTATTGATCTTTCTCAGAAGGACTACAGCTCTGACTCATTGCTCATCTTAAATGGCTCAGTGAATTGCAAGAGCTGTCAATGTTTGCCCATTTAGTCTTAGAATCTTTACAATCTTTTGCATACCCCATTCCCTTAACAGTATTAGCTACCTATGGACTACCATTCCATGGATTAATAGTGAAGCAGCTCTGAAAAAAACACAGACCAACAGCTCTCTATCTCTTACTTTCTCTCTTTCTCTCTCCCTCCCTTTCCCCCCTCTCTCCTCCTCTCTCCCTCTCCCTCTTTCCCCCTTTCTCTCTCTCCCACCCCCTATCTCTATTTCTTTCTCACCCTCTCACCCTCTTCTCCTCTCTCCCTCCCCTCCTTTCCCCCAACTCTTCCCCTCCCCCTCTCCCCCTTTCCCTTTTCTCCTCTCTCCCCCTCTCCCTCTCTCCCTCTTCCCTTCCCTCTCCCCCCACCCCCTCCCTCTCTCTCCCTCTTTTTCCTCTCTCTTTCCTGCTTTCTTCCCCACCTTCTCTTTTCACTTCTCTCCCTTTCTCCCCCCTTCCCCTCTCTCTCCCTTTCCATCTCTCTCCCCGTTTCTCTCTTCCTCTTTTCTTTCTTGCTCTCTCCCTCTCTCTCTCCCTTTCTCTCCCTCCCACCTTCCCTTCCAAACTCTCTTCCTCTCTCTCCCCAACTCCCTTTCTCTATTCTGCCCCCTCGTTCATGCCCTCTTCTTCTCTTCCTCTCTTCCTCTCCCCCGCTTTCTCCCTCTTTTTCTCCCTCTTCTCCCTCTCATGTTTTCTCTTTCCCTCTCTCTCTCCCCACTTCTCTCTCTCACACTCCCTATCTCTCACTTTCCCTCTTTTCCTGTCTCCTTTTCTCCCCCTTTTCCTCTCTTTCTCTCTCTCTTTTGCTCCTTTCATTTATCTTTCTCCTCCTTTCTCTCTCATGCTCTCTCTCTCAGGTGTTCTCTCTCTCTCTCTCTCTCTGCCTCTCTCCCTCCTTTCTCTCAGCATTTTCTCTCTTCCTCTCACCTCACGTATTCCCCCCACTGTCTCCCACACTCTCTCCCCTTGCTCTCCCTCTTGCTCTCCCTCTCTCACTTCCTTCCCCTCTCCTCTCTCTCCCCCCTTTTCCCCTCTCTCTGTCTCACCTCTCCCCCCTCTCTCTTTTTTCTCTCTCTCTATTCCCCCCTTCCCCTCCCCCCC
>CM021797.1:76734317-76748452 GCA_011076525.1 Nettapus auritus
AGACCCCCGCCATTCTCCCTCCCTGCTCCCCTCTCTCTCTTTCTTTCTTAAATGTTTACCAGAAAACCTTGCATTTCAAAAATGAAATAAATTACTATTTTCACTGGAAGAAAAATTACTTTTGAAAAAATGATAAATATAACAGTAATTACAAAGTTCTGTCAAATAGAGTTAAACTAGAAATAATGTAAGTTCTGAATTCAATAGCATTTAATTTATATTAATTTATTCATTAAGATATATACATTTTTCTCATCAAAGAAAAAAAAAAGACTACTGTATTTTTTTCATTCTGACGTACAACCTCGCAAAGAGAAATAGATGAACTTATAGTGTATATGCACATATTACTAGGCTGTCTTTGGTTAGTAAAGTACATGTATAATAAATGAAATCTGCAACATTTTTAAAGTCATATGACCCTGACAGACTATTGGTTTAAAAAATAACACTCCTTTTGGGGTGTGTAAACTGCATGCTGTCAGAGCTGTAGTAATGAACAGAGATATTGACTAAAATTTGTAATATGAAAATGAGGTTACATTACAGTGGTCTGTATGTTGCAACCACCTTATGGGTAGATGAATAAAGAAATGAGAACTGTTCATGCAGGCCTGAAAAAAACAAACAAACAAACAAATACATCATTATGTGTTACCTAGGTCTAGAGATGGTTCTGTAACTATGACTGTCACTGGAAAGATAAAGAGGGACACAAGCACTTCAACCCATCAGTGAAGACAAAATTAAAATAGAGTTTGGACACTGATACTAGATATAAAACCAGATGTAGGACGAGGTTACAGAGGTTATTTCCCTTCCAACCACCACCTGGTAGCCTCAGCTACCTTGGGCACAATCTAGCACAATCCTTTTTACTATTGCATTAGAATGGTTCTTGGCAATTTTAAGAAACAATATGAGAGTTTGCATGGATGAGAAGTCTCTCATAATGAAGTTTACCTCTAACTATCCTGTGTAAGAGGGAGGAATAGTATTGATATGGACCGGTTGACACTGTGACCACAGTTGTGGACTCATTTAATTTCAAGTAGTAAGAGAGGTTAATGCTCTGGGCACGTACCATGCTAAGCTGAACACAATGAAAGACCAAATGACTCAGAAAGCAAAATTAGATCTCTGAAAGCCTGACTGTAAGACAACGGAGAGTTGTAAAATCTGCACAGTGTAGTTTGAACTCAGTTAAGGACTTGGGGCACCAGCAAGCTTAGTGAGCTGGTTGGGAGATCCCAGAAATGGATGCCAGACTGCAGTAACCACCAGTGGAGGAATAAATATTCATGTACATCAGAAATGTTGAAAATGAAAATGAAACCTTTTTTGTTTTGTTTTGCTTTGTTTTTTAATGTATGATCAGGAAAGTACTTTCAATGATTTCCAGGTCCTGTGATGGGCTACAATTTCAATGGCAGAAAAGGTCTGACAGTAACTGACCATTAGCATTAAATAAAATGAAATTTAAAAATACGTTGGAAAATAGGATACTTCAGAATTAATTTTCTATATGAAATATAGCACACTTTTCCCAATTTTGTAACCGGGTGAAGAAACCTTGTAATTAAAAATTAAAATCCTGTGCACTGGGATAACATTGATAATTTGTGATTTTTTTTCCAACACATATAACTCAAGAGACAATTCTCCAAAACTCACTTTTGCATATTATGTACATAAATATCAGAGTTGTTAAAAATAGGAATCAAATTAAAAAAGCAGACAGGATTTGGTTAAGCATAAAGAAATGTTGGAAACTGATAACAAGTTTCTATGGATAGGGAATTTATTCTTATCTTTTAAGACTAATTTCAATTTGACATACTAGAAATATAGAGGCATTAGTTACAGCTAATTTACATTCCATCTTCTAATAAAGAAAAGTTAAATAGAAGCCTTAAAGTAGGATGATTTCTCTGCTGTACTGAAGATAAGGTTAAAAAATGAAGAAAGAGTAGCACAGGTGAAAGCACACAACCTAGAGAAATAAATGCAATAACATACCCAATTAGTGTAAAGTACTAATTGAAAATTGAACTACTGCTATTATAACTTTGAATCTGCCTTGTTTCTCAGTACATTCTTATTCTAGGATAACAAATTTTCTCTGTGCAGCTTTTGCTACAAAATTAGTAAAGTTAAAAATACATATATATAATGGTAAAATTAAAACTGATATATACAATAATAAATGTGACAATATCATGGATTTTTTGTTTAATGTTTTTGTTTAATTATCTCTAATAATATTTATACAGCTAATTCATATTTGTGTTTGCATCAACAATTGAAAGAAAAAAAGTAAGGTTTCAGAGGTTATGAAATAATTCCTGATAAACCAGTTTTGTATCACCATGTTTATGAGATCAGAGAGATTGTGGAGTCAACTTAGATATACTCTGTCAAGTTAGACATCCAAATCTAGTGTCTTACTACACTTCTGAGTAACATCTAGCTCTGTCTAAGCTGTATCAGCTACACTGCAGCTAGCTGGAGGCCAAACACATTGCCCAGCCATACTTTTGACTTGCAGATCCATAGCTGAACTGACAACAGGACAATATTACCAGGGAGTAACTGTGAAAACAGCTACGGTTTTCTGCTCCTTGGGGCACAATGAAGCACTTACAATGTGCGTGACCCTCTGTTTCCTTTTCTTTTTTTTTCTTTTTTCTTTTTTTTCTTTTTTTTCTTTTCTTTTTTTTCTTTCTGTTCTCTTTTGTTGTGACCCTCTCTCCATATTCACAAAATTAAATTTAAGCCAAATTCAATGGAAATCTTACTTTACCTGAAATAGTTCAAAAAAACAAACAAAAAACCAACAAAAACAGAACCCAACAAATTGCTAATTGCTGTCTTTCTCACTCTCTTTCTTCTAATTAATTTTCCCTTTATTTTTTGTTAAATCAGATTTCCAGAGAGAATAATTTCTAGAGGAAAAACTCAGATAATTCCTTTAATATATCCAGTAAACTGGATGAAAATCAAATGATACTTTTTTTTTTTTTAATGTTTAAATACCATCTTACAGTAATTTGCAATACTAGCTCATTAGACATACAGCCTCTTCAATCTCTTCTTTAATCTATTATTAACTGTCTATATATTCTCCTGTCTTTGCAAATTTTCCCCATCAATTTCTCTTGAAACTGATGAATTCTACTGATAATTTTTCTCAAGTCAGCTTTTCAGGAAAATTTGACTCAGGTTCATGCAGTTGAAGTGTATGGACATGTTTTATGGTACCAGCAGCTGGCATGAAAGTTACATCAAACCTATCCTATTAAAGATTTCCTTTCCTATATTGTAGTGAAAACAATCCTTTTGACTTTGAAATGTATCTTTCTATTAGGTGTTTCTAAAATACTTTTATCATTTTGGGATCATTTACTGCTATTGTAAAACATTTGCTTTGAGGCTGATTACACTACCATAATTTATACCCAGAGAAGGTTGTGGAGGGGAAGAAGCAACTCTTAATTCACATCATTTTGGTATTAGTGTGTTCAGTAAGTTAATAGAAAAACTTATACTAATGGTACGCTATAAATTAGTACATCTACAACGAAAGAATTTTATTTTATTTATTTATTTATTTATTTTTCCATTCTAATCTCCTGGGAGTTGTTCTGCAAATGTATTTCTATCTTAGGAACTGGTAAGTTCAATGAGGTACACTATAGGACTCACGCTCCAGTAAACTGATGAAAGATATTAAATGCAAGAACAGCATTAAAGCTACATCTGGTGGCAGAATAAATGAAAATCCCTCAATATTCTCTTGTAACCCACTCTGGAGTTTGCAACTCAACTGTGAAATGGACTCTGGATTAAAGAAACCACTATATAAGGATGCAGAAAGAATGTTTTCTTGAATTCTTAAAAGTCAAGTATAACATACTTGACTTTTAAGTTCATCAGGGAACACAAATAATGTGCTTTGATTCTGAAAGTTGTAGGATATACATCATGTTCACTCCTGATTACCTACATTTTGGTAAATCCAGAAATAACATATATGTACAAGTGTGTGTATATAAATATATTTCTATATATACTTAATACACATTATCGATATCTCAAAGCTAAAGTTAGTGCTAATTCCCTTATATCCACTGCAGAAGACAGAAATCTGACAAAAGTTATACTACTTTGCCACTCTTCCCAAGTAAATGAAGTTAAATATAAAAGTCTTAATAGGAAATTTACAGTTTTTGAAGTCTTGATAATACTTTACAGCCACGTCTATTTGTTCACTTTTTGATAGCAAACGTGTGTGTGTGTCACTGCCTATATGTGGAGGACTCATTCTCATTGTATTTCCCTAGTGGATATCAGAGAAACTCAGTGGATGTCAATAGAGTTTCACATTTGCACCGAAACTATTTGATCTGAGAGAAAGAGTTTAACAATTTTGCTTGACTTATGAAGAGGAGCTTACATTCTATCCATTCTTCTGCTGTGGCTTTGGAAATAAACTTGGTAAGTACAAATAAAAGTCAACCCAGAATTGTAAAATACTCCTCCATCTCCCTTCTTATGTCATCATATATGAATATATGTATATATATACATACAAAAATACAGATACATACAAGAAGACCTCAAGCAAAACAAGCTGATGAAAACTGTTCTCAGTTCCAGTCATAGAATCATAGAATCATGGAATGGATTGTGTTGGAAGGGACCTTAAAGATTATCTAATTCCAATCCTTTTACCATAGGGAGGGATAACACCCACCAGATCAGGTTGGCCAAGGCCCCATGCAGCTTGGCCTTGAACACCTCCAGGGATAGGGTATCCACAACTTCTCTTAGCAACCTGTTGAAGTGCCTCACTACTCTTACAGTGAAGAATTTCCTCCTAATGCCTAGTCTGAATCTCTCATCTTTTAGTTTAAAACCATTCCTCCTTGTCCTCTCATTATCTACCCAAGTAACAAGTCCTTCTCCATCCTTTTTATAAGACCTCTTTAGATATTGAAAGGTCACAGTGAGGTCTCCCCAGAGCCTTCTTTTCTAAATACTCTCAGTCTGGCTCTCTGACAGAACTAAACATGGTGAGGGATGCAAAGAATAACAAGAAATAACATCCCCAGCTCTCTCAGCCTTTCTTCATAGGAGAGGTGCTCCAGCACCTTCATCATCTTTGTGGCCCTCCTTTGGATGTGAACAGACCTACGTCCTTCTTGTGCTGTGGGCTCCAGGCATGGACGCAGTACTCCAAGTTGAGGCCTCACGAGGGCAGAGTAGAGAGGGACAATCTAATCCCTTGACCTGCTGAACATGCTTCTGCTGATGCAGCTCGGGATGTAGATGGCTGTCTGGGCTGCAAGTGCACACCACTGGCTCATTGAGCTTTTCGTCCACCAGAACCCCCAAATTCTTCTCTGCAGGGTGGCTCTC
Source organism: Nettapus auritus (assembly GCA_011076525.1). Taxonomy (NCBI): domain Eukaryota; kingdom Metazoa; phylum Chordata; class Aves; order Anseriformes; family Anatidae; genus Nettapus; species Nettapus auritus. Next base: position 76,739,739 of record CM021797.1, read on the forward strand.
AATGAGTTTTTCTCCTAGTTTGGGATTGTCTCAACCCAGGTGCAGCACCTTGTACTTGGATTTGTTGAACCTCATTCTGTTCACACAGGCCCACTTCTCCAGTCTGTCTTCCTTCTTTGCTATCAACTGCACCACTCAGCTTGGTGTCATCTGCAGACTTGCTGAGGGTGCACTCAATCCCATCATCTTTGTCATTAATGAAGACACTGAAAAACACTGGTCCCAAGACAGACCCCTGAAGGACACTGCTAGTCACCATTCTTCTTCTGGACAGAGAACCATTGACCACTACTCTCTGAGTGCAGCCATTGAGCCAATTCCTTATCCACTGGATGGTCCACCCTTCAAATCCGTATCGTTCCAATTTAGAGGTTAGGCTGTTGTGTGGGACCGTGTCAAAGGCCTTATAGAAAACCAAGTAGATGACCTCGGTCGGTCTTCGCTTGTTGACTGATGCAGTCACTCCATCATAGAAGGCCACCAGATTGGTCAGGCATAATTTGCCCTTGGGGAAGCCATAGTGGTTGTCTCGGATCACCTCTTTGTCTTGCACATATTTTGACATTGTCTCCAGGAGGATTGTTCCATGATCTTGCCAGGCACAAAGGTGAGGCTCACCGCTCTCTAGTTCCCCAGGTCTTCCTTTCTACCTATTTTTAAAATGGGAGTGATGTTCCCTTTTTCCAGTCACTAGGGATTTCACCTGGCTGCCATGATTTTTCAACTAAGATGGAGAGTGGCTTGGTGACTACATCAACAAATTCCCTTAGGACCCTGTGATGCATGTCATCAGGGCCCATAGACTTGTAGTTGTTAAGTTGCATCATGAGGTCCCAGATTTGCTATTTACTTTCTGTGGGAGGGACTCTGCTCACCAAGCCCCCGTGTATAGGTTCAGGGTCTCATGTGGATGTGGATGATTGACTACTAGATGTGGAAGATTGACTACTTTTGAAGACCAAAGCAAATAAGTTAAGTACCTCTGCTTTCTCCAACATTTGTTGTTACCTGTTCTCCATCTTCATTTGTCAGAGGTGCTACACTCTCCCTAATCTTTCTTTTGTGGCCATTGTACATGTACAACCCTTTCTTGTTATTCTCTGCATCCTTCACCAAGTTTAGTTCTGCACATCCAGACAGCATTTCTGTACTCTTCCCAGGGCACATGGCTCTGTTCCCACTGTATGTGCATTTCCTTCTTTTGCCTAAGTTTGAGCAGGAGATCCTTATTCAACCATACCAGTTTCCTACATTCCCTGCTTAATTTATTACATATGAGAATATAGATCTCTTGCACTCCGAGGGAAATATCCTCAAAGAGTTGCCAGCTCTGATCAGATTCTCTGTCCCTAAGGACTGTGTCTCATGGGATCTCATCCACTAAATCTTTGAACAGATGGGAGTTTGCTCTTCTGACATTCAGGGCCCTGATTTTTCTCATAGCAAGGACTGTATCCTAGAAAACACAAACTCAGCCAGGGCGTGGTCATTGCAGCCTAGGCCTCCTCCATTCCTTTAATGAGCTCTTCTACACTGATGAGCACCGGGTCTAGTAAGGCTTCTCCTCTGGCTGGTTTGTCAAATACATGGATGAGTAATTAATCCTCAATGGACTCCAGGAGTTTCCTGGATTGCTTACTGCCTGCTACATGGCTTTCCCAGCAAATATCTGGGTGGCTGAAATTCCCCAGGAGGATGAGAGCCTGTGAGCTCATGCTTCCTTTAGTTGGAGCCAGAAGGCCTCATCAACAGGCTCCTCTATCAGGTGGCCTGTATTAGACCTCTGCCACAAGATGTCCTTTGTTTTTACTCGTAGGCTCTCAACATGCTCTTGGGTGTTTCTCAGAGGGAAATCTTCAAAATCTATGTTTAATTTGGCTTGTTTTTTCCTAGATGATTACCTGCATTTAAAAGTTTACTGTCAGTAAGGTTACAGACTACTAAAAAGATTTTTTTATCACACTGTGAAAAAAAAAAAAATAAATAAATAAATAAATAAAATGAACTTTTTTATTTTTTTTTTTATTATTATTATTTTTTTTTTCTCCCCAAAAGGTGGAGTTTCAAAGTTCTAAAAACTGTACAAACATAAAAATTGGTGCAGATTTCTTCTTCCTTTGCACCGCACAGGTCTACCCAAAAGTTTAGACCATGTGACTAAGTGCACAGTCCAAACGTTTCTTAAATTCAGACAGGCTTGGTGCAGTGATTACTTCACTGGGGAGCCTGTTCCAGTGTGCAACCACCCTCTCAGTGAAAAATCTCTTCCTGATATCCAGTCTGAACTTCCCCTGCCTCAGCTTCACCCCGTTCCCGCAGGTCCTATCACTGGTGTTTATGGAGAATAGGTCACCCGCCTCTCTGCTCCCCCTTGCAAGGAAGTTGTAGACTGCCATGAGGTCCCCCCTCAGCCTCCTCTTCTCTGGGCTGAACAGGCCCAGTGACCACAGCTGCTCCTCATACATCTTCCCCTCCAGGCCTTTCACCATCTTTGTTGCCCTCCTCTGGACACTCTCCAACAGCTGAATGTCCTTTTCGTAGTGTGGTGCCCAGAACTGCACACAGTTCTCAAGGTGAGGCTGCACCAGCAAAGAGCGGGACGATCACCTCCCTCACCCGACTCGCAATGCCGTGCTTGAAGCACCCCAGGATACGGTTGGCCCTCCTGGCTGCCAGGGCACACTGCTGGCTCATATTCAACTTGCTGTCAACCATGACCCCCAGATCCCTCTCTGTGGGGCTTCACTCCAGCGTCTTGTCTCACCCGGTCTGTATGTATGGCCAGGGTTGCCTCGTCCCAGGTGCAGGACCCGGCACTTGCTTTTGTTAAACTTCATGCGGTTGGTGATCGCCCAGTTCTCCAACCTGTCCAGGTCTCTCTGCAAGGCCTTTCCGCCCTCATCCGAGTCTACAACTCCTGCAAGTTTGGTGTCATCGGCAAATTTGCTCAAAACACCTTCTAGTCCTGCATCCAAATTGTTTATAAAGACATTGAAGAGGACTGGCCCTAAGATAGAGCCTTGAGGGACCCCGCTAGAGACCTTCCACCAGCCTGAGGTGGCCCCATTTACCACAACCCTTTGAGCCCTGCCCGTCAGTGAGTTGCTCACACATCATATGATGTTTTTGTTAAGCTGTATGCTGGACATTTTGTCCAGTAGGATGCTATGGGAAACCCTGTTGAAAGCCTTGCTTTCAAGTCCAAAAAGATCGCATCAACTGGTTTCCCTTGGTTGACTAGACGGGTGATCTTATTGAAAAAGGAAATCAAATTTGTTAGGCAGGACCTACCCCTCACGAACCCATGTTGGCTGGGACCAATGACTGCATTGTCCCCCAGGTGTGCTTCAGTAGCTTCAAGGATTATCTTCTCCATATTTTTACCAGGCACTGACATGAGACTGACAGGCCTGTAGTTGCCAGGGTCTTCTTTCTTACCCTTCTTGGAAATTGGCACATTTGCCAGCTTCCAGTCTATCGGGACCTCTCCAGATTCCCAAGATCATTGAAAAATAATTGCGAGAGGTCCCGCGATGACATCAGCCAGCTCTCTAAGCACCCTGGGATGAATCCCATCTGGACCCATGGACTTGTATGGATCCAGGTTGAGCAGCAAATCCTGCACACGTTCAGGGTCGGTTGGGAGTTTTTTATTCCCACTGTCAAGGTCTTCCAGCACAGGGCACCCAGGGTCCCAAAGCCCATCATCAGTGTTGAAGACAGAGGCAAAGAAGGCATTAAATGTCTCTGCTTTGTCTACTTCATTGTCTGTGAGGTGACCTTCCCTATCAAGCAGCAGACCTATGTTTTCTCTGGTTCTCCTTTTTCTGTTCACATATCTGAAAAAAACCTTTTTTATTGTCTCCCACAGACATGGCCAGCTTCAACTCTAGTTGGGTTTTAGCCACACGAATTTTCTCCCTACAAACACGAACAGCATCCCTGTATTCCTTCCTCATCGCCTGACCTTCCTTCCAGCAGCCATACACTTTCTTTTTTCACCTAAGCTCCAGTAGAAGATCTCTGGTCAGCCAGGACGGCCTCCTGCCCCACCTGCCTGACTTCTAATATTTTGGAATTGCCCAATCTTGTGCTTTTAGGAGGCAGTGCTTAAAGACTGACCAGCACTGATGGACACCCATGCCTTCAAATGTAGTTTCCCAGGGGACCTTGCTGACTAGTCCCCTGAGCAGCCCGAAGTCCGCTCTCCCCATATCCAGGGCTGAAGTTTTGGTGGCAGTTTTCCTTCTGTCACTGTGAATTCTAAATTCAACCACTTCATGGTCACTATGACCGAGACGGTCGCCAATTGCCGTGTCTCCCACAAGACCCTCTCTGTTCTCCAGCAACAGGTCTAGGAAGGCACCGTTCCTAGTTGGCTCCCTTAGCACCTGCACCAGGAAGTTATCATCGAGGTGCTTTATAAATGTCCTGGACTTGCTTGTATCAGCCTTGTGGTGATCCCAGTTGACGTCTGGCAGGTTGAAGTCCCCCATAAGCACAAGGTGGAGTTTATCTCAAGGCATCTCTCAGTTCTGCAAAGAATAATTCTTTGGCGTTGTTGTCCTGGCCAGGTGGTCTGTAATAGACTCCCTCAATGACATCCCCTTTATTTGTTCGTCCCTTAATCCTTACCCAGAGGCTCTCAACTTTGCCATCGCCAACTTGAAGTTCCACACAGTCCAGCCCATGCTTCACATCCATCGCCACCCTGCCACCTCGCCTACCCTGCCTGTCCCTCCTGAAGAGCCTGTAACCATCTATTTCAGCACACCAGCCACAGGACCCATCCCACCAGGTTTCAGTTATGCCGATAATGTCATAGCTGTGGGACTGGGCCAAGACTTCTAGCTCATCCATTTTATTCCTCATACTGCATGCATTTCTGTAGAAGCACTTTAGATGAGCCTCCCTACACGCAGCACCTTGTGGAGCTGACCGAAGGTCCTCACTGGCACACAGTCCCTCTGATTCTAGTGTACCATCCCTTAGCTCATCATCGGCATGCCTGGTATTACCCCTTCCCCCTTCAACTCTAGTTTAAAGCCCTGTCTATGAGCCCTGCCATCTCCTGACCAAAAATCCTCACCCCTCTCTGAGAGAGGCATGTCCCATCTGGTGCCAGCAGGCCTGGTGTCACATAGACCTTCCCGTGACTGAAGAACCCAAAGTTCTGCCGGTTACACCAGTCCCGAAGCCAAGTGTTAATGTGATGAGCCTGCATGTGAGCATCGAGCCCCTCTATTAGAAGGACAGAGGCAAACACAACCTGTGCCCCAGATCCTTTAAGTAGTCTCCCCAAAGCCTAAGGTCCCTTTTGATCGCTCTCAGACTTCTTGTTGCTACCTCTTCATTACCAGCCTGAAAGACCAGTAGCGGGTAGTAGTCATTGGGCCATACCAGGCGCTTGACTTTCTTAGCAAAGTGTCTCACCCAGGCCCCAGGGAGGCAAAAGACTTCCCTGTGGGTTGGGTCTGGTCGGCATATTGGTCCCTCTGTCCCTTTCAGGAGGGAGTCCCCCATGACAATAACACTTCTTTCCTTTTTGACAGATGATGTAGCAATGTGGGGGTAGGTTGCCTTGCCTTAGGCACTCTCTCCAACTGGGATGGGGTTTCATCTACTTCGTTGTTCAGACTGTCATGTTCTAAACCCTCGTACCTGTTATACAGGGGTAGATGGGAAGGAGAGGTGGGCAGAGACAGGGCTCACCTACCACCTCAATCAGGAACCTTCCTCCATTCCCCCCTGCCCCCCCCCCCCCCCCCCTTGGCTTAGGTCCTCTCCTGCTGCCTGGCGGGAAGAGGGAACTTTTTTCTGCTGCGTAGCTGGAGACACTTGTGCTGTGGCAGTTAAAGAGATCAGTAACATACAACTTCAAGTACATTCATGGCTCTTAAATCAATATTGTTGAGAGAGTTGTTCTGACTGATGTGTGGAAACAAATAGTTGTTCCTATAGAACCGGAAAATTTTCTTAAAGCAAGAAGTAAAAATTACTAGACGTTGTCAATGTTATTATGGTTTGAAGTGAGAATCGAAACTGAAGGCCATGTTGAAAATCAAGTCTTAGATGACACATTCATTTTAGGGTTTCATTTTTACCTAACATGTAAATTTTTGTGTTAAATCTGAATTGTTGTGCCATATTCTCAAATATTCTGAAGAAATTTTACTTGTTTCTGCCAGTATGAAGGAAGTTCCTAGGAAGTTGAAATAGAAACTGCATAGTTTTTGAAAGCAGGAATTCTGCAGGAAGCCAAGACTTTTTAAAAGAAAAAGGCATGTCATGAGCTCTGTTTCTACTCTACTCTTTGTGCTCCATGCTGATAAATCCTATGTATGTGAAGTCTGCATTGATACCACTTCCTTCGAATGATCATTTTGTGCATGTGCAATTGCTGTGTTTATATTTCTCCCTTAAATTCTACAAGAAAATACTAAAAGTACAAATGGATTTTTTTTTTTTTTTTAATATTTATTTAAATAATCTTTGTTATGGAGATAGTTTGGATATGTTCTCAAATTTCTGTAACGGTTCTGACAGTTACCTTTCAGACATTAATATAATCTAATAAAATGTGCTTATGATACTTATCTGTATAGCTTTATTTCACTTTCTCTCATCATTTCAGCAGTTGTATTTCAAGATCTTTCCAGATCAGAAGAGACCAAGGGAAACAAGCAAGCAAACAAACAAACAAACAAAATATATTACGCTAACATTCCCCCCCCCCCGTGGGGGGGGGGGGGGGGCATTGGGATATGTGTGTATATTTTATTTCTCTTGTGAAAAGTGAATTTTCCTTTATGTATTTAATGGATCAAGCTGCAATTTGAACATCTATCACTATCTAATTCTTAAATGATGTATTTGGCCTGAAGAGCAGAGTTATTGACCAGTCTATCACAACTGACTCTTGCTTACAAATACCTGACCTCTCAGAACTGATACTTCTGAATGCATTTCAATTTGGCTGCAGTGAAGAAGATATATACATCCTACTTAAATAAAGATTAAGGATATTCATAAGATTATATTTCTTACTATTATAGAGATGTTTGACTGTTGGAATCCTAATCTCTTTAGATTATTTAGTCAGGAGATTATTATACCAATAAAATCAAATAGATGAAGAGTGTATTTATAGACTTTAGTCTTTCAAATTCTTATTGAAATGTTTTTTATTATTATTATTATTATTATTAAATGTTTAGTTTTTTTGTAAGTATTAGCTCGAATTAGATGCACAGATTCACTCATTAATGGAACTAAATCTTGAATATTTCCAGGTTTATGTGGATCTGCTGATATATGTTTTCTAGTATAAACTGATTTTCTATGTATGTATAAACTTCAGAAGAAATTTCATTTCAGAAGAAATGTCATTGAATATGAAAAATAAACTTAAGAAAATGTCTAGGAAGAACATGAACTTACATCCATAGTGGTAAGACTAGGCAATGAGATAGAGAATGTTATTTTCCTTACTTGTGAGATTTTTGGACAATAAAAGGAATAAATTATTTAATTACTGTAATATGCTTACCATTTTCAACCAAACACACAATGTGCCTTCATCAAGGTATTGTTAGTACGCATAGTTATGCTGGTATTATGAAATCTTAAATAAATAATACTATTTGATACAATATATAATGTATATTATATATAGATATATATTTATTAATATATATATAATAATAAAATAATAGTATTTGATAATGGCAAAGAGGGTTCTTTTTGGAAAGAAACTATATGTTTTCTGTAGTTGTAGCAGATATTACAGAGTTATTAAAAGTCTAGACAAAATGTGATGATTAGCGGTAGACCACATTAACACTGCCAATTTATTTACACTCTTTCAGGTATTCATTGTTTCTGTAAAAATATGAATGTAAAGTTTGCATTGATATAAATGTGGCTGACATGAAAATAAAAATTAAAATTAAAATAAATGTCTGTGAGAAACATAAAGAAGCTCAGATCAGTTTTCAGAGTCAGTAAAAGATGTCAACTGATTTTTAAGCTTTTACTTGAGTTATTAAATTAATTAACTCTGGTATCTTTGGAACTTTTTAATGCATTCTGGATATATCATTCTGAGGTTTGCTACATTCCATTGAAAGCGAGAGAAAATATATTCATCCTCTCATATTAAGACAATTTTTGAAAGGAAATATATTTATACTAAACAAACTACATATGCAACATCCCATTCTACCACAATTGGAATGTTCCGTCAACCTTTGGAGGGATAGGGTGGAAAGGAAACAGGCTGTATGCAGAAATTTTTATGCTCAAAAGATAACAGATGTTTAACTATTTGCATATGAATGCATTAAAAAAATTATTTGACACATCAATAATGTTCATATTGCAGCAGTGGAATTTTCAACATGACATGATGCATGCAGAATAACATCAAATCATTATTAGAAACTGCCCATTCCCACTATTAGCTTAATGAATATGTTATCATTTGCTTAAAACTAACATTATCCTCTTGTGTTTCTTGATCAATAAGATGATGGGGAGTGTAAATTTGTACAGCATCCATTTTGTCTAGTAACTAAAACTAGGTACAACTGATGATAGATGTATTAATTAACACACAACTAAGCTGATATATTTACAAAACACTGCAGCACTCTTATTCAAATCTAAATGCAGTCCAGTTATAGTAAGAGGAGGGAGAAAAAAAAAAAAAAAAA
>CM021797.1:76748552-76796764 GCA_011076525.1 Nettapus auritus
AAAAAAAAAAAAAAAAAAAAAAAAAAAAAAAAAAAGCAAATGGACTATATACACCTCACATTTCCAATAAACTTCTGCAGAGTTGGAAATCTTTCTGATCTTTCTGGCCATTTTCTGTGATATGAGGAATATTCTGTGATATGAGGAGTGAATATTGCTTACCTGGACTTCAGCAATGTTTTTGATTCTGGTACTGAGAGCATTCTCCTAGATAAATTGATAATATACAAGTTGTATGGGTGTTATCTGATATGAGTAGGAAGTTAGCTGACAGGCTGTGCTCAGTGTATGGTGATCAGTGGTTTGACTCTGGCTGGCAGCATGTCACAAGCATTCACTGTGCTCTTTTCCTAACAAAAGTCCAGGTTATAGAAGTCACCTGTGAGGATCAAATTCTGTTGGCCCAAGACTTCCTTGAGCAGCCAAAATAAGGTTTCATCAGCCTCATCATTCTGATTGTGAGGTTAGTAACAGATGCCTAACATAAGATCTCACTAATCTTGATCCAAAGGCCTTTGATAAAGATTTTGTGGTCTCCATTGCTCAGATTTCTCCTTTCTATAAATTGCAACTCCACCTCTTCTTCTTCCCTTCCTATCATTCTGAAAGTTCTTGTAGCTTCCCATTCATGTGAGTTTTCCCAGCAAGATTCTGTGATTCCTCTAACATTGTAACTCTGCAACTGAGTATGTGGCTTCATTTCCTCCTGTTTGCCCAGATTATGTGTGTATACTTGAGGAGGCTGGTCTCAGGGTTCCTGTCTTTGGAGACGTCTGGGGAGCATTCCTCACTACTCTGGTAGGTGCACTCATCAACCTTATTGTTTATAAATATGCAAGAGTCACAGTTTTGGTCACTACTCCTCAAGTCTTTTAGTTTAATGAATGATTCACTCAGTGATTCTGTCTGATGACAGAGGTTCTTCTGTCTGTTCTAGATAGGTGGATCCCATTTCCAAATACAATACACTGTATTCATCAAAGAATGTCCCATGATCATAGAAACTGGCAACAGTACTGTCCACAAAGCAAGATGCTGATCTGCACGTATGTCGGTTTCTGCCTTGAACCCTATCACTGGCAAGACAAAGAAGAATATAATTTGGGTATCAGCTCCCTTCACTTTCCATAAAATTATCCTTTTTTTTTTTTTTTTTTTTTTTTTCCTCCATCAATGTGTCTATTCTGTCTACTTAAGCTCCCTTTTTCACATCCTGTGCCAAATTCTGAGTGCTCAGAACTGGAAACACAATTGGAAATATTAAGTACAGTATCAAGTACCTCCTGCATCATTTCTATTACAGTGCTGATCATTTGCTTCTTCATAGAGCTTTCTCTTCCTTTCCTACCTGCAAACATTATAAAATCAGTCTCTGCTTACAGAATTTTTACCTACATGTTACATCACAGAAAAGATTTCTTTCTAATTACTGTACATTTTTCCTTCTTTATCATGTAAAAGTTTAAGATGATAGTGTTTTCACCAAGTCTCTTTTCTTCACAAATCATTTCTAGAGGGATTACACTGCAATTGCACTTAAACTGACCACCTTGTGTATACCTTAACATGCCTTGATGTTCTCATCATGAAAGAAGGATATGGCATGTTATTAATTTAAAGTCAAGAGTATGCGTTTGTATTTGGATCACTCAGTTTAGATGTGGTCAGAAAGTCTCTCTCTCTCTCTTTTATCTGAGCTTCTAACTCTGATTCTAACTCTATGATCTGAGGGGTCTCATGTCTTATATCAACCTTTTTACTTCTGTAGTAATAGGGGATAGAAAACAGTATGTATTTATTTTTTTTTCTCCATAGTCTGTTCTGAGAGTCACTGTATTTGGAAAATTAGCTTTCCTCTTTTTTTTTTATTTTTTTTATTTGTTTTTAAATGAAGTTTTAATACTGTTCTCTACTCTTCCAAAGATGTGAATAGAAAATGATCATCCAAAAAATGACAGATGTTACATACATATTTACTAGAATTTTAAGTCTGCATTTTCTGGATTGGAGGTGAAGAGAGGGAAGGAGAAATCAGAGAGGACATGCTCATGTTATCTCTTACAACAATAGTAAGAGATCCTTACACATGGACTGAAATATTTTCAGCCCATTTTTACAAAGGAGCCCCAATTTATAGGCTCTTTGTCTATTACAGACAGTGTGGGAGTTCCTGTATGTTGACATGCAGGAGTCAGTTCAGCTGTTTGCAAAGGAACAAGGTGTTCAGGCATAGGAGTATGAAAGCTTTACTTGTTGGTTCAGGAACACACATTGTAAACCTCCCACTTGAATGCAAATAGTTTCCTCCTGTGCAAACCATCACATCTGCAATCCTTCAAACGTGTATATTATAGCCAAACATTTTAAGATTGAGAAACAACTTCAGATTCTCTGATCTAGCCTCCTAAATAAATAGAGGCCATGAAGTTAGACATGAATAGAAACTGGAGTGCTTACTCATTCATTTTATTTCACCACACTCTCTTATGTTTGATTTATCCATCTATAAATCAAATGTGCAGATTAGACATACCACATTTGTTAGTAACCATTCCTGCACCAAGCATCTCAATCCTGTTTAACCATTTTTTATAGAGCTCTATTAGTTTTTGCCTGAATTTACTTTTCTGGAATGCTAAACACATACTAAAGGAATATTTATTGAAGCTAAATATTCACTTTATTAAAACTGGACGTAGAAGTATAGATATTGGAGCCAGCACTTTTCTCTTCGAGTTCATGTTTCCTCTGGGGAAGAATTGTAACAGTTCATTTAAATGCAGAGATAGCTATCATATAAAAGACAAATGTGAAAATGCATAGAAGAAAAAAAAAAAAAAAAAAAAAAAAAAAAATGTTTCTGAGCTCCAGTACTCAGTCATTAGTATAATACCTTTTTTGACATTCAGATTCAAAAATTTTTTTACAGGAGTCTACATCACACGATCAAAGGAAAATTATGTCCTGGCTACTATAAGGACCCAAAGAGTACATGAACCAGAGGTAAGGTGTTTTTCAGTTTTGCTATTTGTCTTTGTCAGAGTTTTGGCTGGGATAAAGTTAATTTTCTTTGTAAATGCTTGTGTAATGCTGTATTTTTGATTTTTGATTAGAAGAGTGGTGATAATACACAGCTATTTTTAGTTGTTGCAGAACAGTGCTTATGCAAAGTCAAGGACTCTCCAGCTTCTCCTTTTGCCCTCTCAGTGAGGTGGCTGGAGATGCACAAGGAGCAGGAAGGGGACAGAACAAAGACAGCTGACCCAAACTGGCCTAAGGGATGTACCCTACCATATGACATCATGCTCAGCATTATGCTGAGGTAAAGAAGGATGCTTGTGGGTGACAGTACAGGGAGGTGGGGTGGCATGACACATTCAGAGTGATGACGTTTGTCTTCCCAAAAACAGTTTGGAGTGATGACCCTTTATATCCTGGAGGTAGCTGCACATCTGCCTGCAAATGGGAAATAGCAAGTGAATTATTTGTTTTGCTTTGCTTGTGTACACTGCTTTTACTTTACCTAGTAAAGTGTCTTTATCTCAGTCAGTGAGTTCTTGCACATTTACCTTTTCAATTCTCTTCCCCACCACCTGTGGGGTGTAATGAAACAGCTATGTGGCACTTAGCTACCTGTTGGGGTTAAACCACAAGTCTTGACAAAAGGAAAGTTTGCCTGCTCCTTTTCCTTTCTACCTATACCCTAGAATCTATTAAATAGCACACAAATATGAAAATGTTTAATCTGGCAGGAGCAATAATTACTCAGTATGTAACATATTTTAATAACTCAATGAGAGCTTTGAATTAGGGTTTATATTAAAAAAAAAAAAAAAAAAAAAAAAAAAAATGTGATGGAAGGATTTTGGCTTCCCTCTCTCATGTGTATGTAAAAACAACAATCAAAAGAACCCACATGGCTCAATGCAAAATACTGTGAGGGTGAGGGTTGGGGATGGGGACAGGAGTAGGTAAGCTGTTAATTTAAACATAAGGCTTAAAGATGCATATCCTCTACACAAAATTTGTCTCATTCAAACACTATGAAAGCAGCCTATGAAACAGTTTCACCAGATTTAAACTTCCTTGGAGGTTGCAAAAAAATCAGATGGAGCTCAGGGTTTGGAATAGCCTGATTCACTGGGCTTGCACAATATGACCATCACTATCTGGTCTTGCTGAGAAATCTCTTGATTGAGGTTTGCTAGTAACATGAAAGGCAGCTTGAGACAATAACCTTACACACTTGACCTTTTCTTTAGTTTTTCCCTCCATATCTCTTATTTTCTCAAAAACATAAGAAAGGGTTAAAAAACTTTTGGTCTGACACAGAGAAGCCATTTTGTTAGTCTACTGTTTCTGAACTGGGAGTGTTTGAGCACCTCCACACCATACTATAAGCTACACTTGGGATATGGGCTCAATTCCATAAAAAAAAATAAAAGGTGGGTGTGGTGGGCTGTGCAACATCCTTGCTTTTGATCTTTATGGTCCTAATACTTACTGACTGCAGCTGGGAGAAGCCTGTACAGGAGCCGGGATGCAAATTTTGGCACAGGTAGAATGTTAATATGAATGGCACAGGAAAGAAAAGAGTGAATCAGAAACTGCTGGAAAAGTCAAAAACAAAACAAAACAAAAACAAACACAAAACCAAGAAGGAAGTAGAAAGAAGGAAAAGAAGGAAAGAATTTTCATGATGACCTCAAAACAAAATGCACCCATTCTTTATTCTTACACATTGCATTACAGTCAATGCAAGCTTAAACTACCTGTGCATGTAGAACAATATTATATATATTAATAATATTATATATATGTATATATAGGTTCAGACATATTTGTCACGGGTGGGGGGGTGGGGGCCGTCTGGAGAGTCATTCATATACATCTATCTTGAACGTTCTTCCTGAATGTTCTAGAAACAAACATTCTTTGTCTTGACACAAACACCTAAAACTTGGTTTGAAAATACAAATACTACATTTGAAGACAGTAGAAAATAAGTGAAACATTTTCATGGACCAGATGTGAAAATCAGACATAAAATCAAAACCACCGGAGCAGGAAATTAAAGTAAATTAAAAATACACATGTAGAAGATCTTAGTTCCTCTTCAAGCTGTAATGACTATAAAAATGTTAATTTTGTTCCCATTTTTCTCAAATGAATGTTTTCTTTAAATTTCAGTGATATCTACAAGATTGGGTTTTATGAAGTGTACATCTGAAACCATTTTTCAAAGCCTCTAAGCAGAACATAGTACTATTGTTTAGTTGTAGGTTCCTTGCACAATTTACTATGCAGGCTTAAAGCCAAACATTACAAACTTTTATAATTAGAAAATACATTATTTTTTTCTTTACAGTCTAATGACCTAAAATTAATTTAACCAGTTTCTTCCAAATAAGAAAAATATGCTTTTCTGGGCTAACAACTGTCATAGAAAATGTCAAGATAAGAATGGAATCAGTAATTGAACCAAACCTGTAAAAACATTATTAAAATGTGAACTGTTTAAGTGTTATTATACGCAAACAATTTTTATTTACTTTTGGGATATTATTGAAAATATTATAAAATGGTAATTAAATAACAAGTAATATGTTCTTTCAGTATTGATAAAATTCTAATAAAAGAATTTATTAACCATTTATAAACTAATTGCATTTCAGTTATCTTTTGTATCCTGAACTTCTGATTTTTTTTTTTTTCAGGTACATTTTTTGATTTTTTTTTACCCCATTAAAAAATTAGATGAAAATGACTTTCATTATTATTTCATTACAGAAATAAGCAAATAAATAAATAATTAAAAACACCAGCCAACCAATCAACCAACCAACCAACCAACCAACCAACCAACCAACCAAACAAAAAAACACCAACAAAGAAACAAACAAAAAACTTTAAAAGAGGTATGGTAATGGCCACTGACATTTAAACAATGAAAATTTATGGAACTACTTACTTATTCCATAAGAAAACTTAAATGATTTTTGAATAAGCCACAGAGTGCTTCTCATCTAAATCCAAAATCTACACATCACTCTGTTTCTGTGATTATTTTCAGATTTTCAAATACTTTGTTATCTTCTTGAAAAGAATCTCTGAAGTGTGCATCTACTGGAAAAGAAGCAGTGATATAGAATTTGCATTAGGTAAAATAAATTTTTATTTTTAATCTGAACATGGAGAAAAAGTTGGTTAAAATAGGAAAGAAATGAAAAGAGTGCAGCTTCATCCATTCAATCAAGTGTAATATTGCATTTATAGGATTTTCACCATGGAATTAACAAAGAATAGTGATGGTGCGTTTAAGGAGACCAATTCATATAAAAAACAAACAAAACACATTTTAAACAAATAAGTAGACTGTTGTCCATGATGCTATTAATGAATGTAGTCTTTCCCATTCCTATATTTCTAGTTATTTCTTAACTTTATTATTTATTTAATGGTTGATGCTTGCAAAGCCTCCAAAGACCAAGGGAACCTTTTTAAGGATGTCTGGTCACCAGGTGATAGCAAAAGTAAAGTTCTTGGTGGTCATTCAACTCCCTTTGAATGCATTAACTACCATTTCTCCCTGCCTCTAAACTCTTCAGCTTCAGACAGTTCTGCTCCACTTATCTAATGGGACTTCATCTGGTATCTTATTTTCCTGCTTTTCATCAGTGGTACCAGATTTGACTTTTTAATTCCATATCCTGTCTCTCACTTTCTGTCATAAGTTTTGCAAATAGATTTGTTATTTCTTCTTGTATTCTATAGTTAGAATCCATTTCTAGCGCTGGTCTATCAAACTACTATTCTCTTCTTGTGAAATATATCCTTGATGAATCAACAAATTGTGCAAAACATCCCATACTAGAGCAATCCACTCCTGAAGGATGGACTCCATGGTAGGAGCCCATACTAGAGCAGTTCTTGAAGAACGGCAGCCTGTGGAAGTCAATGAAGGGTCAGTTCAGAAGGACAGCAGCTAGTGGGAGCGATCCCAAGCTGGAGAAGGGGCAGAGAATGACCGTGAAGTAGTGGAGGAGATTAAGTTTTATGGACTGACAGCAGCCCCCATTCCTCTGCACCACTTCAGGGGAGAATGTATGACAGATTGGATGGAAGGGGAAGGTGGTTTTGGTTTGCTTTTAGTTTCTCACTGCTCTAGTATCTCAGCCCTTAAACCCTTTTCCATTGTTTTTTCTTTCCATGCTCAGTTGAGAGCATGGAAAATAGCATGAGAGAGTAGTGTCATGAGTTTTAGCCAGCCATAGTCTTTCGAAACAGCACACTCCACAACCTGCTTTAACTCACCCTGCTTGAGCAGGGGTATTTGGGCTAGATGGTTTCAAGAGGTCCCCTCCAACGTATACATTTTCGTAATTTTGTGATTCTGTAAAAAGAAAATGCTACAACCACTAATAGTTGTATGTCAGCATCTGCATGACCTTAAGATCTTTCTTTTAAAATGAAAGAGATGCTTGGCTTAAATTACCATGATATTTTCCCGCTTTATTTTAGATCTAACTAAGGCATGAGTACATCACTTTCTGGCAAATATTCTGCAATGGTAAAATATGGTAGAGAAGAAAGCAACTTGCTTTTGAATTGTTAAAACAAGATTCAACATTGTGACAAAAGCTCCATGCTTTTGAACACAGCAGCAACAGCTGTTATAGTTTCTCCTATTGTTTTCTCTGCTTGTATTTGTTAATGTGGATTTTCAGACTTTCTTTACAGTTTTAATTTCAGTTTACTGATAAGTAATGATTTTTACAGAATCTCTCTTTTTTTTTTCTCTCTTTAAATAAAGCTTTTTTTTTTTTTTTTTTTTTTTTTTTTTTTTTTTCCAGTTTAGTATTGTGTATCTACATAACAGTACCTATTAAATGAGATTTTAGTTCACAAAAATAATAGCGTGATAATATTATATTTTCCACATTATAAGCGATTCAGCTCAAAATAGCAAACTACCCGTTACTTCACAGACAGTTTAAAATTAGTGACTTTACAGTCTCTGTCGGGGTAATGGAATAATTTTGTGCAATTTTCAGTACCCATCAAGGCTTTTGTCAGAAGAATGAGAAGGTAATGAGAACAAAAATAGATTACATACAATCTCTCTCACACAAAATTGTAATAACCCATCCTTATGACAAAATCTAACACAAATGAAGAAGACTAATATTTTCTCATGACAATTGTAAAATATTTCTAAGAACAGGCAATAGAATAACACCAATCCATTTGAATGACAAATAAAATAAAGCATTTTAAACCCTTTTATAACAAACTTAACCTCCGTTAGTAACAACAGAATAAGAAACAAGGTGTTATTCTTTGTCTGCTTATATTACTAAGACAATGTTTTAGACAGCCAAAGTTGTGCATGAATGCACATGCACTGTAGAAAAATAAGCAAACATACACTTGTCATGTCCTCAGTTTCTAAGTTAGGGATTCTATTGGCTGAAAATGAATGAGATCTACTCTTTCCTGGAAGAATGTTAAGTAAATAAAAGAATGTATCTTTTAGGGGCATATACAGTTGACACAGAAAACAAAACCAATCAATTTCAGCCTATAGTACTTCAGTGTTTTCCATGTTCCCTGTGAACTTGATATTGGATAATTTTGTTTCTATTTTTGACTGAAAAGGGGCAGAAATTTAATTTTCTGTCTCCTTTCCATTTTCCAGGAACTATTTGGGGCTGAATGACAGTCATATTCCTAAAAGCAGTCTGCAGTCCAGATGCCCTCAGCATCTGGACAGCAGGACTTGATGGAATTCATTATGACTCCTTCCAGCTCTCACACTGTCCTGGTTTCAGTTAGGACAGAGTTAATTTTCCTCCTAGTAGCTGGTAGGGTGCTATGTTTTGGATTAGGATGAGAAGAGCGCTGATAAAATGCTGATGTTTTAATTGTTGCAGAGCAGTGCTTACACCAAGCCAAGGACTTTTCAGCTCCTTGCTCTGTCCTGCCAGAGGGCAGGTTGGGGGTGCAGCAAGAGCTGGGAGGGGACAGACCCAGGACAGCTGACCCAAACTGGTCAAAGGGGTATTCCATAATGTGTGATGTCATTCTAAACAATATATAGGGGTGGCTAGCTGGGGCAGGGGGGGCGGCTGCTCGGGGATAGGTTGGGCTTCGAACAGTGGTGGTGAGCAATTGCATTGTGCATCACTTGTTTCATACACACTATTATTAATAGTACTATTATTATTATTATTCTTTTCCTGTCTTAATAAACTGTCTTTATCTCAATTCTCAGGCTTCACTTTTCCATTTCTCTCCCCCATCCCAGAGACGGAGGGGGAAGGGTGAGCAAACGTCTGTGTGGTGTTTACCTGCCAGCCGGGTTAAATCACAACACACACTCAAATTTTTGTTCTGTAAAAAGCAAGTTTATTTGTGGAAGAGAAAATGAGTGAGAAGATCTGTGATATATTTCAGACATATACTGCGACCTAGGAAAACTCTATACGAATACTGTATTCAAAGATTTATTTATTTATATATAAAGCCATCTGAATAACATATATTCTCTAGGTGATGATAATAAGAAGCAAGTAGAACCAGACTTAGGAAAAAAAATGGAATCTCATCTTGTCATTATTTTAGTGTAAAATTGTTTTCACTATGTCCCCCCTGAGGATGTGCTTTTTCTTTCCTAACTACATTCTCATGTTCTTATAGTTAGGGTTTATTACCTCAACCAGAATGAAAATAATTTCAGAACAAACAAACAAACAAAAATCAGATTTTCATTCACAAACTGCTCACCTGTACTCTGTTCAACTGTTGTACTCACTTCACCTGTGGAGCATCTTCCAGCCTTTCTCAGGGTATGAAACATGAATTGCTGGAAAACAGATTTCAACCTACAACTTAAAAGCTCCTTTTGTTAAGAGATCTGTGGAAGTTGACTAAAAAGTATCAGTATCTTCAAAAGGATCTCTATACATAGAGAATTTTCTGTGTCATGGATTCTTACACTATGATTCAATGCTTTTATTTATTGATGATAGATGAATTGCAGATTACTATAGTAAGCTCTACTTTCAATACATGATTGCAGCTATAATGTGCTAATTGTGCTAATTGTGGCACTCAATATGCAGTGATTTATGATGACAGCTTTTTGCTATGGGAAAGGAATGAAATGGAAACATCTTCATCTGAGAAATGATGACGATTCCAGAAAAAGGGAAAAACAAACAAACAAAAAAAACTATTAAGAGAATTGGGAGTAAATTCTTTTTTCAGTCAACTGTGTGACAGTTCTTCACCACCATTCATATTTTGATACTGCAATAAGCCTAGCTAATGTGATTTGCTGAACTTTTCAACATCAGCATTTCATTAAGTCTCACATTATTTTTAATTACTTTTGGTCATAGTAGGAAACGAAAGGAAGCCTTGAGTACATGTAAAACCAAACACGGCTTGAGTTTCTAAAGGCTGTGCTTTTTGTTGTTATGTTTTTATTATTATTATTATTTTTATTTATTTATTTATTTATTTTTCTGGTATGTGAAGAGTGCCCTTACCAACCACCATTCTGCTCTGAAAATATTTATACAAATTCTTCAGTTTCTTTTTACATAGTGTAAGTGGTAGGGTAAAAGTATTAGTGAACATTGTCTATGGTGATTTTTACAATAAGTATCAAAAATGTATGCTTTCTTACCAGTTTAACTTTTTTAGGTATAGAGACCGATTTCATAGACTACAATGGAACTTCATATACATTTTTCATATCTAGCTAGAAGTAATTGGCTAATCTCCTGATGTTTTTTTTCCCATGTTCTGCAAAGTCTAATGAGGTGGATAATGAAATATTCCAGCTAACTAAATGGTGTCTTTTTTTTTTTCTTTTTTTTTTTTCTTTTTTTTTTTTTTTTTCTCCCAAACTGGGGACTCATTGTGGCTTTACTATAGAATTAGATAATTAGCTTAGTTGACTTCCTCAGTCCTTAGAAGACCTATCCTATCTGAGTAATACATAAAGTGTGTTTGTTCTGTTTGTGCAAATTAGGCCAATAGTATTGTGTAATATTTTAGAATTCTCCCTAGGAACTGTATTTGTTATTTTAAAATAATTCCTGGAAACTGTGTACTCATGATGAGCATGCACTAAGAAAATTTAAAAACATGAAGAATGAGGAATTTAAATATCTTCTAATGTTAATAATTCTTAGTAGGAAATTATCCAACAAATTCGAATAGCTAAGAATGTGAAGGCTACTTTAATATGTGCCAACTATCAATAGCCCAAGGTCTACTGGGCCTGGGGAGCTAGACA
This sequence comes from Nettapus auritus, assembly GCA_011076525.1. Lineage (NCBI taxonomy): Eukaryota > Metazoa > Chordata > Aves > Anseriformes > Anatidae > Nettapus > Nettapus auritus. The sequence continues at coordinate 76,759,861 of CM021797.1, forward strand.
GGCACATTTTTATTTGTCTGCTCTTCCACAGAGATATAAATGATTTTTTAATTTACTTCTCTTGTTAAGTAGTTGATTTTCTAATTAATTTGGCCATACCAACATTCCAGTGCCCAGCAAAATATATTTGAATTGGCAGAGCTCTACAAAAGCTGTGCTTGCAATAGTTGTGCAGCTCTGATTCAAATTCTTTCCATTAGCTACCCAATTAAGCACAAAGAAGTTTAAATTACCAGCCTCAACTTTATTTATTTATTTTTACAGAAGACTAGTATGTAACCATATTTAAAGTCCAATGAATAGTAAGAGAATATCTACCAGATCAAGCCATGAAAGAGATGGGGAAAAATCAGAAATAAATAAAGGAAATGACAAGGAAAGAAAACACATTACCATTGGAAAAGAATTTCTTATTTAATTATGGTTTAATTCAGTGAGTTATTAGATTTCTGTTTAAAAAGGAACATCTGATAATTAAATAGCTATTAAAAGAAATTGCTCATTAGTTTGCAAAACACATACAACCACTTCATGGAAAGGTTACTTTCAAGCTATGTATCTTTAAACTTACATAATTTTTGTTTGCAGCAACACAGCGCACTGGGCATGACTACACAAAAAATGAACATTTCATAGGACCTAGAACTTGGTCCAGAAAAGAGAATTGATCTAAGCTGCTTAGGGATATTCTCAGGAAGCAGTCTCTGTTTTCTGTTATCTCAAGAATAGCTTTGACTGCCCAGTCAAAGGGAGAGAAATCTTTTTTTTTAGTAGTACTAATTGTAGTACTAATGTTTTTGTTGTTGTTGTTGTTGTTTTCCTTCTCGTTTGTTTGCTTGTTTTTCCAAAATAAACTTTTTACCTCTTATACACTGATATAAATCTTCAATTCTGTTGGCCTGAATCAAGTATGGATGAGCTGGTACAGATCACAACAGAAGTGTGTAACCACTTTAGTATTTTTTTTTTTTTTTTTTTTCAATTTAAATGAAGCTAAGCAAAGTATTGTGAACAAAGAAATTATGCGAACGGTCTAATTCTGCTTGATATCTGGTTCTAGACATTAAAGAACCTAACCTGCTACAGAACCAATGCAAAAGACAACATCTATTTTTATTTTTAACACCCACTTGAACTTTTGTTTGGGACATTGTCTTCACTTTAGGTAAGCAGTGGATATTAATACTTGAAGATATGTAAGAAACCAAAGAACTTTGAATTAAATTTATGTTGATGTTGTATTATAGATTTGGAAAACTTCCAACTGTTATCAGGAAAAAAAAAAAATTACCATTGAAATTACTTCACCTGGACAGTCTAACTGGATTTGTGAATCTGGCATGGAGACAGCTTTATTGTATATTTACAGTCACCATCCCTGGAGGTCTTTAAAAGACATTTAGATGTAGAGCTCAGTGATATGGTTTAGTGGAGGACTTGTTAGTGTTAGGTCAGAGGTTGGATTCGGTGATCTTGGAGGTCTCTTTCAACCTAGATGATTTTGTGATTTATTATACTTCATTTGGTGCATTGTACATTCAAAAAAAAACCAAAAACAAACAAACAAACAAACAAACAAAAAAAAACATGCCACTTCATTCATTGCTACTGCTACTTCTTTCTTTCCTTCTCTCTTTCTCCCTTCCTTTCTCTTCTTCTCTTTCTCACTTTCTCTTTGTTTTCTCACTCTTTCTCTCCCTTGTTTTTTTTTTTTTTTTTTTTTCCTCCACTCTCTCCCCAGCTTCTCTCTCTTTCCCCTCCCCCCCTTTCTTCCTCCCTCTATCTGGCTTATGAATCATAAGTCCATTTAGAAAATCTTACTACTTGACCAAGCAGAGTTCCTTTCTATAATCAGGAATCAAACTCCTAAAGTCCAACTAACTAAAGGTTAATTTTTGACTGTACTGGTCATATATAGTTGAGAAGAGACAACATTACAAAAGTTGAATATTTGCAAAGAATAGTAAGTAAATTTGTGGTGGTTTTACTCGGGTGGGCAGTCGAGCTCCACCACAATCGCACTCTCATTCCCCCTCCTCAAAGAGGAACAGGGAGAAAATAAGATGAAAAGGACTCAAGGGTTGAGATAAGGACGAGGATATCGCACAGTAATTATTGTGACGGGCAAAACAGACTCAGCATAGGGAGACAGTAAGATTTATTGCCTATTACTAACAAGCTAGAGAAGTGAGAAACAAAGGAAAGAAACCAAAAGCACCTTCCTCCCCCCCCCTCCCCCTCCCCCCCATCCACCCACTTCCACCTCCTCTGCTTGAGCAGCGCAGGGGAACAGGGAAATGGGGGTTGTGGTCAGTCTATAGCACTTCTTCTCTGCAGCTCCTTCTCGGTCACTCTCGTCCCCTGTGCTGTGAGGTCCCTTCCACAGGATGCAGAACTTGCTGAACTGATCCATCGTGGGCTTGGGCTTCCCACAGGCATCAGCTCTTCAAGAACTGCTACATATATGGGTCCGTACCATGGGGTCCATCCCTCGGGAGCAAACTGCTCCAACCTGGGTCCCCCACGGGCAGCAGCTCCTGCCGGGTCACCTGCTCCTGCGTGGGCCCCTCTCCACGGCCTACAGGTCCAACCTGGAATTTGCTCCAGCAGGGGTCTTCCACAGGCCACAGTCTCCATCGGTGCAGGTCCACCTGATCCACTGTGGTCTCCTCCACAGGCTGCAACATGGAATCCTGCTCCACCGTGGTACTCCATGGGCTGCAGGGGGACAGCTTGCTTCACCATGGTCCTCACCACAGGCCACAGGGGACTTCTGCTGAGGCACCTGGAGCACCCCTCCTCTCCTTCTTCACTGACCTTGGCACCTGCAAGGTTGTTCCTCACTCCTCTCACCCTCCCAGCTGCTGTGTGGTGCAGCATTTTTTAATTTTTTTTTTTTTCCCTGTCTTAAATATGCTCTCACAGAGGCGCAAAACAACATTGCTTATTGGCTCAGCTCTGGTCAGCAGTGGGGCCCTTACCAAACATGGGGCAGCTTCTAGATCTTTCTCACAGAAGCCCCCCCTATGGCCCCCTGCTACCAAAACCTTGCCACGTAAACCCACTACAGAAGACAAAAATGTTTGCATTTTCATTTTAAAGTTTTTGAGATTTTGTTTTCATTGTTATTATCACTGCTACTATGAAACCTCACTATATTGAAGTTGCGTTCGTAAGATGATCATGAACTTCTATTTTGACTTTGAAAATTAACATAAATCTTGAATACATTTGATTAAACCCTTTCTTTAAAGCACTGATTCTTCTAGAATGACCTCTGTGATTGTTAATTTTGTGGAAATGAAATGTTAAGTTATTTATTAAATTTACTCCTGTATTTTGCCTGAATTGTTTACGTGAAAACAACCCAGTCTTTAAATAAATTATTTTACACTTAGAAAATATGTTTCTTTCACTTCTAAAAGTAAATACATATATATATACTATTAAAAAAGTGTTCAATTTATGATGGAGATAATTTTTCATTTTAATCAAAACTATATTATGTGAGGAGAGAAGCTACAGGGGAAAAAGAAAAGAAACAAAATATTAGGTTGTTGAACAAAGAAGTTCATAACTATTTTGCAAAGTGATATCTATGGACTATATATAGGTTTAATGTATATATTTAAATGAATATTTTTTTAGATGCATGGATAATATTTCTTCAGTCCATATTTAAGATTATTTTGTTCCAGAATGACTACATTTTCTGTTAGAAAACTTAAAAAACTTTCAAAATTGCAATATAGTAAGATTTTCTTCAGATTAATCTATGAATTCTATTGCTCATCTCATTAAAAAAAAAAAAAAATAGAAAAAAGGAAAAAAAAAAAAAGTTGTGAATAAAGATTACAGGAAGTACAAACAGCTTAGCTTCATGTTGATTTATATTATGCAAAACCTATCACAGTCCTAACAACATTCAAATACTCTAAAGTAAACTGAAAGGATTAAAGGAGTTGATAGAAACGAAAAATTAGAAATTATATTTTTTAACTTTGAAATAGTGGCATGACATAATACTCCCCTCCAAATTGTTTTTTTACACAACATGTATTTTTTTTAATTTTTTGTTGCAAATTGTTCTGCATTTTCTACATTTGCTGAAAGACTTAAAGAATTTGCTCTTTCTTTTAGGTTTTAAATGCTATACCTCTAGGAATACAGGAAAAAACAACCCAACCAAACCCAAAACAATAACAACAAATGGAAAAGAAAGCCTTTCTCTTCTCTTTAAAGATGGGTTTTAAATGCTTGTCTGTGCTGAAGTTTAATGTGGAAATCTGTTGAAATCTTTGGTTAGAAATTTATTTATTTATTTATTTGCAAAGCAAACTTTCTACAGAGGATATTTCATAAATCTATGTCTGAGTTACTTTCTGACTTTCTGCCTCATGCTAATAATGCTGCATACACAACATGTGAATATTTCCTGGCAAGGTCATAGTAAACAGAAAATATAAGCTTAATTTGAATTCAAATATATATTTTTTCTAATGCATATCTCATTTACAAAAGAAATATATATACATATATACGTATCTTTTTCATCTTATTGTGATTTAAGCTTTATCAGTAATCAAATACTCAGAACAGTAAACCGTCATTGTTCCTTATGAGTATCGTATTTGAATATAATGACAAATTTATCAAGACTTTGTTCTGAATTGAATCACACAAAGAGTAAATATATCAAGTATATTTCACTTTTATATCAATATTGTTCACTCTATATCCCATTGTCACCTTTATAAATTTTATGCAGACGTGCTGCCCAGATTGCTAGCCTGGGGTTCAGAAAATTTGTTTTCTATATCCTGCTAATCTAAGAATGGAAGTTTCTTGGTCCTTGTGTTTCTCCTGCTGATAATGTGGAAATTCTCCCTCAAGAACTTGGTAAACAGGCAGAAATTTCTGTTCAAAAAAAACAAATTATTGTCACCATGCCAACTACAGTAATATTTGCAGATTTAACATCTGAGATGATTCTTCAGCTGAGGAGGTCAAAAGAAAGCTATTTAATGAGGGTGATTTCTGCAAAGACTCATCACTTTGTAAAAACAAGATATGTTGAATTATATATATGAGTGTGACAAATTTAGCATAGAAATGAGAGCATTTCAGCCTGGAAGAGGCAGAGAGTAGGACGAAGATATTACATGATCGTGGGCTCCCATGTTCTTCACCAGCAACAATAGACCTGAAGCAGTTTAACTTCTTCTAGAAGAGGATACAGTGGAAGTCTTAGATTTCTCCTGCTTAATAAACTTAAAATCACTGTAATTGACAAAGAACTTGGTAAACATACACTGTAATTAACAAGATTACTAACCAACCCAGGAACCACTAGTGATTTTTTATGATTCAAGAAGATAAGCTACGGATAGGAAGCTGAAGTAAAACTGACTAACATCCAAGACTAATGGGATTCATTGTTTTCTGCTTCAGTGGGGACTACATACACTCTCTTGTAACTTCCACTACATTGCAGGTTTAACAGTGTTAATGAATAGAAAGGATTTTTAGTACAGCTGTTTATATTGGCTTGTTTTTGTATTGGCTATATTTTTGTATTGGCTGTATTGTTTATATTGGCCTGATTTTTAATGTCGGTATTAATATCATTAGTATTCTTGGTATTGTCTCCATCCGGTTAAAAAGTACTGACACTGAAACCTACACTTTTCACAGCTATTTCCTGTTTTTTACTTACATGTAATTGACTTCTCTCATGCACCTGAAAGAACCTGTTGTGATCTATACGTTGACATATACCATGTCAAAGGCCTTACAGAAGTTCAGGTAGATGACAGTTCCAGTACTTATGCATACTTACTATGCATAAGAAATCCCACTTCCTGCAACTTGTACACCTCTCATCCTTTAGTGGTGCTGCTCTTACTTTGTCTTTTCTATCATGCTATTTCTACTGTAATTAAAGACTGTACTTTGAACTCCTTTCACCTTTTATTCTTGAGGTTAAACAGAGCACCAGAATTTCCTCAGCACAAACTTTCTTTATGTCAGTATCCTTCCATATGGATTTTCAATTCCTTCAATATCTTGCACTTTCAGACCAAAGTTAATGTGGCAAGGCAAAACTTGAAAGTCTTCAATGGTACAAGCTGCTGAGGTAACAGCTGTTCTGCTGAAGTCAACTAGCTTAATTGTTTTTTTTTGAGTGATGGCAAGTCTGAGCCTATACTTTTCAACTGCACATAAATATGATTATCCAAAGCAAAACACCATTTCAAATTTCTTCTCTAATACATTCCTAGGAACAAATGAAGACTACCCCAAATATAATGCCATTTTTAATGTTACATCAAAACTGATTTTTACTAAGTGCTTTACTTGTCTATGTAAGAATGTGAAACAGAAAAAGTAAACTTTTTTTTTTTTTTTTTTTTTTTTTTTTTTTTTTTAGTGTGAAATGTTTTCCTCTGAGGGGCAGCTACCTAGTAGAGACAAATGAGTCATCCCAGACACTTATCAGAGCATATAATGGCTCATTTAGATATAGTATTGCTTATAATACACTACTAGCAGTACTAGAATCTGTTTCACCTGTAACCTCAACCTAATTCATGAGCTAAGAGGTGAATTGATCAACTGAAAGTAAAAAACATTTAAACGGGTAAGTGCTTGGACTTGGATCCTATTGCTCATTAAAAGTGTACATCAGCTGAGCATCCAATCTTCTTTTTCTTTGGAAATTTGTTAGTTTTCCCTTATTGACATCACTGTTTATTTTTTATTTACTTAAACATATCTGAAAACACAAAAGCATATGTGTGATCTGTGATAATGAGCTGAGGGGTGAAAGTTTATTCAACCAGTTTTCAAGACTACTGAACACTACTTTTCTCTCAGCTCTTCTGCATTCCTGACAATGAATTCAGTCCTCAAACTTTTGTGCTGAATCAGAACATAAATCTGAATGTTTTCTCTCTACTTTTATGATTTTTATGGACAAGAATGATGTGAAGAATTTATGAAGGTGAGATCTTCACTAACTACAAGGTTATTGCCTATTCTAGAGGAATAAATCCAAGCTACCTTAAAGTACAGGTATAAAGTTCTCTTTACTGTTGGATTCAGTACTGAAAAGCAGTATACCAGGGATTTTATAACTGTTGGATGTTTCCAGGGTTATAAAAGATGTAAATGGAGCCCAGGATAAAGATTAACTGAGCTCTTCAAATAGTCAGGCTGCATATCTACATAAACAGAAACAGATTCATAAGCAGTATATTTTCCTCTTAAAGCAGTGTAATGTACTCATCTTTTTGTCTAGATTTTGTCATTAGTCTTGCAAACAAAATGGGTTCCAAATATATACTAATTTATCAATTCTCTATAATATAGTGTATCAGAAAGAGACAAAGGAAGTTACAAAATAAAGCTTTTTTTTTAATTATTATTTTTAAAGAACCTTTAAATAAGTGCTAAATAATGATTTGTTATTTTTATTTATTTCTTTATTTTTATTTAAGAAAGGACATATCTGATAAAAGCATAGGGGAATTGCCTCTACTGAGAACGTTTCTAAGTTATTTTGAAGAGTGCACTAGTTAAACTGAAAAGAGAATACCTTTATGGGCTTCTGGAAGTTGCTTTGTCTGGAAGTCTGCTAAAAGAAAATATTTTCATGGCAGTCAGAGGTTTAAATGGGCTTAATGTAATTATAAGAACCCTTGGAGATATACATTATCTCTTATGAAAATGTATATACTTTGTACATTAGAATGCATTGACTGAACATCAGTTTGCGACTACAGAATTACAGTTCTAACTTGCTCAGACACAGGCGCGAGGTTCTGTTGAATATAAAAAGAGACAAACACTTAGCTGGTCTCCCAGAGATTCCTGTACACATAGGCACTGGGAACATACACAAAAGAAAGGGGCCCTGATTATCCACTTCAATACTCTAAATCTTGTCATGAAAGATGATTCACAACTGCCATAATATTTTGCAGTAGGTTTACATGGTAAATTTTTGGTAGTGGGGGGCTGCATGAGGTGGCCTCTGTGAGAAGATTCCAGAAGCTGCCCCATGTTAGATAAAGGCCTATTTCAGATGGCTACGAAGGGACCAGCTGCTGCTCAGAGCCTAGCCAATAAGTAAATTTGTTTGTGCCTCTGCGAGAGCAGATTTTAAAAAGGGAAACAAACAAACAAACAAACAACTGTGACACAACAGCTGAGAGAGTTAGGAGCCCTGCAGCCCTACAGACACCAAAGTCAGTGAAGAAGAAGGAAGGAGAGGTGCTCCAGGTGCTGCAACAGAACTTCCCCTGTGGCCTGTGGAGAGGCCCCTGGTGGAGCAGGCTGTCCCCCTGCAGCCCATGGGTCCCACACAGAGCAGATCTCCACGCTGCAGCCCGTGGAGGAGCCCCCACAGGAACAGGCCCCGGGCTGGAGCTGCAGCCCATAGAGAGGAGCCCACGCATGAGCAGGGGGTTTCAGGGGAGCTGCTGCCTGTGGGGGACCCGTGCTGGAGCAGTTTGCTCCTGGGGGATGGATGGACCCCGTGGGACGGAGCCATGTGGGAGCAGTTCTTGAAGAGCTGCTGCCTGTGGGCAGCCAGTGCAGGCTCAGTTCTGGAAGGACGGCATCCCGTGGGAGGGACCCCACGTGGAGCAGGGGCAGAGAGGGACTGTGAAGGAGCAGCGGAGAAGAAGTGTCAGGGACTCACTGCAGCCCCCATTTCCCGTTCCCCTGCGACACTCAGGTGGAAGAGGTGAAAGAGGGTGGATGCAGGGAAGGTGTTTTTGGTTTCTTTCCTTTTTCTCTCACTTCTCTAGCTTGCTAGTAATTGGCTATAATTTTTACGAATCTCCCTACTCTGCATCTGTTTTGCCTGTCACGATAATTTTTGAGTGATTTCCCTGTCTTTACCTCAACACTGGAGCCCTTTCCATCCTAGTTTCTCCCCCTTTCCTTTTGAGAAGGGGGAGTGAGAGGGCAGTTGTGGTGGAGCTTGGCTGCCCACCTGAGTAACCCTCCCGCCTTCCCCCCCAAAAAATAAAATAATAATTAATTCTGAAAACATGATCATGAATAGCTGTCCCTATTTATGAAGCTGAGAGTCAGTCTGTTGATGGCACTTAAACCTACTTTTTCACCGAAAAATCAGTGTAAATTAGTCTGTACAGTTTTGTATGATCCTGAGCTCTTTATAGTGAACACAGAACTGAATACCTTCTTGCAAATCAAAATTATAAAAGTCTACATTCATGATGCACATGAATATCTGGTGTCACATACATGGAAATGCGCACACAATCCTATATTTATTGTATGGAAATGATTCTAAAATTGAAGCTTTCACTTTCTAAGTAATAAATTTCAACAAAGAAAGTGCGAAGTTTCAATATTCTGAGTGTTTGCTGAATGTATCCAGTACAATAGTTTCTCATGGAATTCTCTATTTAAAGCTGCAGATGATAATTTTTTCATTTAAAATTATACATTAACATCACTTTTTCTTCGAGATCTTAGTGAATCTCTCAAGCATATGTTAAAGTACAAGTTATTCTGAAATTTTAATGTGAATATTTGTATGATTAAAGTTAAGCATAAGCTTATGAGCTTTGCTCGAACCAGGATCTTACTGAACTAAGCTCTCATCACCCATGAAATATATCCCAAGAGAGAAAAAACAAAAACAAGCAACAACAAACAAAACAAAACAAAACAAGCAAGCAAACAAACAAACAAACAAACATGATTATATGTAGTATTTGATGCATATGCATATTTTCTCCCCAAGGAGATATTTACTGGTTCAAGAAAGTACTCAGGGTGCAGCTAAGAAGCTATTATGACGTGGAGGATCAGCATGGAAATTCCAGCTTTAAAGCTGCTTGGTCATCCCACTCAACATGGTTTTGTCAGAACCTTCTGCCAACAATGTTATCCTTTCCTCCTGAGAGGCTTAAAAGGTGTATGACAAAACCCTGCCAGCTGTCTTCAGTGTCAGGTGAAGATTTACCAGGAGAGCTAAAAAGGCTTGAAAGTCCTGCCTGGTGTAGTAATTTGTTTGAAGTAATTTGTTCCTATTCTATCAGAGATTTAGCATGGTAATAGCTAAGTGACTGCATTTTTCCTGCTAGATGTCCTTTCAGTTACCATACTATTTGGCATTCTAGTCCTGAAATGCATTCTTGGTAAAGAGTGCACTGCAGCTTATTGTGGAGAAGAACATATTGTCTTGGATCTGTTAATTCATCGTGTAAAGAGTGCTGTAAATCACTTCTGTACATCTCTATAACCAATTGGCTGGATTAACTGCATCTAACAAGATGGTCTGCAGATTAAGTCACAGGGGTGATATAAGGGATGTGGGTTTTGACACTAGCTTCACCAGAATTTCTCTGTTATGTCTCTAACTTCATATTTTGATTACGTTTCCTTATTTATAAAGTGAGTGGTAAATTCAGTTCCCTAAAATTATCTTCCCTAAATATTTTTAGGCCAAACTGGCTTAGCAATGTATTTTTTTAATACCTGAAATGAAGGTGATATTATAATTCCAAGTGTTGATAAAGTATTTTGTTATTAAACAAGTGTTTAAAAAGCATTAAAAAATAAATAAATAAATGACAACTACTTATCATTTATATAGATGAGCCACATTTTATTTACTATGCTAGATTTACTTATAATCCATTTGATGTTTATATATTTAACAAAGAAACCAGGATTATCCTTAACATATACTGCTGTGTTTTTCATGACAAAACTAAATTTGTTTTTATTTTTAAGCTAACAATATACTATCAGCATTAGAGAATTTTGGCAGACAGCATAAGAATGTTTTCAGTTTTTGATGTCTTTATTTTTTTTTTTTTTTAGAAACATAACTCTTCTTTCTAGTGAGGAACTGAGTACTCTCCAGTCTGCTATTTGAAATATAATTTATAGGGAGATAATTATGTAAGAATGGGATTATATTTGTCTGACTCTATCAGTTCTAAATAAAAATGCATAAACTAAGATTTGGAGATGACAGGGTATTATAGTACCCAGTATTTAATTTAATAACTTTGTATTTTAATTTATATTCTTAAACTTCTAAAAAAAACCATGCTCCAAGTTTTTGTTTGTTTGTTTGTTTGTTTGTTTTGTTTGTTTTATTTCTGACTTGCTGTTAGCTGGGTGAAAATATATTTTTTTCTTTGACGCCCCATGATTGTGCACAGTGTACTGTATATAATATTGTGTAAAAAGGCCATAGTTTTCTAAAACACAATTCAAAACTATCAGAAACAATTTGTACAGCACATGAACAGAAAAGCAAGATTTCCGGTTGAGGTAACAGCACTTGCCATTCAACGACTCAGATGTTTGAACACTTAATTCAAATAGCCTAACAGGTAAGATTTCCTAAAGAGTAAAGTAGCAGGCTCAATATTGCAAAGGCAATCTGAGAACAAAATCAGACCACGATACTTGTTCTATTAAATTAATTGTTTAAATTAAAATGTTTATTTTGAATTCTGGGTTTGGGCAGGGGTTGGGGGTATTGAAAATAACAGTAAAAAATTATCTGCTATAGCTTTATTGAACAAACATTTTGTGATTTAACTTAGAGATGTTCTTTGTTATAGAATCTGTTACTCCTCTCAGATTATGCATATTCTCTGAGATTTATAACTACAAGGAAACAGAACAAATAAACAAAACAAAACAAATAAACAAAAAACACATGGGATTTTGTCTTTCACCTAAACAGTGTATTTTCAATCTAGAGAATTTATCATAGAATCATAGAAACACAAGTTTGGAAAGGACCTACAAGATCATCTAGTCCAACTGTCCTCCTGTCATCAATACTACCCACTAAGTTACTGCATCATATTGTGTAGCACCTTGTCCAGTTCCTTCTTGAACAGCAAGAGGGATGGTGACTCCACCATCTCCCTGGGCAGACCGTTCCACGCCTGACCACTCGAGAGAAAAAGTTTTTCCTGATATCTAATCTAAATCTCCCCAGGCACAACTTGAGGCTATTTCCTCAAGTCCTATCATTAGTTTTCCTCAAGTCCTATCATTAGTTATCTGAGAGAAGAGGCTGAACCCCTCCTCATCACAACCTCCCTTCAGGAAGTTGTAGGGTGCAATGAGGTCTCTACTTAGCTTCCTCTTCTCCAAACTAAACAACCCCAGCTACTTCATCTCCTCCTCCTAAGACTTGTTTTCCAGACCCCTCACCAGTTTTTTTGCCCTTCTCTGAACACGCTCCAGGGCCTTGATGTCCTTCTTGTAGTGAGGGACACAAAACTGAACACAGTACTTGAAATGCAACCTCACCAAAGCCAAGTACAAGGGTATGATCACTTCCCTGCTCCTGCTGGCTACACTATTTCTACTATAGGCCAGGATGCCATTGGCCTTCTTGGCCACCTGGGCACACTGCTGGATTATGTTCAGCCTAGTATCAATTGACACTCCCAGGTCCCTTTCCTCTTCCCAATCTTCTAGCCACTCTGCCCCAAGCCTATAGTGCTGCAGGGGGTTATTGTGGCAAAAGTGCAGAGCCCAGCACCTGGCCTTGTTAAACATCATCCCATTTACCTCAGCCCAGCAGTCCAGCCTATGCAGATCCCTCTGAAGGGCCACCCTACCCTCAGGCAGATTGACACTACCTCCCAGCTTGGTGTTGTCTGCAAGGTTACTGAGTGTACACCCAATCCCCTCATCCAAGGCATCAATAAAGATATTAAACAAGGTAGGCTCCAGTACCAACCCTTGGGGAACACCACTTATAATGTAATGCCAGCTGGACTTAACTCCATTAACTACAACGAGCTGGGTACGGCCCTCAAGCCAGAGAAGACTATACCTGTCTAGATCACAAGCAGACACAGACAGTTTCCCAAGGAGAATACTAATGTCTTGATATGTGCCCATAGAACCTCCCATAGAATGGGGCACAGAATCTCCCATAGAACCTCCCATAGAATCTCCCAAAGAACAGGGCATAAAACCTCCCATAGAACCACACATAGAATCTCCCATAGAATGGGGCATAGAACCTCCCATAGAAACTCCCATATAACCTCCAATAAAACCACCCCTAGAACCACGCAGAGAACCTCCCATAGAACCTTCCATATACTCTCCCATAGAATCTCTCTTAGGACCTCCCATAGTATCTCCTATAGAACCTCCCATAGAACCTCCAATAGAACCTGCCATAGAACCACACATAGAACCAGGCATAGGACCTCCAATGGAACCACACATAGGACCATGCACAAGAACTCCCATAGAACCTCCAATAGAACCAGGCATAGAACCTCCCATAGAATGGGGCATAGAATCTCCCATAGATCAGAGCAATGAATCTCCCATAGTACGGGGCTAGAACCTGCCATAGAAGGGGGCATAGGATCTCCATTAAACCTCCCATAGAATCTCCCATAGAATGGGGCCTAGAATCTCAAATAAAACAGGGCATAGAAGCCTCTATAGAAGTTCCCATAGAACCTCCCACAGAATCTCCAATAGAATGTCCCATAGAACCTCCCATAGAATCTCCAATGGAATCTCCCATAGAACAAGGCATAGAATCTTCCATAGAACAGGGCATAGAATCTCCCATAGAACCTCCCATAGAATAACGAGGGAGACCATAGACGGGGGAGAACAGGGGAGGCTAGAGACCATCTGCATAGATGGGAGAGACCATCTCAAAGGTTTGGCTGAAGTCTCAATAGACTACATCAACAGCCCTTCCCTCATCTACCAGTCTGGTCACATGATCATTTAAGGAGATGAGGTTAGAGATGAGGTTTCTATGGTTACTGTCTTTCAGATATTTCAAATAGACTAAGCTAGTAGGAGCTCCTCTTTCTCTCCTAGGTATGGGCTTAAGTTTTCTCTCTGTAATAACTTAAGTGAATACTTCCAGAAGACCTTTCTTTTCTATTTTATCAGTACTTTTCCCCATTTTCCCTCATTTTATCCCTTTATCCCTCTATGCCTTCCCTTTTATTCTTTTACCCCTTTTCCTCTCTTTTCCTCCTTTTTCTTATTTTTCATCCTTCTAACCTTTTTTTTTTTACCTTTTCCACCCTTTCCTGCTTTTTCATTTTTTTCATTTTTTTTTGCCATACTGTTCTTTTTTTTTCTTTCCCTTTCATCTTCCCTTTCCTTTTCATTTTCCCTTTCCTTATCTTTATCCTCTTTTCCTACCTTTTTCTCATTTCTTTCTCCTTTTCTCCTTTTCCTTTCCTTTTCCTTTTTTTTTTCTCCCTTTTCTTCTTTCTTTCTCCCTTCTTTTTTCTCCCTTCCTTTTCTAACTTCATTTTTTTCTCCATTTTCTCCCTCCTTTTCCTCTTTCCTTCATTTTTTCCTTCCTTCCCACTTTCCTCCCTATCCTTCCCCATTCCTCTCTTCCCACTCTTCTTCTCCTTCCTTCCCCCATCCGTCTTCTCTCTCTCCCCTTCACCACCTCCTCCCCTTGTCCCCACTTTCACTCCCTCTCCCACCCTTGTGACCTGTTCTCTCACAAGTAAATAGAGAATGCATTTAGAAAATTAGTCTACAGATGTGTTAGACTGGGTTGTTGTTATTTCCTCCTCATTCTGTTTCTCCATTTTATTCTCACAATTCCTGTCTCAAAAAGCTTGTATTCACTCTCCAATATGTTTATTTTATGCTGTTACGCAATTCTGAAGAATGATTTACATTCTTGGTGTTCCCATACTATAAACTCCAGTGTATTTGTGCTAGGAGTTTTAATTTGATGGTGTTGTTCACTAAAGTGTTGTGTCCTACCATTATTTTTACAAGGCTCATTTGTACAAGAAAATTGAATTTGATTGATATGCTTTGTTACTACTGCTTCACAACAGTTCCTACAGTACAGACAGATTCTCCCAATTACTCATCTTTAATAAAAGTAGAGGACACAGTCAAATTTTTATCAATTGCATCAAAAAAAATCTGATGCAGGTACTTTTATTTTAGTGAGGGCTTGTGTATGTAATTATCATGTATTGATAATGGTGATTAGCATAAGTGACTGATAGCTCTATGTCTGTGGGAAATTTTCATGGATAAATGCTACAAATCTCATGTGTTTCAGTACCTCTGGGTATAGAGATTGAGACTGGTATCAATATTTTGATTGTTACTCTGCCTGGAGAATAAAAATGACTGTATAGGTCTCTTTATTTTGGTACCATGGGTTTTAATTAAGAAACACGCATTTGCCTCAAAGCAAGAGTTGTCATCAGAGATCACATGTAGCTTTCAAGCCCACTAGTATTAATCTTGTTTGCATATCTTTATGGACTAAAACCTTTCTAATTAAAGTCTTAAAGCTTCTTATCTCTGATTCCTGGCTCATGCTGTAGTAGCATATATCATTCCCAGCAACAATGAGTAAAATTGTAATTCCCTATATAATATGAACCAAACTGATTGTAAAACATTCTATTCATTTGAAAGCAATATATTTTTTCATGTTATATCAAAGCAGCTGGTATTTAATCCATGCCAAGAAGGAGAATGCTATTTCATACTACTTATTTGTTAAATCACATCTAGGACTGCAATTCACTGAAAAACCATCAGACCAACCTTATATTATGCATATGTTCCCAAGATAATATTAATAAAATATTGGAGAATAGATGAACTTGGTACAGACAACTCTGTGCAGGGAAAACAACAACAACAACAACAACAACAACAACAAAAAACATTTAGGATGTACGAAGATATTTTTAGCATTTCAGAAACACAGGTTAGAAGTGGATATGAATTCAGGGTGAATGAAAATGTTATTTTGTTATGTGTTTCTGGTAATAAACTACATGCCTTTGCTTGATTGAGAAAATTCTTAGGCCCAGCAGTAGTAGTCTTAATCTGTGGATCTTAAAGACTTTTCATGTTGCCTGTGGATCTTGAAGATTTTTCATGTTGCAGGGCATTTTTTCCACCCTGTATAACAGAAAGAAAACATGTACATTTCTTCCGTTTAACACTACTGCCTACACAGCTCTGTTTTCTGCAGAAAAGTTTGCATAGAGATTTTGAAGGGTCTGCAGTTTTCCAGCCAGAGTTGAGCAGGAGGAAGAATGGCAGTTTACAGAATTCAGAATTAATATTGCTGAAACTTGATTAAGTAAGATTGAGTATATAGAGTTAGTAAATCCCTTAAAAAAAAAAAAAAAAAAAAAAAAAAAAAAAAAAAAAAAAAAAAAAATCTCCATTCTTTGCCCTGGTATACTAAGTAACAGAAAGTAAGAAAGTAAGATGCACTTGCAAGTAGCTATATAATGAGGAAGAAATGATAACTTCTAATCTCCTCCAAAGTGAGCACTCAATATTTCATGTAAAGGGATCAAAGCACACTTTTTGATCTAAAATAAGATAGCTGAGTTAGTGTTTGCTCTTTGCTGACCTCCTATAACAACACTTAAGGAGTTTAATATTTTCTCTCTTTCTTGTTCACATTCTTTGTTGGCACTCCAGAAGGGTTTCTACACAAAAGCACACATGGTTAAATGTGAAAAATCCGCAATATTGGCTTTATGAAAATAAACAGAGGCGAGCAGGGATGTGCTCTTTTTTCTGGGACCATGTTAACCCATTCCCACCAAAACATTATAAACCTCTCTGGAAATTTTGATTAAAAATGACATATTGTGGTACCATAGTGCATCAGATGCTACCTCCTTTGTACAAAAGGGATAACTGCAAATTTTATACTAAAGTGTTTCAATTTGTAATAAGGTGCCATATATGCACATAACATTTAAATGAGTTACTAAGTTGTCATGCCTGCACAGCAGCCCCCATGGGGGCTTCCTCTGGCTAATCCCAACCTTGCAGACATGGACATGTGAGAGCTTGGATGGAATGTAAAACGGTCTGCTTAGGAAAAAGTTAAAAGATCATTTTCTATATATTTAATATATATAAATTTTCTGTTTGTTTATTTTTTATTGATAACAGCTAAATTTACACTCTTCTTGCACAACAGTTTGTAATCCTAATTGTTCTCTTAAGCCTCTTTCATGTTGTTTACACATGCTATCACAAACACTTATACTCAAAACTATCCAAGACTTTCCTAAGAAAGGTTGTGATCTTCTAGGGAGATGTGTTATAGAGAAAAAACAGTTTCTAACTACTAGGCAAGGATTACTTCTTTGACCCATGGAAGAGTGGCCAGACAAAAATGTTGTACCAAATTATATCATTCTACCTCTTAGCTTATTAGACTGATGTAAACAACATGATTGTCTTCTCTGTCTTGTATCTAGATCAAGTATCTACATATTCAGTTCTACTGTTTGTTATGGGGTAACATATAGGGCCATAAATATATATATCTCCAGAAATAGTAATTGAAAAGAAAATAAAGAAAAACAATACAAACAACCAAGAACAAACAAACAAACAAACAAAAACACCTACTTGGCCGAATAACTTACTGTGCATTTCATATTTATTTTGTATTATTTTATTTAACTTCATTAATAAAACTGAACATAAATATTTCTGTTGTTGCTACGGTTGCAGATCATTCGCATATAAGTGATGTTAAGAGCAGCATATTAAACAAGATTTAAATTTCTATAAATTAATAATTATTTTCATTTCCCTATTAATTTCCAACTCAGTTTTTCACAGTTTCTTACTTCAATTTTCATTTAATTTTATTTTTCTTCCCTCGATTATCATTCTTTGTTTTGGTTGTGTTTTCATTTCTTATATAGCATTCTGATTATTTCTGCTTTTATTGGAACTAATAAAAATTGAAAGCCTGTCCAGACCTGATGTAAATTATGTACCAAGAACTTGAGTTGTGCAGCTTTAGGCAGACCTGCATTCTAATTTGTCTTACTGTTAGTTCCTGTTGTAATAATAATATTGTAGCTTTTATAGATGGCTTTCATATGAAACTGGAACTTTATCTGACTTTCTCAGATCTTACTGATTTCCTGCTACTATGCATAGAAAGCCATCAGTTGGACAACATCCTATAAAATTTTCTTGTAATTAGGAGAAATCTCTGTGACCTTTTATTTATTTATTTATGATTCTTCATTTCACCAAATGAGCAGTTTTTGTGGCAAACTTCAGGTCCAGTATTTTCAAACTAACTTTGTTTAATGGAAAACAAATAGGTGAAAATAGTAAGAGTAACATGCAATAAAGTTTGTGTACCTTCATGAAGCAAAAGGATAATTAAATTAAAGCTAAGAAATAGAGCGGGAGAAAAGAAGAAAGTAAAAACAAAGGGATCCGTAAGAGAAAATAGATCTCCCCCTGAAAAAAAATGTTAAGGTTTTAAGAGTGAGTTGTCTGCATATTTAAATGTTTTTTAGACGCCAGGCTATTGAAAATTCTGAACTTTTCTTTAGTAAGAAAGCAGAAAATGTCTAAAAGTCGTTCTGGCTCCTTCTGCCATTCCAACTGGAGCACACACATAAAAGAAAAGTATTTAATAAAGTAAATTTAATATATATGTCTCATGTCTGGGTGTATTAAATTCTTGCTTAAATCAAGTATTAATGAATGAAAATTTAAAATGTATTGTATGAAACTAGGTTGTGCATGATCAGTCATGGTACTTTCTCATCTGAGTTGTAAAAAGTTCAGCATTTTGTCAGAATCAGTCAGATTGAGAAGGGTGGTGAATTATCAAATGCAGTCAGTTACATTAGAAAAAAAGTCTGCTATCTGCCAATGTGCCATCCCATTGCTCAGAACTGGTGACTTCAATATGCTGTAAGACTCATTAATATTAGTTAACCAAAAGTAGAATTTATTAATTTATTAGTAGTATTTATTAATAAGATTTATTTGAAGTTACTTGAAGTATAAAAGTATAATCTCGTGCTCAAAGTAAACTTGGGATGGGGGTGAGGGGAGGGGACGGACAGACAGGGAGAGTTGGGTGAAATAAAGCTTCTTTTCTTGGGGGGGGGGGGGGGAACACATACATTTTATATGGAGACATGCACTAAATAATTCTGGCAAGCAACATTCTATTATTATTATTATTATTATTTTCCTTTATGATCACAGGTAGCAAAAAGTCCTAAACATACTGTGAAAACCTTCTCAAGGCAAATGGTATTGCAGCATTTGTGATAACCTCACAGGCATTCAACCCTTTAAAAAACCTTACTTTCCATAATTACTTAGGTAAAGCATCGTATTTTAGAAGAGGATCCACTAAGGTGCCAAAAAAAAGTCCAACTTCCTGTCAAAAAAAATATATAGAAGTTTCATAAAGTAAATACACTAGTGGCAAAGTAGCTGTAAATGGTGTTGTTTTGTGAGTGATGCTGGCTGCTTTGCATATGGATTATTCACAACTGCTCTCATTTCTCCTACTCATGATCTCTAAGTAAACTGTGTTTATTTTAATATAACGTGCTTAACTAGTACTGGAGAAAAGGAATATTACTATTCTTAATGCAGATGTGAGAAACCACATCCAGCTGCAAGAAAACTGAACATTATGAGGAAGTTAGAAAATATTTCATTCCACTTTCCTTATTACCTTTGTTTCTTTTCACTGGAATGACTGACCATCTGCAGTTCCTACTGTCACTACAGATGGATTCCCTGAAGCCCTGTACAGAGTCTAAACAACCTTGGATGTAAAGTCTGGCTGTACTAACACTAAATAAATATACTTCATTTTTCATTCTCTTCTTAAGCCATCTTATTCACTCTGCTTCCAAAACAACTTTTTTTGCTCTTGCTTAGAAAAAAATGAACTCAAACATGTTCAAGACTATTTCTTTTAAAAACATTTTCCCCTATATAACAGGAAAATGATAGTTGCTTTTTCTGGTTTGATTCCACCAAGCCCTCCCCTAGTGGTTACAAATTGTTTCTCTTACGGGACTTGAATAGAAACATTGTGTGTGAGAAATGATGGCTACAGAAACCAAAAGTTAGCACCTGGATATACCTGAAAGTCCCTCTCCAGGGTTGTTGGACAGCCGGAGCAACAAACACAACTGCTTTGCAATTATGTTCAAGATTCACTTTGTGTTCAACCCTGTTTCATTCCATTTTGCATCCAACATCAAGTTTTGGCAAAGATGGAAAATAAGGAGATTTATTTTTTAAATTCAGAGAAAGTGTATTAAGTCTCATAGGAAAGTAAATGTTTGTACTTGCCTTTAATTATAAATCATGACAATCAATAACATGCATATCCCTAGGGAACATGAGATGAATTGGGTGAGGTGTCTTAAGACTATTACTGAATTTCAGAAATATCCCATTGCTGCATCAGCAGATGTGGTTAGTCCTACATATGATGCATATACTCACACTGTTACCCTTCACAGCCTTACAGACATTCCTCCCTTCACAAGGTACTGATTGTTCTGGTCAAAGTGCTATTTAAATTAAAGGAACATGTGTTTTGTTCTCAGATGTAAATTTTTTGTTTGTTTGTTTGTTTAATTTTTAGGGATTCTTTTTAATTATTTGCTTTCTTCAGTCATGGAAATACCTAAAAAATGTAAGGTGACTGATATAGTAATTTTGGAAACTTGAAATATTTCATCTTAAAAATAAGATGACCTAAATCCAAAGCCTTCCTCCAAAATTTTTTGACAAAGAAGCAAAGCAATTATTAAAGTATTTTCCCTTAATGTCCTTAATGAAAAGCAGAAATACTATTTTTCTCCTCATCCATTACTGTGGCTCTTTTAGTTTCTATCCATTTTCTGTGCAATGATGAAAAGTTTTACAATAATAACTAACATTTACTGCCTGAAACTTTCCCTCTGATAAACAATATACATTATTTGTAACACAGACATTAAGAGATTGTACAGACCATTGGCAGTAAAATTAAAATGTTTTTGACTATTGAAATGACCTGTAGAATATACAACATAATGAAATGACTTGTTGCTAATTGAATTTGAGTTAAACAAAGTCTTGTGTGTGTTTTTTGGTTCCAAACTAAAAAAAAAATAAAATAAAATAAAATAAAAAAAATAAAAAAAATAAAAAATTAGGAAGACCTGAATGGATAAATGTGACTTCTTTAAATGTCCTTTGAAATTCAGATTGAGTTGACTTTGGCATTAGAACTTCTATCTGCTGAAAGAAAAAATATATATATATATAAGTAAATTATTATTAATAATAACAATAACAATAATAAAGGATCTCTTACAAGATTCTGAATTGGTGGAATTAAATTATCCTTTGAGCAGAGAAATTGGACCAGATGCCATCTAGAAATTCCTTCTAATTATTGTGTGATTATTACTTACATTATAGAGATATAATTTAATTTATAACTGATAATATATATATTCGTAATAAATAATACAATTTTAACTTTTTTTCATGTTTGCTTTGAATTACAAGGGCAATGTTCATCCTGAGCAGAAACTAAATGATGTGACAAGGTTTATTTTGTTGATATAAGAACAGAAGATAATACAGACTTAATTTTACTTTATTGCCCATATGTTGAGTTAGAGGTTATTCTCATAGTTCCAGAAAAAAAAAAAAAAAAAAAAAAAAAAAAAAAAAAAGCAGAAACAGAAGGAATATAATGATATAATGTAATACTTCCATATAAATGAATATATATATATATATATATGTATATGTACTACATGCACTGAAATATGAGCATGGTAAATTGGCGGATTAAGTACATACAAGATAAACTACATATTCTAGTCTCCGACTGTATTTTGTGCAGTATGTTTCATCTTCCATTCGAAAGAAATGTTTAAAGGATATTAGGATATTTTAAGTTAAAATATGTGGGGCTGGTGATAGGTAGTAAAATCTTTCAGTTTTTATTCATTCGTTTTTTCAAAAAGTCTGTATCAATGCTCAAAAAACAAACAAACAAACAAACAAACAAACAAACAAACAAACAAACAATAGCTCCAAATGATAGGGGACAAGGTCCTTTCAAATTCTGTGTTCAACCAAAGCTTTACACTGCAATTAATGTTACAAGAAAAATAATTTCTATCTTAAAAAATTCACCTAGTATTCAGTTAATTCTGTTCAAATGCAGTCATATTTCCAATGAACTCTATAGTGAAATAGGTACATTGATGTGTTGTGTCTCTCATTATTAATTTTTTGCTCTATATGTAAAATCATTATTTTTAATGATGGATTGGAAACAATATTCACATATGTTTTAGTAATCAGGATGCATGTCTTTTAAAGAAGAAATTAAAAAAAAAAAAAAAAAAAAAAAAGTTGTATAAAAGGTCATCAGAGATGCTTGATTCATCTTTCCTTACATTTGCCTTGTACTTACTACAGCTTCCAAACAGTCAATCTTTTATAAACCTAAAGAAAACACATTTGGAATAAATGCAATCTTGGCCTTTATTAAAATTGTGTCATCATCATCATCATATTATCAAAAATAATAATCCACACTGTTAAGTTTCATGCAAAGCTTATTTTTCTGTTTTTCCCAGACCATGTCCTACATCAGAAATTCAGTCTTTGTTATACATCAGAAGTTGTTTTTAGAGTTGTAGAATCATTGAATATCCTGGGTTGGAAGGGACATGCAAGGATCATCAAGTCCAGCTCCTGGCTGCACACAAGACCACACAAAATCAAAGCCTGTGTCTGACAGTGTTGTCCAAATGCTTCTTGGACTCCATCAGGCGTATTTCTGTGACTTACCTGTGGAGCCTTTTTTGGTGCCCACCCACCCATTTGGTGAATAACTTTTTCCTAACACCCAACCCAAACCTCCCTTTTCACAATTTCAAATCATTGTGTTCTGTTGCTGTTCACCAGGGAAAAGAGATCAGCACCTGCTCCCCCGCTTCTCCTTGTGAGGAAGCTGTAAACTACCATGTGGCCTCCCCTCAGGCTCCTCTTGTCTAGGCTGAACAAAACGTGTGACTCCAGCTGCTCCTCATCCATCTTGCCCTGTAGACACTTTACTATCTTTGGACACTCTCTAAGAGTTGTACATCTTTCTTGTACTGTGATGCCCAGAACTGCACACAGTACTCAAAATGAGGCTATACCAGCACAGAGTGGAGCAGGACAATCACTTCCTTTGACAAGCTAGCAATTATGTGCCTAATGCACCCTGTGTGTGATTGGTCATTTTGGCTTCTAGGGCATACTGTTTATTCACGTTCCACCTATTATCAACCAGAACCTACAGATCCCTTTCCTCATGACTATTTTCCAGCCTCTTATCCCCTAACCTGAACATATATTCAGGATTGCCTTGTCCCAGGTGCAGAATCTGGCACTTGCTCTTGTTCAATTTCATACTGTTGGTGATTGCCCAACCAATCTCTCTCCAAGTCCTTTTTACCTTCAAGGGCTTTTAGGGGAGGAAGTCAACAGATCCTCCTAATTTAGGATCATCTGAAAACTCAGAGTATATTTGAGTCCTGAATCTAGATCATTCAGAAAAATATTGAAGAGAGATGTCCCTAAAATGGAGCCTCAGGGAACCCCACTAATGACTGACCACCAGCCTGACGTAAACCCACTTACTCTAACCCTTGGAGCCAAACCCAACAGCCTATTGTCCACCCATCATACTGAGTACTTGTCTAGCTATATGCTGGACATTTTGTCCAGAAGAATGCTGTGAAAGAAAAATCCAAAAAGATTACGTCAACTGGCTTCCCATGATTAACTAAGTGGGTAACATTATTATAAAAGGAAATTTAGTTGAACAGGACTTCCCACTCATGACCCTGTGTTAACTATGACCAATGATTGTGTTGTCTTTCAATTGTTTTTCAGTAACTCCCAGAATGATCTTCTCCATAATCTTACTAGGCTTGAAGTGAGACCAGCAGTCCTGTAATTACCAGCGGTTTCTGTCTTGTCTTTCTTGAAAACTGGAACAACGTATGACAGGTTCCAGTCAACTGTGACCTCTCCAGATTCCCAAGTTGTTTGAAAAATAATATTCTTCTTATTTCTACAATCAAATATGAACATTTTCCCCTCAAAATTTGAATGGATGGTATAATAAGTTGTAGAAGAGTGATTTTTTTCCCTATCCTATCTCATTCCAACAAGACTCTTGTCATTAATTACTACTTTTTTTTTTTTTTTTTTTTTTTTTTTTTTTTTTTTGTCAGGCTGAAGTCCATTCCCCACTGTGTGCATTCCAGTATGGTAATCTCTGATGGAATATGAGTAATACGTAGGAGAAAACTGAATGTATGAAGTTGTTTATATCAGACAGCTTTAACTGAATATAAACCAGTCTTCTTTTTGAATGTAGAGTGGATTTTGTATTACACATTGTCTTCACTCAGGTGCGGAGAATGAATATATGGAGCAGTTAACTCTACAATTCTTAGAAATGACACTTCTAATGGGCTACTTAATTCATAAGAGACATTACAAATAGTGGTATTTCATTTGGTATTGCTTTAGAAAACAATAGCAACCTCATGCAAACTTGCTATTATTGTCTTTGAATTATTTTGATGATGAATGATAGAACAAACTCCAAATGGAATTTCAATATTTTGTTGACCTTAATATGAATGCATAATTTTAAATTATAGTTATTTTAGCCACCCAGAATATTTAATAGTTTATAACAGATAAGACCATAATGGATCATTTGATTAATTATAATGCTTATTTTGTGTAGTTGGCCACTGTTGTAAATCCATTTCTCACTTTGATGAACCTAAGAAGACTTCATTAGAATAGAAAATATGGTCTTAAATCTCAATAGTCTCTTTTTATACATTCAATGAACACACATGACTTATTTTTTTATTGGAAGTAACTAATTTACTTTGTTGTCATTTAGCTGTGACAATTTTGTGCAGCAAAAGCAAAACAAAAACAATTTTCTTTTGACAAATAAACAATGATGTATGGGTGCCCTGTATTTTTAATTGTTACCTTCCTCAGACATCACTGGAATCCATGAAGGCCTGTAATTTCACTCAATACAAATTCTCCCAGTCTCCAGTTTCCTGGAATATTTTAATCTTAAAGCTTAAAATATCTCATCAGTATGAAGATTCTTTGAAACAAACTGTAGTTGATTACTTTCCAAAGCCAGAGATAAAAAGGGAATATAGTTCCCATTTTCTTTTCAAAGACTCTAAAGAAAATACTATATATTCCTATAGAATGGTTCAGTTGGAAGGGACCTTTAGAGATCATCCAGTCCATCTGCCTGACCACTTCAGGACTAACCAGAAGTTAAAGCACAGTACTGAGGGCATTGTCCAAACTCCTGTTGGACACTGACAGGCTCGGGGCACTCAGCACCTCGCTAGGAAGCCTGTTGCAGTGTTTGGCCGCCATCAGGGTAAAGAAATGCTTCGCGATGCCCAGCCAGGCCCTCCCCTGGCACAGCTCTGTGCTGTTCCTGTGTGCCCTGCCAGCAGCTCCCAGGGAGCAGGGGCCAGCACCTGCCTCTGCGCTTCCCTCCTCAGGGAGCTGCTGGGAGCAGCTAGGCCGCCTCTGGGCCTCCTCTTCTGCAGGCTGGGCAGCCCCAGTGTCCTCAGCCTCTCCTCACAGCATGGCCGTCCGGGCCTTTGGCTGGGCTTGCTGCCCTCCTCTGCATGCTTCCAAGGGCCTTAACACCCGTTTTAGTTTGGGGAAGCCACAGCTGCACATGGTACACCAGCTGAGGCCTGCACACAATGGTGAGGCTGCACCAATGCTAAATACAGTGGGAATACCACCCTTTTAGACCAGCTGTCTGTACAGTGTTTAGTATAACCCAACGTGCAGTTTGCCCTCCTGGTTGCCAGGACATGCTGCTGGCTCATGCTGATCCTGCTGGACCAGCACCCCCTGTCCCAGTTCTGCAGGGCTGCCCACCCATACCCCAGTCTGTGCTTGTGTCCAGCAGTGCTCCATCCCGGCTGCAGTACCCAGCATTTTCTTTTGTTGAATTTCATACTGTTGATGATTTTGCAATGCTGTTGAGAAACAACCAGTGCTCCAACATACCTAGATCCCTCTGTAAGACTTCTCAGCCCTCCAGAGAGTAAACAGCACCTCCAAGTTTGGTAAACTCAGCTGAGGATGCACACCACTCCGGCATTAAGATCATTGATAAATAAGTTGAACAGGCCCTTGACTTGAATCCTGGGGAGCACTGCTTCTAACCATATGCCAGCCAGATGTAGTCCCATTTACTATGAGCCTTTGAACTCTACTTTTGAGCCAGTTCAGTGCCCAGTGTAATGTGAAACTCTTCTTCTCACAGTTTGAAAATGTGTCCAGAAGGTTGCTGTGAAGTACTTACATCAAAGTGTAAAGGGGAGGTACGTTAGGTATAGACCCAGGTAAAATAACTGGTTCAAAGACAGTAAACATGACCACTGTTCTTAATAGGAAGGTAGTCATTGCACAAATGTAAAGAAGAAAGTAAGGTGAGAAGACAACTTTAATCTTACATATAAGTTTATATGCATGATATGTGTTTTTTTGTTTTGTTTTGTTTTGTTTTCCCCTGGCAGGCAGATAAGTGCCACACAGCTGCTTACCGACACTCCCTAATTGGGATGGATGAGAGAATCTGAAAAGTAAAAGTGCAGGTACTCACGGGCTGAGATAAAGGCAGTTTACTAGGTAAAACAAAATCTGCACACACAAGCAAAGCAAAACAAAGAATTCATTCACTGCATCCCATCACCAGGCAGGTGTTCAGCCTCTTCCAGGGAAGCAGCGCTCATCAGACACAATAGTTTATTGGGAAGACAAATGCCATCAAGAGGAGGTTGTTTTGTTTTCCTTAGCAGTGATTCATTACTAAAACTTTCCTTAACAAACTAGACAGATAATATTACTGGATAGTTCTTACGTGATTGTAAAATGATATACACGATGCCTTACCTTTAATACTTAATCAATTTAAATTCAGA
Source organism: Nettapus auritus (assembly GCA_011076525.1). Classification (NCBI taxonomy): domain Eukaryota; kingdom Metazoa; phylum Chordata; class Aves; order Anseriformes; family Anatidae; genus Nettapus; species Nettapus auritus. Next base: position 76,786,752 of record CM021797.1, read on the forward strand.
TAATTTACCTGAAGAGCAATAACTGATTCCTTTCCTTTCTTCCTTCCTTCCTTCCTTCCTTCCTTCCTTCCTTCCTTCCTTCCTTCCTTCCTTCCTTCCTTCCTCTTTCCTTCTTTCTTTCCTTCTTTCCCTGAATAAAGAATTGGTGTTTGCATTGAAACTCTGAAGAATCCTGAAGAGAATGAAATTTTCTCTCACAGAATCAAAGAATGCTTTGGGTTGGAATAGACCCAAAAGATCCTGGTGATTTAAAGGAAATCAAAGATAAAATTTTTGAACCACTGACTGCAGGTTGTAAACTCCTCTTTAAATAGTGGTTGCAGGAATGGTGTTCTGAAAATAATGTAATATTATTGTGTGAACTGATGTGTCTCACATACCTAATGGCGTGTTTTGAGGGAATCAATGAGCGTATGAGTCAATCGATGAGTGAGATTTTTTTTCTTTTTCCAAAATTTATTTCAGCTATATTCATTACAAAAACACCTCAGATAAACCAATCTGTCATAGGATAAAAGGACAACTGTTCAGATGGATAAATAATACCTCCCTATGAAAAAGTAAATAAATTTTGAAGTAAGTAGTTTAACAGTGGAGGCACATATTAATAGGAGATAGTGGCCATGCTTTTCAACCTATTCACCTAAATACTGAGGTGAATGATAAATAAGTAATATGGTCAGGTTAATAAAAACAGAACCAAACTGCAAAATATCAAAATATCTTTGGTGCTTAATGACTGAGACAAGTGGAAGATGAAATAAAAGTGCAGATAAATGTAAAGCAATTGCACTATGAAAATCTCATTTCATAAGAGTCTTATCACTGATAAACCTAAGATAATGATAGGTTTTATCAATAAATGATAGAGAAAAAGAGAGAATATGCTGTTGTATTTTATGATACAACTTGACCATTCAGCAAAATCCTCACAGAGTGCACAATTAACTTACAAGTTTTTAGAGATTATAGACTTTTACACAAATTCAGAAAGCAGCAAACTTATGTGGAAGAGAAAACAGGAATGGAAATACAGACTAGAATAGATCTCTAGTGTGTAATTACTTCATCATCCTGTTCAAAAAACTCACTATTGTTAAGTCAGTCACATTTACTCTACTAGTTAAGTGTTGATGCTTACTATAATAGTCATATTTTATATATGTTAACATATAATTGTTATATTGTATTGTATATATATATTGTGGCTCTGGTTAATTTGCGTGTTAGGAGCCCACTGCTGGGAGTCAAGGAATTGATCTGAGCCTAGAGGACCAGGTAGTTTTAACTACACCTGATATTTTTTTTTTTCAGTCCATACCACCTCCACTTCCAAGTGAGAATGCAATGGAAGACTGACAGAGCCATTACTAATCATGGTGTATTTCACACACCACTCTTTTTCCTCACCACAGCCAGCAATTTTATCACAAATGCTGGACAGAGTAGTCAGGAGTGATGTGTAGGTGACAATTCTGTGTTGGTTTTTTCTGATTATCTTACTGTGTTGATGTGATTGGAAATGGTTCTAAGAAGTTTCAAGGAGTAAGATGAACTGTACAGTAGTTCTTTAGATACTGTCTTTGCTTCCCTTAGTGGCAACATTTCCAGTCATCATGGGCTTTGTGTTGGTTGACCTTGTCTGGTCACTAGGTGCCGACCAAGCTTCACTCACACCTCACAATTCTCCGTAAGAAAAAGTGAGAAAATAAAATGAAACACATAAACAAACAAACAAACAAAAAACGGTCAAGATAAAAACAGCTTAACTTAATAAATAAATAAATAAATAAATAAATAAAAGCTCTTCTATTTATTGTCAGGAGGTTCAAACAAACACTACCTGGGAAGCAAAGTCTCAGGATATGTAAGAGTTACTTTGGAAGGCACTCATTAATGAATGTCTGCCCTCCTTTATTCTCCTTTTTTTCCCATTTTAATTGCTGAGCATGATGTCTTATGGTATGGAGTATTGACTTGGTCAGTTTGGCTCCTGGTTGTGTGCTCTCACAGTGTCTTCCCCATCCCCAAAATGAGGGGGGTCTGGAGGTAAAGCTTTGACATTGTGAGAGCACGGCTCAGCAATAGCAAAAACATTAGAGTATCATCAACACTGTGCTCTTTTAGCACACTTAGGTGAAATCCATCTGGCCTATGAATCTGAATCTAACTAGCTTCATAGAATCATAGAATCATAGAATCTTCCGAGTTGGAAGGGACCCACAAGGATCATCAAGTCCAACTCCTTTGCACCGCACAGGTCTACCCAAAAGTTTAGACCATGTGACTAAGTGCACAGTCCAAACGTTTCTTAAATTCAGACAGGCTTGGTGCAGTGACTACTTCACTGGGGAGCCTGTTCCAGTGTGCAACCACCCTCTCAGTGAAAAATCTCTTCCTGATATCCAGTCTGAACTTCCCCTGCCTCAGCTTCACCCCGTTCCCGCAGGTCCTATCACTGGTGTTTATGGAGAATAGGTCACCCGCCTCTCTGCTCCCCCTTGCAAGGAAGTTGTAGACTGCCATGAGGTCCCCCCTCAGCCTCCTCTTCTCTGGGCTGAACAGGCCCAGTGACCACAGCTGCTCCTCATACATCTTCCCCTCCAGGCCTTTCACCATCTTTGTTGCCCTCCTCTGGACACTCTCCAACAGCTGAATGTCCTTTTCGTAGTGTGGTGCCCAGAACTGCACACAGTTCTCAAGGTGAGGCTGCACCAGCAAAGAGCGGGACGATCACCTCCCTCACCCGACTCGCAATGCCGTGCTTGAAGCACCCCAGGATACGGTTGGCCCTCCTGGCTGCCAGGGCACACTGCTGGCTCATATTCAACTTGCTGTCAACCATGACCCCCAGATCCCTCTCTGTGGGGCTTCACTCCAGCGTCTTGTCTCACCCGGTCTGTATGTATGGCCAGGGTTGCCTCGTCCCAGGTGCAGGACCCGGCACTTGCTTTTGTTAAACTTCATGCGGTTGGTGATCGCCCAGTTCTCCAACCTGTCCAGGTCTCTCTGCAAGGCCTTTCCACCCTCGTCCGAGTCTACAACTCCTGCAAGTTTGGTGTCATCGGCAAATTTGCTCAAAACACCTTCTAGTCCTGCATCCAAATTGTTTATAAAGACATTGAAGAGGACTGGCCCTAAGATAGAGCCTTGAGGGACCCCGCTAGAGACCTTCCACCAGCCTGAGGTGGCCCCATTTACCACAACCCTTTGAGCCCTGCCTGTCAGTGAGTTGCTCACACATCATATGATGTTTTTGTTAAGCTGTATGCTGGACATTTTGTCCAGTAGGATGCTATGGGAAGCCCTGTTGAAAGCCTTGCTTTCAAGTCCAAAAAGATCGCATCAACTGGTTTCCCTTGGTTGACTAGACGGGTGATCTTATTGAAAAAGGAAATCAAATTTGTTAGGCAGGACCTACCCCTCACGAACCCATGTTGGCTGGGACCAATGACTGCATTGTCCCCCAGGTGTGCTTCAGTAGCTTCAAGGATTATCTTCTCCATATTTTTACCAGGCACTGACATGAGACTGACAGGCCTGTAGTTGCCAGGGTCTTCTTTCTTACCCTTCTTGGAAATTGGCACATTTGCCAGCTTCCAGTCTATCGGGACCTCTCCAGATTCCCAAGATCATTGAAAAATAATTGCGAGAGGTCCCGCGATGACATCAGCCAGCTCTCTAAGCACCCTGGGATGAATCCCATCTGGACCCATGGACTTGTATGGATCCAGGTTGAGCAGCAAATCCTGCACACGTTCAGGGTCGGTTGGGAGTTTTTTATTCCCACTGTCAAGGTCTTCCAGCACAGGGCACCCAGGGTCCCAAAGCCCATCATCAGTGTTGAAGACAGAGGCAAAGAAGGCATTAAATGTCTCTGCTTTGTCTACTTCATTGTCTGTGAGGTGACCTTCCCCATCAAGTAGCAGACCTATGTTTTCTCTGGTTCTCCTTTTTCTGTTCACATATCTGAAAAAACCTTTTTTATTGTCTCCCACAGACATGGCCAGCTTCAACTCTAGTTGGGTTTCGGCCACACGAATTTTCTCCCTACAAACACGAACAGCATCCCTGTATTCCTTCCTCATCGCCTGACCTTCCTTCCAGCAGCCATACACTTTCTTTTTTCACCTAAGCTCCAGTAGAAGATCTCTGGTCAGCCAGGACGGCCTCCTGCCCCACCTGCCTGACTTCTAATATTTTGGAATTGCCCAATCTTGTGCTTTTAGGAGGCAGTGCTTAAAGACTGACCAGCACTGATGGACACCCATGCCTTCAAATGTAGTTTCCCAGGGGACCTTGCTGACTAGTCCCCTGAGCAGCCCGAAGTCCGCTCTCCCCATATCCAGGGCTGAAGTTTTGGTGGCAGTTTTCCTTCTGTCACTGTGAATTCTAAATTCAACCACTTCATGGTCACTATGACCGAGACGGTCGCCAATTGCCGTGTCTCCCACAAGACCCTCTCTGTTCTCCAGCAACAGGTCTAGGAAGGCACCGTTCCTAGTTGGCTCCCTTAGCACCTGCAGTTGGCTTCCTTAGCACCTGTGCTTGTGTACATAGCTTCTATCCTTTTCCTGTCTCATTAGGGCTACTCAGTTCAGAATTACCAACATTAGCCTAGCCATGCACCCATGACAATGCTGACATGCCTGTTTCTTACCATACCCTTCTCAGCTTCTCCCTTCCTATAATATATATGCATATATGTGCATATATATATTTACATTATAAACACTTCTTAAATTTGGTTAAAAAGACTGTCCTTAAAAAAAAAAAAAAAAAAAGAGAGACCTAAACTTTCTACAACTTAGCTAGAAATTTTAATTTGGTGCTGAATTTTATACTTGCTACAACTTTAAAAACAAGCCTTCAGCAAATACCATCATGTCAAACATGTACTTTTTCCATTATGAGGCCAGAATAGCATTTCCTAATTGCTGTAGAGACCGTGAAGTTTTATAGCTTTCAGTCTGTTAATAGAAGCCAAAAGTCTACATTGAAAAAATACTGAACAGGCAACTATTTCTGAAAATATAACTGCTCAGTATACAGAAGAAATCACTATTTAAACAAGATATTGAGATATACACACACACAATAAAATGTAATACAGTTCTCTCAGTACGGAAATTCAGTTCTTAGCAGTCACATTTGTATTAAATGAAATTGGGAAATCTATTATTATTATTCACTGGATGAATAGACACTCTCACAAATATTATGAAGAGACTACTAAAAGATCCAGTCAGTCTTTTAATGGACTAGGATAATAAAAAGATATACAAACCATGACTGGCTGAGCCAAGTGCCTCCATTTCATCTTTTTCTCCACAGTATTTTGAAGACCATATTTTTGAAAATAAACAGTAAGAAGTCAGATAATACTTACTCTGTAATACAGGAGATGTCTACTCAGCTGTGAGATACGGGCAGTAAGGAAAGTGTTTTGAGGATACAACAAATACGATGCTCTTCAGTTGAGGATGGACTTTGTCACTTATGTCAATGATAAAAAAAAAAAAAAAAAAAAAAAAAAAAAGAAAAAAAAAAAAAAGAGGGAAACTTATTTATGTTTACCTCTTACTGCTTTTTTTCAGTTTTGTGCCATTTTCAGAGGAGGAGAATATGCATTAGAGAAAAATCTGGAGCTTAACCATCTGTCCAAATCACCAGACCTAAAACCAAGATACTATGTTAAACCTTGTTGCAAAAATAAACCTTCCCTGCTGAAGGCCAAAAGACTTATCCATTTTGTTGCTTTGTTTGGATGTTTCCTTCCCAACCAACCAGATATCTTTTCTTCATCCACTAAAACAAACAAACAAATAAATAAATAAATAAATAAATAAAATGTGAAAAACAACACCAAACAAACAAACAAATACAACAACTTGTTAATCTGTGTAAGACAAAATTTGGCTGGAGCCAGGGAACAGCATACAGCCTGAGTTACATTCCTAAAGCTTGTATAGTTTCTCCTTGTGTTTATATTGTTAACTCTGGATCTCAAGGGTCCTTCTCTGGAGGACCACTGCCATTCCATCTCTAATATTTTGGGATGGTTTAGAGCTGTATAATCTAGAAATTTCCATCAAAGTACCATTGAAATCCAGGACTTAAACTTTCATATAAGTTTAGTGAAATCTTTTGTTAGCCCTTTATTTTTACTTCATCTCTCACTTGGCAATAAATAGCAGAAATGTATCTTCCACAATAAAATGTTGAAGTTTAAAGTCAGCACATATTTCTTGTGAGTCCTGCTGCTTGAGTATTGTGGTCAGAATTTATACTACTGAGGGCATCAGTCTTTCATGTGAAGCATTGGAAACATGAAACCTTATCATATATAAATACAATTTTCAATATCTAACTGATTATGGGGATGAGCTCAGTTGACAGTAAGACTTAAGTAACTGCAGAAACATTATTTATTACAGATGTAGTTCACCAGCTCCCTGGTTCTTCTGTGTCTAAATTATATTTGGTATAACTTTTACAAGACCAAATTGAAGATCATTAGAAATAAGGAGTTGTCTGGGATGATATAGAATTAGTTCAGAGATTTAAAATATATATATAATTATTCCTATATATAAGAATGAGAACAGCTGTTAATTTTTTCTGTGCATGAAATGAAGGTGGGCTCTTAGATGAAAGCATTATTTCTTAACAGTTTGAGCAGAAAATCAAAATCTCTCCTTTGAATCATAATTTCATGTCTTCTCAGACTGTAAGTGTAAAGCATTGTAAATGACAAGAGGAATGAAATGTCCCAAGTCAATATGTGGCAAAACACTTTTTAGAGTTAGAACATGTGAACGAGAGAAATCTAGATTTTGTGTGTTTTAAAATAAGTCATTGGAAGCTTGTTATGAGGCCAAAGCACATGTGGTAATAGCTTCTGCAAACTCACAGCTATGTGACTTCATCCTATTAACAAACAAGGAACTCTTTTATATTTTTTATGCTAATTTTATTTTAATAAAATTATGAGTCACTAATTTCATCATTTGAAGCTCTAGGTGGAAATATTTTTAAGACCCTAAAAATGACACATGCAAAAAATACTCCATAATCCTCTGAGTCAGTTGTGCAACTTACTAGACTTATTGAAAATATAGAATGTATAAAAAAATCCAGAAACTTGATCTCATTAAGCTTAAAACAGTAGGCAAAACCCTTGGTAATGTTAGTAGTTATGATTATGCTATGTTTGAGTCCCTAGTGATATGAAAATGAATCTTCTGTGCATTATAGGAAAATTACTGTCCCTGGTCCTCTTTATTCATGTACTAGCTATCAAATGTTTGTTCACTGATAGCAGCCATTTTCTTGACATCACTTCTCTGAAACTTAAAGTTCTAGGTTGATTACAAGGATATAATCTTTTGCTAACACTCTTTTCTTATCTGTTTTATTAGATGTGATTAATGAAGACTGCAGTCTATTGTCTGCTTTCTTTCTTCAAATAACTATAGCTAATAGCAGTTTCATGCCCTTAATATTTTGACCTGAGGAGCCTATCACAAATAGAAAGACGTTGAGAAAGTAAGGTGAATTATTTTTTTTAACATTAAGTAGAAGAAAAAATATTTATTTGAGTTGAAAACCTTGAAGTTCTAATCTAAAAAGAAGCAAAAATAGCTTCATTTTTCTTTTATTAAGAAACTCCACAGATGTAATTACATACAACAGGTAAACGTGAATGGAAAGAATGGTGCACGGGGGACTGAAGTATCAGAATTCTGTTCTGCCTTGCCCAAACAACTTCCATGGAAGACACTAATATAGTTATTCTGATACCTTTACAAAACCTGTTAAGTTACAGTAAACCTAATGTATTTAATCTCTCTCAAAACCAAACCAAAACAAGCAAACAAAGCAAAACAACAACAACAACAACAACCATGACATTTACACAATATCACAGAATCACAGAATCACAGAAAGTCTAGGTTGGAAGAGACCTACAAGATCGCCGAGTCCAACCTCTGACCTAACACTAACAAATCATCCCCTAAACCATATCCCTAAGCTCTACATCTAAACATCTTTTAAAGACCTCCAGGGATGGGGACTCAACCACTTCCCTGGGCAGCCTATTCCACTGACTAACAACCCGTTCAGTAAAGAAGTTCTTCCTAATATCCAATCTAAACCTCCCCTGGCGCAACTTTAGCCCATTCCTCCTCATCCTGTCACCAGGCACGTGAGAGAACAGACCAACCGCTGCCTCGCTACAGCCTCCTTTCAGGTATCTGTAGAGTGCGATAAGGTCACCCCTGAGCCTCCTCTTCTCCAGGCTAAACAGTCCCAGCTCGCTCAGCCGCTCCTCGTATGACTTGTTCTCCAGACCCTTCACCAGCTTTGTAAGCCCTTCTCTGGACTTGCTCAAGCACCTCCATGTCCTTCTTGTAGTGAGGGGCCCAAAACTGAACACAGTATTCGAGGTGCAGCCTCACCAGAGCCTTCTGATATCCTTCTGACTTCAGAAATTAGTTAATCTTATACAACCCTTGGTAGAAGAAACACTGTCTCTTTAGATGGAAGGTGTTAGGCAGTCGCATAATATATACTAGAGACTAAATGGAACACAGTGCAAAATGGAGGCCCACTATAAATTATCATAGAGCCATAGAAACATAAATCAAGAAGTCATAGAATCATAGAATGGTTCAGACCCTAAAGTGACTGGTCATGAGCATTGTTGGGGTTGGGGCCAATCCTCTTTAATGATTTATTGGTGGTTTGCATGAGGGAATTGAGTTCACCCTCAGTATTTTTGCAGACACCAAGTTGGGGGAAAATGTCAATCTGCTGGAGGGTAGGAAGGCTCTGCAAAGGGGCCTGGATAGGTTAGATCGATGGGCAGAGGCCAACGGGATGAGGTTCAACATGGCTAAGTCATGGGTCCTGCACTTTGGCCACAACAACCCCATGCAATTCTACAGGTTTGGGGCAGAGTGGCTGGAAAGCTGTGAGGAGGAATAGGATCTCGGGGTGTTGGTCAATGCTCACCTGAACATGAGTCAGCAGTTTGCCTAAGTAGCCAAGAAGGTCAATGACATCCTGGCTTGTAACAGGAATAGTATAGCCAGCAGGACCAGGGAGATGATCATCCCCCTGTACTCGGTTCTGGTGAGGCTGCACCTCAAGTACTGTGTTCAGTTTTGGCTCCCTCAATACAAGAAAGACATCAAGGCCCTGGAGTGTGTCTAGAGAGGGGCTACAAAGCTGGTGAAGGGTCTGGAACACAAGTTCTGTGAGGAGAGGCTGAGGGAACTGGGGTTGTTTAAATCTTGAGGAGGCTCAGGGGAGACCTTATTGTTCTCTACAGCCACCTAAGTTGTGAGAAGATGAGAGTTGGCCTCTTCTCACAGATCACTAGTGATAGGACAAGAGGGAATGGCCTCAAATTGTGGTAGGGGTGATTTAGCTTGGAAATTAGGAGACATTAGAAAGAGTAGTCAGGCAATGGAATGGGTTGCCTGGGGAGGTGGTGGATTCACCATACATGGGGGTATTTAAGGAAAGGTTGGACACTGGGGACATGGTTTAGTGGGTAATTTTGCTGGTTGGGGGATGGTTGGAACAGATGATCTTGAAGGTCTTTTCCAAGCTTAATGATTCTATGATTCTATGAATCTATGATTAAAGATCTAGTTCCAAAACCCTGTCATGGACATTGATACCTCCCACCAGAAAAAGTTGCTCAAAGCCCCAGCTGGCCCCAGCTGGCCTTCAGCACTTGCAGGGATGGGACATCGACAACCTCTCTGCTCCCCCTTTTCCCACCCCATCCTCTCTTGTCCTTCTCCTCTTCCTCCCCCAAACCTGTACCCCAAAATATTTATCTGCAGGGCTGCATTCTATCCACTCTTTGCACAGCTTGTATTTGAAGTTGTATATGTTATAATACTGCCTTCTCCAGAGAAAGTTTGAAAATAACATTCAAATCAAACATATGGATCAAAATATATAAGTTTAATGATTTGTAGGTTTATGTCTTTTAT
>CM021797.1:76796864-76807461 GCA_011076525.1 Nettapus auritus
GGCTCAAGAATATTGCTGTGACTATGATTAATTCAATGAAATCTTTATTAGTCGTGTGTTTAAGTGTTTGAATATGGCTTATATTCGTATTTATATGTTCTAGTAAAACAAATACAAACTTGATTTTCTTGCAAATTGCTTACATACAAATAGCCACAGTTAGCCATAGTTCCATTATATTAAAAAGAAATGATATGTAAAATAATTACCTTTATATGATAACTTTTATATTTTGTATTTAATTGCATTTTTAAATTCAAGATTCCTGTTGCATAGCATATTTTATTTTATTAATTTTTAAAAATATTTATTAGTTGTAGGGAGTAGATTCCTCCATCTTTCTTTCCACACCAGCTGTTCTTGTAAGACAGACTACAAGGAGACATAGAGTCAATATCCCAGGGGTAGGGATAAGAATGTTATCTAGCTCTCAGTCTCCGAATATCACTATAAAGTAGAAGTATTAGATAAATCATTTCATTGTCCAGTGCGTGACTCTCAGCAAATCAGTTGATAAATTACTTAGGATATACACATTTTTAATGATAACTTATACTTTCTTTGATTTCTGTAAACACTATTTTCCAAAGTGATTAAATTGACAAGTATGTAGTACAAACTGTGGCAGTGGCATAGGGTAACTCATAACCTTCTTGCTTAGCACTGGAAGTATCCCGAGGAATTCACTGCTTCAATATTTTAAAACTATTAACAATCTTCACTGTGGTTCAGAAAATTGCCTGAATGTCCCATAGTATTACAATCTTTGGCTTGCCAGTTTACAGTCTTGAGCCCTCATTTTCAATGTAATTAGGCACATGGGACAATTTATTTTTCTATGTTTATATACTGACATTATAGTAGTGGGAAAAAATTAAGATAAAGCACAATACAGTTTTTCTCTCCCAGCTCAGAAAAGAACTTTAGAGATTTTTTTCTGACTGTGTTTAAGAAGAACATGTGTAGCCTGGAAGCCCAGGCAGAAAATTAGACAAGGCTGGCAGAAGAAAGAGTCATATCGCTAATGCTGAATGTTATGAGAATTATCTGCCAAGGACTGTCATAGATTTTACTGAACTACACTTTTCAAAGTCAAGATTGAACATTACCAGAAGATGTGCTGCAGTTCAAACAGAATATTTCAGATGTCTATGATACCCCTTAGGTAACAGATTGGATGAGATCTTCCTAATGTTTTCTCCTGGCACTTGTGAATAAGAGCTAAATGGCCTTATGCACTGAGATAATCTGAGATGCAGAGGCTTGGTAGAACACAAATGAGAAATGTTTTAGGTTTTTGCTGCTTTAATATCTGTAAACATAATCTCGTTTAAGACATTTTAGTAGTTATTTTTGTTTGTTTGTTTGCTCATTTGTTTTTCTGTTATTTATCCTTCTAAAACTTATTTTTTAGTTTGTTTCATTGAATTTCACTGAAGAAGTTGACTAGAAACTCAGAGATTCCATAGCTAGTTACTTACTGATGTACATTTTCAAACAAGACTATGAATTGAGCTGGATTAAGACATAAAGGTGCAACAGTGATAAAGTTAGCATAGATTTTATGGAGAATTTGACAAGACTTTTAGACTCTGCTTAAAACTGCACACTAAATAACATAAATTACTAAACTTTTGCCCTGCCAATCTGCTGACATAATTATCTATTCTGATTGTATTGACTAATGTTTCAAACTTTTAAAGGCACTTTTCAGAGAAGCAAACAAAATAACAGCAACATAAAACAAAAAAACAAACAAATTAATTAATTAATTAATTAATTAAAAAAAAAGAAAAAAAAGAAAAAACAGAAGCCATTTTTAAAAATGAGCTGAGCAGAAAGCAAAATCCTACACCTTTCTGACTCAAAGGAAATACAACCTCCTATACTACCTTTCTACTCTCTTATTGGTCTCTGTTATTAACTTTCTTTCTTTATTTTTTCCAGTATGGAACATATTGCAAGTGAGCAGCAAAAATATTTTCATTTAAAACCAGGAGAAAAATATCCTTTCATTATAAAATCTTTATTCGGAAGAGCTTGGGTATTTCAGTGCTCCAGATATGGAAATCATTCCCTCTCTGTATATGTGTATATATATATCATATATACGTATAAATAAATATATATACATATAAATAAATAAATATATACATATATATTCTGTAGCAACTTCTGTTAGTTTAACACCAACAGCTAACTGAATTTCACCACACTGCTCTCTCACTCTGTCCTGGTTTCAGTTAGGACAGTTTTCCTCCTAGTAGCTGGTAGAGTGCTGTGTTTTGGATTAGAATGAGAAGAATGCTGATAACATGCCGATGTTTTGGTTGTTGCAGAGCAGTGCTTGTACCAAGCCAAGGACTTGTCAGCTCCTTGCTCTGTCCTGCCAGAGGGCAGGTTGGGGGTGCAGCAAGAGCTGGGAGGGGACAGACCCAGGACAGCTGACCCAAACTGGTCAAAGGGGTATTCCATACCATCTGATGTCATGCTAAAAAATATATAGGGGTGGCTAGCCGGGTTAGGGGGGGCTGGCTGCTCGGGGTAGACTGGGCATCGGTCAGCGGGTGGTGAGCAATTGCATTGTGCATCACTTGTTTCATACACACTATTATTATTATTATTGTTTCCTATCTTAATAAACTGTCTCTATCTCAACTCTCGTTTCGCTTTTCTGTTTCTCTCCCCCATCCCAGAGAGGGAGGGGGGAGGGTGAGCGAACGGCTGTGTGGTGTTTAGCTGCCGGCCAGGTTAAACCACAACACACTCCCACTCCTCAACTGAGTAGGGGGAGAAAATATGCTGGAAAAAAAAAAATCTCATGGGTTGAGATAAGAATAGGGAGATCACTTACCAATTTCCATCATGGGCAAACTAGACTCTACATAAGGGAGATTAATGTAGCATATTGCCTATTATTAATAATAGACTACAGTAATGGGAAGCTAAAAGCAAACAAAAAACATCTTCCAACTCCATCTACCTTATTCTACCTCCTTCCTCTCAGTGGTGCAGGGGAATAGGGGCTGCAGTCAGTCCATAACTTTTTGTCTCTGTTTCTCTTTCACCGTCTTTCTTTACCCCAGCTCCAGTGTGGGGTGTTCCACTGGATGCTGTCTTTTCCAAACTAGTCGAACATGGGCTTTCCATGACTGCTTCAATCTGTACTGGATCTGTACCACCCACTGTGTGCAGTCCTTCCGGAATGGACTGCTCCATCATGGATCTCTCCATGGGATGCAGACAAACTTCAACTCCATGCCTGGAGCACCTCCTTCCCCCATTGTACACTCACCTTCAGGGCTGAAGGGCTGCTTCTCATTTATTTCTCAACCCTCTCTTCCAGCTGCTTTAGCATAGCAGGATTTTTCCCCTTTCTTCAGTCTGCTCTGTCAGAGGCCCAAAAGGCATCATTGATGGCCCAGCTCTGGCCAGCAGCGGGTCCCTTTTGGAGCAACTGGAGCTGGCTCCTCTCTGACATAGGGCAACTTCTGGACTGTGCTCACAGAGGCCACTCCTGCAGTCCCCCTGCTATGTAAATCCATTGTACTTGTTAACCAGCAGTACATGTTATTGTTAAAAACTTTTGCATATTGAAGTAAAAATTATTTGCAGAATGATAGCAAAATAAATAAATAAATAAATAAATAAAAATAACATAAAAATAAAAATAAAAATAAAAAAGTGCATTTCTGATTCAACTAATGTACCTACAGGCAGATAAGATGACAAGCAATTGTAACATCCTGATATAATATTTAAGTTATCGTGACAATGCGCTAAAATTTTATTCTAAAATAACAGATATTCAATACATTAATTTCTTCATTACTTCAGTACAAAAGTTTAATGTTTAAAAAAAATTAAAGACACCATTTGCACTTATGGTTTCATTTTTTATTTTTTATTTTTTTTTTAATTTTAGATACGGGAAATGCACATGCTCATTTAAAATTTTTCAGTTAAACAACAGATTTTAGTAACATTTCACACTTCAGAAAGCAATATAGTCATTTCACTTTGGTTCACTGGATCAACATATAAATACTGCAGTAGCTGGAAAAAAAAAAAAAATAAAATGTTTATAGAGAGCAATTTACACAAAAGATAGTCTAAATGGTACTGTGTTACCATTATGTGAACTAAGCAGCAGCCAGTCTTTTTGATATGCAGAGCTGGTGGTTGAAAGAATAGACGAAGGTAAATGAATTGGGTCAACAGCAGTGGGTCTTCCAGTGGAGGAAGAAATAGGTTAATCTTCTATGTACACTTATATTTCTACAGCAGATTCCATTGCAGTTAGTTTTTGTCAAGAATTGATAGTGTTTCCACTTTTATTTATTTATTTGTTTATTTATTTATTTATTTATTTATTTATTTCTCTGATGGCTTCCAAGATTACTTCTCTTTTTCACTTCAGTTTAAACTCAGGTTTCACGCTATTTCAAAATAGGTCTCTATTATTTATTTATTTATTTTCTGTAAGTTAATATCCATGTAAAGCTATCTTTATAGAATTATGCATAGGATATCAATATTATGCAACAGAAGTGAGTGACCTTATGGTGTTAGAATAAAGCATGTTTGAGAGCCATTTAGTTTTGTCAATATTTAAATGATGTTTAAAATATTCTCAGAACAAAGAAAAGAAAACAAAAGGAGTTTCTGAGCACTTGAGTGGACCCTGAAACAGCTTTATCCTGTAGGGTACTTTTAATTTTTATGACAATATTAACATGATGGGGATAATACTAGTATAGAATCATAGAACCACAGGTTGAAAAAGACCTTCAAGATCATCAGCTTGACTTACCAGTCCCATCATTAAACTGTCCTTAAATGGCCTGTCCACCTGTCTCTTGAATACCTACAGATATGGTGATTCCACCACTTCCCTGGGCAGCTTGTTCCAATGTTTGACCAAGCTCTCAGTGAAGAAACTATTTCTAATACCCAATGTAAACTTCCCCTGATACAACTTGATCCCATTTCCTCACATCCTGTAACTTGTCAGCCAGGAAAAAAGACTGACACCCTCCTTGCCATGTGCTTCTTTCAGGTAGATGAAGTAGAGAGTGATGAGATGTCCTCTCAGCCTTCTCTTCTCCAGACTAAATAACCCTAGTTTCCTGAGTTTCTCCTCACAAGTCTTGTATTCTAGTCCCTTCACCTTATTATAACTTTATTAATTTCTCTACAGTGGAAAGGTTCTGATCACAAGATGAAATGTAAAACAGATATTGGACAATAGATTGAGAGAGAATCTCGAAAGATGCCTATCAGTAGGCAAATCAGAGTATCTATCTTCTGCGTGAAGAAGATAGATAATCACTTAAGAAAATTATATATAAGCACTTTGTTCTTGTATGCTAACAAAGTTCTAAATCATGCTTCACTGAATATAAATGTTCAGTGAATGATCCTGAGAAAGAACAATATGTCCTGTATTACTCATGTGGTTGTCCAAAATAGCCATCAAAATGGCTTACAAGCAAACATAACCTGTGAAATATCTGTGAAATTTACTATATAAATTCAATTACTAATTTAATAAATGAATGGATGTTCTTAGGAAACAAATGTAGTTGTATTTGGAATTTCTTCAATATTACTCTAGTAACAGGTTTTGGGACAGTTAGCAGAATCCAGACTGAGGTTCCAGAGGTTCTAATGTACCAGGCTGATATATCAGTATTAATTGAGAAAATTGGTTTAGTGGTGGGTTTCCCTGCCCATGGTAGAGGGGTTGGAATTAAATGATCTTTAAAGTCCCTTTCAACCCAAACCATTCTGAGATTCAGTGATTATTATCATTATTCTTTTTCTAGATCAGCACATGCAGGTTATAAAAGAGAGAAGGCCCTGAAAAACACAACAGATTTAGACAATGCTAACAATATCTGGTTGTTGAGTTCTGTTAAATCTCTGTGATTATGACTATTGTTTTAGTTAAATTAAAAACATGCAAGTGAATTTGAATTAGTTTTAACAAGATAAAGGTAATAAATGCGGTTGGAAAATCGTAATGCTCATTTACATTCTGTGAGGTTCTTATATTCCTTGCAGAGGGCAATTTCTTTTTGTTGTTTCTTTGTTTGTTTTTAATTGTGAGAAATGTTTTTTCAGCTGACCAAGATGGTGGTGAACTTACTGTTATCAAGTGGACTGGTAGCACACCAAGATAAATTGATCTGCACAGTCTGATATGAACAGTGTGAAAATATTTTTTCACAGTTAGAAATACTGAGGTCATTTGTTGACCTCAGCTAAACTGTGTCTTTAGGGACTCAGTAAATGAGCCAAGGAAATAGGCATGTGAAAACCTTCAGTATTTTTTGACAGCAGTGTGTAGGGTCCTAAGGAGAGACAAGGAAAAAACTAACTCCTGTAAATGCACTGACAAGCTGGTAGGCAGCTGAATGTCAGCATGTGGTTTGAAATTGTAACTCTGCATGAAGTGTATACTTATAGAAAAGGCTAGTTTTTTGATCTCTTCCCCCTTCTCCTTCCTCCCCACTCCCTCCCCCTCCCCCATTTTATCTCTTACTAATTTATCATTTATTCTTTTGCAAAGGACATTTTCTGTTACTTTCTCCTTTCTTTTTTTTTTTTTTTTCACTCTGACTTTTCTCTGAAAATAATTATTATCCAGGTGTCATGAAATCTTAAAAATCTTCATCTGTTGATAGCAGCCTGCAAATATTTCTCAAAGAAATACCTTTAAAATTATTTCTTTAATATTTTTTATACTAACTTACCAATTTGTGCATCAATAGCCCCCAAAATAAGTTTTTGGAATACTTTAGAGAGAAAAAATTATTGTCAGCTATATTGTTACTAATACATAATTCATAATTCATAATTGATTTGATTTGTTTTGGTTTCAATTGATAAGAACTTTAAATCAATATGAACAAAGTATTTTCTGAGCACAGACATAGGCATTTGTTAAGAAAAACATTTCATGATAAGATTAAGACATCCAGCCACATAAAAGAAAATCAATCTGGGAAATATTTCCTTTATTATATATATATATAAAAGAATGTATATATATATATATATTTGCTTACACACATGGCTCTGTATTTTCAAATATAGGGAAAAAACAACAACATGGTAAGAACAGGTAAGAGCAGGTCTTATTAAGAAATGGTAATAACTAGTTCAGGATGAGAAAAGTATTGGTTGTGCTAATAAGATCAATTTCAGCAAAAGTGACTTCAGTTCTCTTCCTGGGCAGAGGTTTCATGTATGTCTTCGGTCAAGTAACCCATGATGACATTTCATAAACACCTGGGCAACCTAACCATAATGATCCATTTTCAAAAGTCATGTAGTTCCAACAGAACTTTCAGAGGAGAATAAACCAGTTTTTCAAAATGATACTCTATGGACTACAGAGAAGCTGTAGAGAAAATTCAGTTTACATTCTTACTATTAAAAAACAAACAAACAAACAAACAACAACAACAACAAAAACACAATAAAATGAGAAAAGTCCTTTTGGAAACAGACTTAAACACCTTTTATCTCATAAAAATATCAGATTTTTGCTTTACCTCAAATTTCTGAATCTATGTTATCATCATATTTATGGAGGGACAATAATCTCCATATCTGTGTGTTAACATATATGCATTAATGTCTGCGAGGCTACCACAGATTTTGATAAGGAAGACTAATATCCAGTGTCTATCTGTCTGTCTTTTACTTCCAGCAAAAAGACTTTTCTTTGGCTATCACAGAGAGAAAATTGTGTCCAATTGTCTTAAAAACATGTTATAGAAGGACAGTGATCCTTGAAAGCCCATAGAAGAGGTTATACTTCAGGTTAAAAATATCTCTTAAGAACTCACATTTACAGTGTTTTATCACTTCATTTTGTATATGATAATACATACAAATGTAGATTTTGCATGACTGTAGATTATGTATAAAAAAGTAGATTCCATCCAAACGCAGTTAATGAAAAAGTGATAATTTTTTATTATGATGTAATGTTACACAAGTAAAATTCATCTTTGTGATGTAAAGCACTGTAGTATCTTCCTGCTCCAGTTGTGTTTCATCAACTGCTTCTAAAACCACCCCATTGTAGTATTCTCGTTTACGTAATAATACACTGTTGAGATGCGTGATATTTAGAAATTTATTTGTTCAGAATGTTAAATATGTATTGTTTCCTATCCCCAGTTCCATGAAGGTGTTGCAATTTATTTATTCCTTCTTCTTTAAGAACAATGCTTCTACTTTATTTCATTGTTACCACTGGAAGTCAGACCTTTTACTCTGAAATGCAACTTTCTTGGTTATATACGTGAGGTTAGCACTTTTAAACTTTTTGCCAAAGTGAACTGTGAGGATATCTGTATTCAAGTAGTAGATACATCTACTATTTATTTATTTTTTTCTTGTATTTATTTTATAACCTGCAGTCAAGAACACAAGACCTGTAGCAAGACTTTGAGGGAGGTGTGCTTGTTTAGTTAGGAGAAAAGCAGAGAAGAAGGAATCTAATATTAATCTACAAGCTGATAAAAAAAAAAAAAAAAAAAAAAAAAAAAAAAAAAAAGTTGATCACAAAACAGCAGAACCTGAAACAATAACAGAATCAGTAGAAAACTCTGGATTGTGAAATTCATTAACATTTTACATGTTAAGGTAAAAAGAGTCATTAGGTGAATAATGCAGCAGTGAAGGAGTCATTGAACTGCTTTCCCAAGGATTCTATGAAATTTCCATCTCTGAAGGTTTTAAAGAGTAAGCTAGTCAATCCACTACGAATTTAATTTGGTGTCAACAGTAGTCCCACTTTGCATGGGAGGTTGGTCTAAGTAGTCTCCAGAGGTCCCTTGACACCAGGTTTTGGAGGATACTCTTCCAAAAAAAAAACAGGTCCTATTTCTATTTGTCAGGGTATCTGTTAGGATGAAACTGTACTTGTTTGCAAAAGTACTTTTACCGAGTCAAAGAATTTATTTGCGATAATAAGATAATGTTCATGTTCTCTAGGAAAATAAATAAATAAATAAAAATCTAGATAACTGCCTACAGTAAGTGATATGGTTTAGTGGAGGACTTGTTAGTGTTAGGTCAGAGGTTGGACTAGGTGATCTTGGAGGTCTCTTCAAACCTAAATGATTTTGTGACTCTGTGATTTTCTCTGAGGCCACAGCAAGGGAAAGAGGCAGTCGTAGTGCTCACCTTCTACAAAAGTTGTTTTAGTACCTTCCACTGGTAACCTTTGCATGAGCCTTTTAATCACATATTGATGGTTTAAACTCAGCACTAGGCTGCTGAATAGAGCAGCTTTATTGTGTGAGCAGAGGTGTGGGTCTAGGCATGGTCCAGCCTTGTATTTCAGATTTGTATAAGGAATTGGAGGAAAACATAAAACAAACAAACAAAAATATTGCAAAACACAGTAAGTCTTTGTATTCTTCATTTATTTTTCTTTAAAAAAAAAAATCCCCTAAAGAAAAGAGATAATAAGCTAATTTCCTTCAAACATATGGAAGAATAACACACACACACACACACACACACAAAAAAGCTATAATTATCTTGATCACAGCTCATTTCAGTTTAATGCTACCGAGAGTGTTACTTCCATCTTCATTCTGGCAATAAACCAAAGTTCAAGGACAGCAGCAAGAAAGAGAGATGTATTGGAAATAGAGAACAATACAGTAGCACTGCCAAGGAAATCCCAATAACAAAGAATTAGCCAGGTGACTGAGAATGTTGGCCAGAGGAAGACAGAGACAGAGATTAGGCAATTCTCCCAGAAAATTATAGCAAATTATATTACTTATATGTTATTTTTATTGAGGTAGGAAAATGAAATAATTTAAATCATTAAATAAGTCAAAGAAAAGACACAGAGATTGAAATTTTTAGTCCAAATCTCGCTTTCCTGGTAGATGGCTTTTTATTTATTTTATTTTATTATTACTTTAATTTAATTTAATTTAATTTAATTTAATTTTAATTTTTATTTTATTTTATTAATTTTTATCACAGAGGAGGTTAACAATAAAATCACATTGCCATGAATAAAGGACATTTATTCTCATTTTTCTGGGAAGCATTATTTGATGTTTCTTTTGGCTACAGTGGAAAGAAGGAAAAGTTAGCCTTGGAGATGGCTGCCTGAAATATCAGTGAGATTTTCTATTTTCTATTTCTTATTTTCTATAATTTTGTCATTCCAGCACAGAAGATTCAGAGGCAGATGGAAAAGCATTCTCATCTCCTGTCATTGCTCCAGGAAATCTGGCTTTGGACACTGTAAGTGAAGATATGCTATGTGACCTCTTGTTAAGAGCAAGACAATCCGAAGGAAATCTGCAAGGACTCTCAAACTGCTTTGCTAGTGTGTAGAGAAACAAGATATTTGAATTTTCTTTCATTCTTCTCTTTTCATGTTGCTCTCTCTCTCTCTCTCTCTCTCTCTCTCTCTCTCTTACTCTCTCTCTTTCTTCCCCCCCTCCATCCTCCCCCATCTTTCCTTCTTTTCTTTCTTTCTTTCTTTCTTTCTTTCTTTCTTTCTTTCTTTCTTTTTCTTTCTTTCTTTCTTTCTTTCTTTCTTTCT
>CM021797.1:76843106-76859777 GCA_011076525.1 Nettapus auritus
AACCCTTTTGGTAAAGAAGTTCTTCCTAAGATCCAACCTAAAATTCCCCTGGCCTCAACTTAAGCCCATTCCCCCTCGTCCTGATTAGGTTGGATATTAGGAAGAACTTGATTACTGAAAGGGTTGTTAAGCATTGGAATAGGCTGCCCAGGGAAGTGGTTGAGTCCCCATCCCTGGAGGTCTTTAAAAGACATCTAGATGTAGAGCTTAGGGATATGGTTTAGGGGATGATTTGTTAGTGTTAGGTCAGAAGTTGAACTAGGTGATCTTGGAGGTCTCTTCCAACCTAGATGATTCTGTGATGCTGTAATTCTGTATTCTGAAATCTGCTACAACCTTGGAAAAGGTGCTATGTGCTCTAGTTTGTGTCTGAGTCTGTGGCAGGAGAATAAAAAAAAAAAAAAAAGACACAAGTAGCCTTTACAAGTAAGGTTTGTTGTGATGATAATATATCTTCACATTATTTTCCTCAGCTGTGATGCAGAATCTCTGTATCAAATATAAACTTTCCCTCATAAAATGCAGATGTGGATGGTAGACTTGAGAACTGGAAAGGAACACTTCACAGGTAGCTGGATTTCAACATAACAATGGAAGTTTTGCCTGGTGATTAGGTACCCTGGTGACCCATAACAGCATGCAAAGCTGTGTAGGCTGTCTGACTAAGTTAACCTTAAATGAAGACAGTGTTTCATATGTGGTGATTACACACTGATGGGCAGCTAAACTCCACCACATTGCCTCCTCAAAGGAAGAGAGGGAGACTATATAATGAAATGGGGATCACGGGCTGAGATAAGGACAGGGAGATCACACAGCAATCACTGTCACAAGCAAAACAGACTCAACAAAAGGAATTAATATAATTTGTTGCCTTTTACTATCAGACTATAACAGTGAGAACAAAAAACAAACTAAAAAAGAAAAAAAAAACAGCATTGCTAATGGTCCAGCTCTGGCCAGCAGCAGGTCCCTTCTGGAGTAGCAGGATCTGGCTCTTTTCAGACGTGGGGCAGCTGCTGGGCTCTGCACACAGAAACTGCCCTTGCTGTACTCGCCAATACCACAGTCTTGTCATGTAAACCCAATACATCAGTCCGCAATATTGATTTTTGTGCTGTGAAGACTTTCTCATAAAAAGTTATTTTGAGGCATTTTTTGTTAAAATATTTTGTGGTGTAGTCCTGACACTATATCATTGTTAGTCATACAGTGTTCTGATCAGAACTGGATGATAATATATTGTGATTGTATTGCAAAACAACATGTGTTTGATGTCATCAATCACATTTTATTAATATTGACATTCGGCAACAACATTAAACCCCAAAGTGTTTTGAAAATAAACAGGATTAACTACTCAGATTTTTTAAATGAATTAACGAAATGAGTTACACTTGGGAAAGTGCAATCAAGGAAAGGAATCAAGGGAAAGAAATCTTAATAACTAAGAGACAGAAAACCAAAATACTGTGAACCGCAGAACCGTAATGTTTGAGCCCTGAATAAACTCAGAATCACAGAATGGTTGAGGTGGGAAGGGACTTCTGTGGATGTCACCTTTTCCAATTAGCTGCTCAAGCAGGATGACTCAGAGCAGGTTGCACAGGCTTTTGAATATTTCCAAGGCTGAAGGCTCCATAAATTCTATGAGCTACCTGTGAAGGTGCTCAGTTCATTGTCATCAGCTACTCACCTCTGTTCTCTATTTTTTTTCTTTTTAATAAATTCTGCTGGAAAAATAATTTGAAAAGAAAAAAATCATCCAAATATTTTTTCTGCTCCTTGCTTTCTTGTTGCTCTTTATGTAAATGTCTCTGAGTCAACAGGAGTTTTTCTGCTTACAGTTAGCTTCCAGAATGATCACATGCACACTCTCAAAAATGGTCCTCTGCCCTAGAAATCAACACATGGTTTTCAATATTGTTTATGCTGTCTTTCAGTGTTAGTGGAAATTGAGTGTAAGCAGAACAGTAACATAATTAAATTTAAAAGAAACATGTTTATATTAAAAATTATCCAAAAACTCTGATGGAAGAAATAAAGAGAGAAAGACAAGTGACATTTTAAGAATTTCTGCTTGTTTTGTTGATAATTCCTGCTACCAGGAATTCTAATTATTTCCCTATATATCTCCACTGGTATCAGTCTCTATCATGGAACCAAACAAAATGAACAAGAAAAAGAAATCCAACTTAAAAAAAATAAAAGCATACTTTCTGTGGGAAACCTGTAATTTCCATCCATCTTCTCCTAAAATACCTTGTCAGTTGGCTACTATGCATCTAATCAAGGTATAATAATGATTTTTTTATCCCCTCCTGTTCCAAACAGGATGTTGTGGAGACCTTGAATCAAGCTGGGGGTGAAGTGTGCCTGGGATTAACCTCCAAAACCAAAAATGAAATGATGATGAAGACTTACAAGTTTTACTGTTTCACTGTCAGTTCTCACTGAAAGGATACTTTAATTCCAACTTTGTCTTCACAAGCAAGAAAAGAGCAAAACAAATGAGGCCTTTTCATCAGTCCTTACTTTCCAATTGTCATCTTTTAATGTGATTAAAAGTGATTAAATGCCCTTTTTTCCAGAATTCTGCTACACAGTGTATTAGAACAAGAAGGTAAATCCCATAAAGTTAGGCAAATGGTGATCATAATTCAATTCGTACTATTGAAAATGAGAAGCTGGTAGAGATGTGTAGACTTAATGCTAAAGCAAATCCATTAACATAATTACCTTCACATAGAATATATTATTGTAGCGGATATGTGATGTGTTGTGATTTTTTTTTATTTTTTTTTTTAGGAGTACTAATTAAAACTAAATTAAAAGACCTTAATATTCATAAACTGAAATCAACATTATGACATTTATCAACCATGAATCTTAATGAACAGAACATGTAAGAGTAAGATAATAGTTCTATAACAGTAATCAGCATAAGGACACTTTTCTTTAAAAGTACATATGTCCATCTCACTGGAAATAAAAGGTAGAGCTTGTAGAATTGCATTGAAATGACTAATGGACAAAGTAATAATTGAAAAATGTGTGTTAAGGGATGTGCATGTGGATAATCTTTCTATTTTTTTCTTCAGTTTTGTTCCTTTTCTTTACTAGAGCACATAATCTAATGTTGGTTTGAAACATTATCAAACTACTGATTCTAACATCAAGTCCAGCATATTTATGGTTCTATCCTGAATGCATTTTCAGGAGCATGTGCCATCTAAGAAATAAACTCATATAAATATTTTTGATTTTCAGGCTCTCATTTTGATATATTGTGAGCACAGCTCTGCATATGCTCTATGTGCCAACATACTGTTCCCTTCACCTGACTTATGGGATGGCTTCTGTAAGTAAGAGTACAATTAAAGATATACAATTTAAAACAAATTTCCCACATACTTCAAAGAAAAGAATCCCACATTCAACGCTATTCATTCCCACAATCTTCAACAGCAGCCACATCAATACATATATATATATATATATATACTAATATATATATGTAGAAACTTAAAAACCTGTAAGTGGAAATTTTGAGGAAAAAAAAAAGAGTAATGTTTGTACCCAAGAAAATACATAAAATTAAGAACAAATAGCTGGAAGCTTGCTCTTTGGAAGCTCAGAATCCTGACTTTGTTCTTTGCCAGGCCCATATTCCTTGAGATCACTAACTCAACCAGGGCTTGATCACTGCAGCCAAGACTTCCTCCAGTCTTGACCCTTGATGAATTCATCTGCATTGGTGAGCACTAGGCTAAGTAACATTTCTCCTTTGGTTGGTTTGTGTAATACCTTGACCAGAAAGTTATCCCCAACACACTCAAGGAATCTTCTGGATGGCTTACTGCCTGTCATGTGGCTTTCCCAGCAGACATCTGCGTGGTTGAAGTCCCCCATCAGGATGAGAATGTGCAAGCGTAGCGCTTCTTGTAGTGGAAGCCAGAAGGCCTCATCCACAGGTTCCCCTTGATCAGACGGCCTGCAGTAGACCCCGACTTGGTGTGGTCCTTAACTCTTACCCACAAGCTCTTAACCTGTCTGTGGCTGTTTCTGAGGCATCTCTTCACAGTGAATGCATTCCCTAATGTAGAGGGCAATGCCCCCTCCCTTCCTTCCCTGTATATCTCTTCTGAAGAGCTTGTAGCCTTCTGTTCCAGTATTCCAGTTATGTGATCCATACCACCACATATCCGTGATAACAATTAGGCCATATTTATCCAATTGCACCATGGTTCCCAGCTCCTCCTGCTGTCCCATGCTGCGTGCATTGCCGTAGAGGTACTTCATCTGGGCTATCAATCACATCACTTTTCCAGAAGATCAGCTCCTCATGGCTTTGGGACATTCACAAGTATTTCCCTGTTGTTTCTTAGAGTGACCGTGTTCATAGGTACGCTTTCTTTACTCAGAGTTGAATGCCCTTCGCCAGCCACATCTAGTTTAAAGCCTTCATGATTAGCACAGACAGCTTACTGACCAGAACACTCTTTCCCACCTGGTCAGCTGCTCCCCATCTGGTATTAGTATACCCTGTCTCTCAAAAGTGCATCCAAGACCATAGCACCCAAAACCTAGAGCAAGGCACCAGCCTCACAGCCAATCATTCACATGGTTTGTTCATCTCCTTCTTGAGTTCCAAATTAGGAGTTCATTGTATTTAAGTTAAAATTATAATGTATGTTTTCCTTTATCACAGAATCACAGAATTTCTAGGTTGGAAGAGACCTCAAGATCATCGAGTCCAACCTCTGACCTAACACTAACAGATCATCCCCTAAACCATATCCCTAAGCTCTACATCTAAATGTCTTTTAAAGACCTCCAGGGATGGTGACTCCACCACTTCCTTGGGCAGCGCGTTCCAATGTCTAA
Source organism: Nettapus auritus (assembly GCA_011076525.1). Taxonomy (NCBI): domain Eukaryota; kingdom Metazoa; phylum Chordata; class Aves; order Anseriformes; family Anatidae; genus Nettapus; species Nettapus auritus. The sequence goes on from CM021797.1 coordinate 76,847,994, forward strand.
CAACCCTTTCGGTAAAGAAGTTCTTCCTGAGATCCAACCTAAAATTCCCCTGGCGCAACTTTAGCCCATTCCCCCTCGTCCTGTCACCAGGCACGCAGGAGAACAGACCAACCCCCACCTCGCTACGACTTTTTTGTAATTTTATGTCTTTCAAAAAGACCTTGTATTTGACTGAAATTGATAAATCTGGAGCCTTTCTTTAATCTTTCTAGGAATGTGAATTATATAATGTGTATTCAAGGTTATTATGTCCCAGTCATTAAAAATGTGAAGTGACCCAGTCATTATAGATGTGACGAAGAACTTAAGACAAAAATCAGACAGAACTTTATATATCATTATCATCTCTGTGATGTGCATGTTGTTTACTTAGACTTTAGCAAAGCATTTGGTACTGTCCCACAACATCCTCCTGGAGAAACTGGCTGCTCATGGCTTGAACGGATATACTGTTCACTGGGTAAAAAGCTGACATAATGGCCAATCTCAAAGTGTTGTGAATGGAGTTAAATCTGTTTGCCAGTCTGACACAAGTGGTGTTTCCCAGGGCTCAGTACTGGGACCAGTTTTGTTTAACATTTTTTATTAACAGTCTTGATGTGGGGATTGAGTGCACTGTCCATATGTCTGCAGACAACACCAACTTGTGCAGGAGTGTTGACATGCTTGAAGGTAGGATGTCACTGCAGAGGGATCTGGATAAGCTGGGTCAAGAGGCCACATTCACTTGTAAGGCATTCAACAAGACTAAGTGCTGGGTCCTGCGCTTGGGTCATAACAAGCCCTTGCAGTGGTATAGACCTGTGGAAGAGCAGTTGGAAAAGGACCTGGAGGTGCTGGTTGTCAGCTGGCTGAACATGAGCTGTCAGTGTGACCAGGTGGCCAAGAAGGCCAAGAGCATTCTGGCCTGCATCAAAAACTATGAGCCCACAGGGAGAGGGAAGTGAAGTCCTTTTGTACATGATATTGGTGAGGCCGCATCTCAATTACTGTGTTCAGTTTTGGTTCCCTCACTACATGAAGGACATCGAGGAGCTGAAACACATTCAGAGGTGAGCAACAGAGCTGGTGAAATGACTAGAAAACAAGATATGAAGAGTTGCTGAGAGAACTGGAGCTATTTTGTCTTGAGAAAAGGAGGCCGAAAGAAGACTGCATTGCTGTCTAAAACTGCCTAAAAGGAGGTCTCAGTGAGGAGGGTGTCAGTCACCTTTCTCAGGTAACGTGATTGGATGCAGGGAAACTACCTGCATCAGGGGAGGTTATGATTACATGTCAGGAGGAATTTCTTCATGGAAACAGCAGTTAGAAACTGGAAAAGGCTACCCGGGAAGTGATAGAGTTGCTATTCCTATAGGTATTTGAGACGTGGATGTGGCACTTAAGAACAAGGTTTAGTAATGAACTTGGTAATGTTTCATGTTGGTTGGACTTGATGATCTTCCGGGTATTTCCAACCTAAATAATTCTATAATCTATCTATCCAGCTATGTTATCATCTATTTATATCTATATCTATATCTATCTATATCTGTATCTATAATCTATAATCTACATCTATATCTATATTTATATCGTCTATATCTATCTTTATAATCTATCTCTTATCTATCTGTATCTATATATATCTGTCATCTATCTGTCATTAACATGAAATAAAATCGTAGGAATTCAATTTTGTTCAGTTTTGACTTATTATCTTAAAAGTTATTTTACTTTTGTATTTAAAATATGAAAGATAAACCTTATAATTTCATTTTATTTTTAAACTAAAAGTCCTTAAAACTTCAGCTTTGATGAAGAAGAATTATAGCTCTAATTTTCTCTTTCCAGAGGAGATAAACTACAAACCAAATGATTTGGTATATCATTGCATACATGATATCACAGATTTACAGTTAAGCTTTAAATGAAGTTTACTTTAGCTGTTATATAAAGTAACTCCTGAAATTCCTTTTGCGGTGATAGCTAACTTTAATTATGGGTGTAAATTCTGGTTTTGAATGAAATAAATGAGATGTAGAAGCATTTTTCTGAGTTTTACTCCCACATTATCTTATCAGTCAGGATTATTAGTTTTTAGCACAATATGTAATGCCTGTATTACCTTAGACAATGAAAATCAGTGCCTATACTTTTCCAGTTTTCTACATCATTCTGTCCACCTATTAACTGTTGTAATCTTGATGATCATCAGTAACTATTTTGTTCTGCATTTCAAGCAAAAACAGGAAATAACAGTCTGACACTTAATAAATTGCTACATCTTTTAGTAGCACAAATACATAATATTTTGTTAGTTGAAGATTGTTTTCTTAATTTTTAATGTACTTTTTTTCTTCTAACCAAATGAGTTTGAAATCTCACAATATATTACTGAATCGGAATCACAGAAGCACAGAATCTTCTAGGTTGGAAGAGACCTCCAAGATCACCTAGTCCAACCTCTGACCTAACACTAACAAGTCCTCCACTAAACCATATCCCTAAGCTCTACATCTAGATGTCTTTTAAAGACCTCCAGGGATGGTGACTCAACCACTTCCCTGGGCAGCCTATTCCAATGCTTAACAACCCTTTCAGTAAAGAAGTTCTTCCTAATATACAACCTACACCTCCCCTGGCGCAACTTTAGCCCATTCCACCTCATCCTGTCACCAGGCATGTGGGAGAATGGACGAATCCCCACCTTGCTACAGCTTCCTTTAAAGTACCTGTAGAGAGTGATAAGGTCACCCCTGAGCCTCCTCTTCTCCAGGCTGAACAATCCCAGCTCCCTCAGCCACTCCTCATAAGACTTGTTCTCCAGATCCCTCACCAGTTCTCTGGACTCGCTCGAGCACCTCAATGTCCTTTCTGTTTCTTCTACAAGCCAGGATGCTGTTGGCCTTCTTGGCCACCTGAGCACACTGCTGGCTTATATTCAGACTGTCAACCAACACTCTCATGTCCTCTTCCAGGCAGCTTTCTAACCACTCATCTCCCATCCTGTAGCACTGTTTGGGGTTGTTGTGCTCCAGGTGGAGGGCCCGGCACTTGGCCTTGTTGAACTTCATACGGTTGGCCTCAGCCCATCTATCCAGCCTATCCAGATCATCCTGCATAGCCTTCCTGCCCTCGAGCATCACTTTGTCACAGAAGGAGATCAGGTTCGTCAAGCAGGTCTTGCCTTTCATAAACCCATGCAGAATGGGTCTGATCGCCTGGTTGCCCTGGAAATGCCATGTGATAACACTCAAGATAATCTGCTCCATGAGCTTCCCTGGCACTGAGGTCAAACTACCAGGCCTAGAGTTTCCTGGGTCTACTTTCCAGCCCTTCTTGTAGATGGCCATCACGTTTGCTAGCCACCAGTCGACTGGGATCTCCCCTGGTAGCCCGGACTGCTGATAAATGATGGAAAACAGCTTGGCCAGTTCTTCTGCCAGTTCTCTCAGTACCCTCAGGTGGATCCCATCCGGCCCCATCGACTTGAGTACATCTGAGTTCTGTAGCAGGTCACCAACCATGTCCTTATGGATTCTAAGGGCCACAATCTGCTCCCCATCCCCTTCCACCAGCTCCGGGTATTGTGTACCCAGAGAACAACTGGTCTTGCTGCTAAAGACTGAGGTAAACTATGCAATGGTAATGTCCCCATGTTCATAATACTGAATTAGACTCCAAATTAAGATGGTAATTCTTAGGTGCATGGGTATATATAATGATAAATGATCTATGTTGCCCTTTGAATCATTTAATGATTTGGGACCTTGTGCTGAGTCGTAACTGCTGAAACGTTATTCTGCTTTGTGCATCAGTGGAATACAAATCAATACTCATGAGGGTAAGAGAGTAACTCATATTGCCTTTAAGTATAATATTCTAAGCACTTAAAACTTTTTTTTTTTTTCTTTCAGAAACTACTGATCTTATGATTACAGATAATTTTGTGGCAAGATTGTATTAAATTATTTTCCCATATTCATGAAGAAAAGTTTATCCTGACAAAAAGTAATTTTATTTCTTGGTAAGAGAACATTTTAGATCTAAATTTCTTTTAGTATTTTTCTTTTATTCTTTTATTTTTTTCTAAATTACTTTCCACAAAGCATATTTGAAATCTGTTTTTTATTATAGATTTTACTTAACACTGATAATCTACAAGTGGGTAGAAGTAATTTATTATAAGAATTTATTCAAAATTTATTATGAGGCACAATATCTGTGTTACTTTAGTGTTCACTATAAATATTGGGACAGGGAAATTGCATTTTGTGCATTCTTATTCTACGTTAACACAATTTTTTTTTTTAAAAAAAGTTTTCTTTATTTATGTACTTTCCAGATTGCAAGAAAGTAAAACCATCATTTCTTTTTTAACCTTTTCTGATATGTGTTGTTAAAAAATTGTGACAGTCAGTGACTGCAGTCTGTATTTACACAACAGATTAATTAAAAGTTAATACTGCAATAGCATCAATACTACTGGAATCAAGTACTGCATTACGAGAAAGATTTTAGAGCTGCCAGTCAGATAAAGGTTTAATTAAGTAATAATTTCAGAATAAATTATATAACTCTGGTATATGCAAGCTTTCTGAATGCAGAAGGAATCTTTTGTCTTTACTAACACTGGTACACTGTCCTGATTCCAGGAATTCATTCCTGAATTCTGGGATTGGATTAAATGAGAGTAATTGACTAGTATGAAGTTTCTTCTAGAGCTAAGACCACACTCAGAAGCTTAGAGCATTCATTGCTTTACTATCTGCTTGAGACAAGAAGGTTCTGTCCTGTCTGCAGATTTCTTGGCTTTTACAGAAACATGGTACTATTTTACCTGTGCGCTGCATCTGTAGGTACAGTAAGGGGTCTTCATTGAATGTGTAACTTTGTCTAATGATTTTCCTTCTGTGCAAAGAGATTAATTCCGCCCTCTGAATAAAATTGGTACATGCTGCTTCTGAGGTCAAAAACTTAAGGAATTAACTACTAAAATACTTTCTGATCGTTCCTAATACATTCCGTCCATAGATAGTTATCATCTAATGTTGGTCTTTTTGTTCAATTTACAATAGCGTGTCATTTACAATCATGTTAAGAGGTTGTGTATTAATATGAAGTGATGTTGATAAATTTGAGAAATACTAGGAAAACAATCACAAGGAGCTATGATTTCTGTTCATCTTAAATTGTGTGCCAGTTATTTGTTCCTTTAATTCACAGCCTACAGTTGATACAGCAGACATAGGAGCAGTACCTTTTTATTATTTTTACCATCTTTTTGTCTTTTAAATTACAACTTTTCAAAATTTTCTTAAGATTAATGTAACTATGATTCTTGTCATTAATATAAGATTACATTTGTAGCCTTATAACATGTATGTTGCTACAGATTAAATACACAAATACAATTGCAAGAAATGTAGAAGCCTTTGGCAAGAACATGCAACATTTGTTAAAAAGCCTATGCTTTCTTGGTTGCTTATAGACTTAAGGAGATATTTCATTTGTAGGTTTTGCTGACTGGACTAAACAAACAAACAAACAAACAAAAAACAACAACAACAACAACAACAACAAACACAAACCAAAACAAGCAACAACAAAAACAGCACAACTACTTTAAAAGTATAAACATGAGTTCTATTTTGTGATGCTCTCCATGCTTCAGCAAACTATAGCAATGATAATTAAGCTAGATATTCCTAGTTTTGAAAAGGAGACACTAGGGAATGGGTCTCCATTCAAAAGACAGCCATGAAACTTTCATCACCTTCCTTACACTGTATTAAGCATTCTAAAATATTCAGAAATAGTTAACAATCAATGCTTATGACTATTTATACAGATGGTCTTTTTTGGATGGAAAATATGTAGTCAGCTACAATAAGTAAAAATATATCTCTGAGTTTTTAATTAACTTCTTTATAGTGATTGCTGTGGTTTTATCTTGCATTATTTTATTCACAATTAGAATTTGGAATAAGTTTTATTTTTCATATTTCAGAAATACATGCTGTTAACACAAGCACTTTTAGATCACATTAAGAGCAGAAACTATTTTTAGTGAAATATTCCTCTAAATTCTTTTCTATATAAATAAATACTAGTGAAGAACAGATTTGCACTCTTATAGGGAGTTCAATCTTGGGTATGACTGTTTATAATGAATAATGTTATCGATGCTATTTATTTGACTATATGCAGTATACAATGTTTAGCACATTTACAAATATCAGTAAGACTTGGAGTCAGAGGGGTATAGTGTTGGTCAACTTCTGTTATTCCCAAATGTCTACAGGGACATGGAAGGGAAAAATTAAAATGGTTGCTGCCTACCTAAATACAGGAGTGTGTATCATAGAATCATGAGTGGTTTGGGTTGGAAGGGACCTTAAAGGTCATCTAGTTCTAACCTCCCTGTCATGGGCAGGGACACCTTTTGCTAGAACAGGTTGCGCAAACAATTCCATTTCCATGAATACAGTTTAAGAGAGGGACGGATGTCCCTTGGATGGATGTCCAAGCCTTGGCTGGTTTTTATACCTCTAGGGTACACCAGTGTCTCTGTGCAGCCACCCAGCATCAGTGGTGAGCTAAAGTCCGAACACTTGTCCCCTCATTTATGATAAGAGAGTAACCTTAGACTGTATCTACATGGACAGTAGCATGTACCCTCAGACTTCACAAAGTGTATCAGTGTGCTTAGCAGTCACTACGCAGAGCTCTTAGATGTCTCAAAATGTGTTGTCCGTGTGAGCTACACACTTTGGCAGACATGATTTAATAGCTGCTAAGAGAAGCCAGGCTGCAATGTTCATTCCAGCCCACCTGGGCCCAGCCAGGCCGGACCAGACCAGCCAATAGAGCCAAGGCACTCCCCTGACTGGCCCTCAGCCCAGGCTGGAGCAGTGCTGTGCAGCATTCCCCACAGGAGCTTGTGTGCATGTATGTATGCATGTGAGCAGGCAAAACTCACGTTTATATGTTACACACTGACAAACACACACACAAAGAAGTGTACATTTGGTTTTTTTTTTTTTTTTTTTTTTTTTTTTTTTTTTTTAAAGTCCCTTTAGAACATGGGGGTCATGACGTAATATTTGCTTTTCTCTTTGAGAGAAGAAAGAGAAAACACTAGAAAGTGGATGGAAGAAGCTAGCTATGACAGCATTGTCTGTATTGTCCCATGGTCTTTCTTCACCTGTGTCTTTATTATTTTGATTTTGTTTTTCAATATAGCAAATTTCATAAGAAGCTGTCTAGGATCATGTCCATCAACACTTAAGTATTAGCTACAGCTTCTGCAAAATATCCATTCTTCCAGTGAAACACACATGGAGCTCATTTGTAAAGACAACAATTTGAGATAAAATTCAGACAAATACCACCAGAGACACTATGAAAATGTGATAGTTTTGTTATGCTTTTATTTGTTATTTATTTTTTTCCTAAAAATAGATTTCCTAAAAAAGATTCTTGAGAATGCTCATACAGAGTATGTAGGATCCTTGTGTACAACAAGCTCGTCAGTTCTCCATACAGAAAATATTTACACCAGAAGTACAACAAATTTCCAATTGGTTATTGTCAGAGAATAATGTTCATTTGCAAGTTGTCTGTTATCTCATAGAAGCTGTACAGAGAGGAATTGCCCATACGTCTGAGAAAACACTGGTCTCCATAAACAAAGACATCTTTCAGCCATTCTAAATTTTCTTTTATGTGTTACTTGTGGGACAACGAATTGATGAATAACAACTTTTAATGCTGGACAGTTCAGATTCTGGATCCTTTCGTTACAATGTTCCATTGGGGAAAAACAAAACAAAATGAAACAACAACAACAAAAAAGTGACTGTGTAATGAAAAGCACCTCATAAAGCATATTGACAAAAATTAAAAGGTAGTTTCTCTCAACCATTTAACTTTTCAGAGAGTTGGAATAACAGCTGAATTCTTTCTTTGGCATTTAATCTGTACATATTTCAAAACAAATAAATTGGATATATAGTGATTTCAGCAAAAGTGCATCCACTTTTTAGATACCTACCAAAATAATGAAGGCATTTAACATATTGTATAAACTTTGGAAACCAAGTTATCATATTTGGCCCAACAATGGGAGAGAGGTTGTTTAGAAAGAAAGAAAAAAGGCAAGATAGAAAAAAAAAAAAAAAAAAAAAAAAAAAAAAGTGTTATGTCAGTTTCACCTTGTGATTTAAGCTGATCAGCTGATGTTAAGCTGCTGTCCCTTGGCTGAGACCTGTTCCCTTCCTTCAATAGTTTTCTTTCTTTCCCTTCTTCTGTTTAGTTTGGTTTGGTTTAGTTTAGTTCAGTTGTGGTGGTTTTACTTGGGTGGGTGGCCTAGCTCCACTACAGCTCCACTACACTCCCCCTCCGCAAAGAGGAATGTAGAGAAAAATGCGATGAAAAGAGCTGAAGGGTTGAGATAAGGATGAGAAGATCACACAGTAATTATTGTGATGGGCAAAACAGACTCAGCACAAGGAGGCAGTAAGATTTACTACCTATTACTAAAAAGCTAAAAATGCTTTTAAGCTTTACTATGTTAAATATATAAATCACCGTTTAAATCAGTTGTTCACCAAATAAGAGGATATAACATTATATTAAAATGCATCTCTCTCTCTCCCCCTCCTATTCTTCCAAGATCAAGACTTTGATTAATGGTCTATATCATCCCTTCAAAAATAACTAAGACTATCTCCTTCACTATATACATGATTCCCCCTTAAAAAAAGTTTAGGCAGACTATTTTTTTTTTTTTTGGGGGGGGGGGGGGGGGGGGGGGGGGGGGGGCAGGGAAACTACACTTATATTGTTTTTATAAACTTAATGCTCAAGCTAATATATGTTTATAGCCAAGCACAGCTTTCAGGAAATTTGACTACAATAGATTGTTTTACACATCAGGAGACTTAAGACAGCTTGTCAAGTTATAGAAAATACAAGAGATCCTGATGTTCTCTTTGTTCCTGAGAAAACTCACCCTGTGAGGCATACATTTTCTGTCAAAGCTGTTGGGTAACACATTGTGAAAACAGCACTTGTAGAATCAATTTCTCTGCACCCACTCACAGTAAATTTCTAACACTTGCACTACAATAGGAAAAGACTAAGAAAAATACAGCAAAATCACCTGAAACAAAAAACAGTCATTCAAAATTTAACACAAGTCAACTGCCTGATTATGGTCTTATGCCTAGCACCTGTATCCACATTGCTAACACAATCTGATCTTCTATCAGTATCATATTTCACTCTATGTTAGATGATTCTTAATTAGTTTCTGTGAAGATGAGAGGAATCCTTCTGATCAGATCAAAGATTCATTTCCCCAGTATCCGGACTCCAGAGGTTGTCAGGAGAGACCAAAAACCTGAAGCTTCCCACTTCTGGCTGGCTCTGAATGTTCTGGCTGGTAGCATCACTCCGATTATCACCACCTTTACCCCCTGCTGCCAAACCTCTTCCATCATTACTGCTGAGGTTGCCTTAGATAATAATGCACACTATTACCCTACTAACAGTACCACAGGGCTGTTACCACTCACATCTGCACTACCACCAGAACTTGTATCTGATCATCAGAAGATCTTCAGAAGATCATTCTGAACATCAGAAGATCTTCTCATCAGACTGCTACCAGTCCTGACCAGGCAGCTATCCATCTCATCTGAGGAAAGAAGCTCCACTAGGAGATCTTAGTAACAAGGAGCCTATTTTCTTTCTGTTCTCATGTCTGCATTAAAGTATGTTGTAAATCAAATTAGGACTTTGGACTGTATGTTAAATGTAATATATTCATCTTTGAACATTTAGTCTGTGAATGTCAGAAATGGCATTCTCTCAAAATAATCTGAAAAAACTGTGGAAAGCAATCTCTTTGTTTCCATCATTAGTTTGCTACACTATTTTGAAATTGTAAGACAGAAACTAAATACATCTATTTGTCATTTTAATTTTAAGGTGACAAATGTACACCTAAAAAGGCATCACTTTGTTAAATTTATGTTGCTGGGGCATCTGTACATCTACATGGAAGAAATCTATGTACAGAGGGAAGATGCAAAGTACCAGATTAGCAGTTTCTAACTGGAACTTTGTACCACTTTTATTGGTTCTTAACGTATTGGCATTAGGTTCTTTAAAGGAAGCCGAACCTCTGCCAGTCTTCAACTTCTCTTGAAAATCAGATCCTATCAGTTTGAGTGTACTCTTCAATATGAGAAAATACATCACTGAAAATTTGTTATTGATCTTTCTGGCTTTTATGTTTTTGAGGCCAGAGGGAATTCATCCAGGGAATAAAGGTAGATTTATTTGAGAGCTCAGATGACATCCATTTTATTCTGGCCTATCAACAAACATTTTCAGTCTGCCCAGCTGTTTCTTTAATCCACTGGATGCTTAAATCAGGAAACATGTTAGCAATGACCTTTTCTGCTAAGACTTATAGTTGATTTTAGATGCTTATCAGTAATGAAAAATGTAGAGCTTTTTTTCAGACCAAACAAAACCCTATCAGATAGTCCCAAATCTACATAGCTAGAACAACCCAAAAGAAATAATTTCAGTGGGTCCAGACTGGAATAAGTTGCATCAGAATCCAATTTGAACTTGGAAAAATATGTTGTACATTATACATGGAAAATAATGGAATAATTTATTTTCTAGCTCATATCTGTGGTGACCCCCGGGGGCTCAAAAAAAAAAGGGGTGATTTTTTTTTTTTTTTTTTTTTTTTTTTTTTTTTTTTTTTTCCTGGAGTACTGAAGCAAAGATGATAAATAAGTGCAAGAAGATTCCCCACCCTCCTTCTCCCCTCCTCCCCACCTCTCTCCCATTGGGAGTTACTTTTAATTTTAAAATGGGATGTAAAGCATTTATTTTATGGAAAAGCCAATCATGACATTGTTAGTGGAAAAGAGATGGTACTATGAAATACAAAACAAACAAACAAACAAAACAAAACAATAACAACAACAAAGACAGTAAAACCATAGCACTCTGTGAAATGCACTTTAGCATTAACCATGAAATCTTACGAAATTTCACAACCACCCTTGGCTTAGAAGGCATGTTAGTGTTGGCTTAGGGAATAGTTAGAGTCATGGCTTGTAAAGATTCTAGATATTCTCTGCTATTACATTCTACATCTTTGGCTCTAAGTGGACATATTCACATTGGAATTACCCCAAAACATGTCATTCTTCACTTGCTTCTTGATACAAACACCCAGTAGATTATAATAGCAGTTGGGTAGATGATAAAACAAGCATACAACCTGGCAGGTTGCATATCGGTTGTTGTGTCGATGGACACCTACAGAATTTGAGAAACTTAAGGGCATTAAAAAATTAGTTTCAGGTGTTGCAGCCTAAAGAATCTCAAGAACTGGTGTAATATTTCTGATTCCTTAAGAAATCTAGTACAAGGCTAACCTTCCACTTTCAAGCTGAGTCAATGACATTGTTTCTCTTCTCTAACTGGGCATGCCTAATAACAGAATAAATCTACAATCAAAACAGGACTAGCAGCTATGATTACAGTGGGGAGATTGTTAGATTTCAGGTTCTTCATTTTGACAGTATCGATCATAAGACAATAACAGTAAATCCTTTATTTACTGAGAAGGAAAGAGAGAGAGAAAGAAAGAGAGAGAAAAGGAAAGAAAAAAAGAGAGAAAAGGAAAGCAAGAAAAGGAAGGAAGGAAGGAAGGAAGGAGGGAAGGAAGGAAGGAAGGAAGGAAGGAAGGAAGGAAGGAAGGAAGGA
>CM021797.1:76863863-76879319 GCA_011076525.1 Nettapus auritus
TGCTTGCTTGCTTTTTTTTTTTTCTTTCCTACTTTCCTTATTTCATTCTTTTCTTCATTATTTCATTCTTTCCTTCTTTTTTTTTATTCCTATCTTTTCCAAGAGATTGACTTTGTTGTTGCTTGATTTTGCATAGAGATTTTGGTCCTTTCTGCCAATGCCTACTTCTTTATATTTCAATTACTAGTCATTATTTCATGTTATGTTCTCTATTACATTACTTTTTTAAGAAGAATATAATCTTCTAAACACTCTTATCCACTCAAATTATATTTCTCAGTTTTGCACCAGAAAGTATTGCTAGATTTTTCTTGAGAAGTTAATATGTTTAGCAAGAAGTCTTAAGTCCAAGAAACCATATTTTAATAAACTGTGAGCTGAACTCTTACCTCTCATCGTAATGTTCAACATTTAAAAAATAGAAAATCATTAGATTTACAATATATTGAGATTCACAGAGTCCTTTAGAGTATTCTCTGACACATTCTTTTGAGAGTCTACATAATCAGTAATATTTTTAAGAAACCAGAATAACTGCACTGTGGACATTTGACTGAAAATCTGTTATTTCAAGGAGAAAAAAAAAAAAAAAACAAACAACAGTTTAAATGGATATCTTTCATTTCCTTACTCAGAAAATGCACACACACACACACACACATACACACACACACACACCATTATTCCTCATAATTCATAACTCCCAAAGTAAAAAATTACAGCTTACGAACTGTGTGTATTCTTATTCTACACATGAGTGAGAGAAGCTAATGCAATTTAGATGTTGTATAGTTAGAAGATTAAGCTATAGATGGGAGTATATTCATTTAAAGGACACATTTTCACATTCTTTTGTCTAGTGACTTCCTTTCTTGTCTGTCCTTGTCTTTCCTAGACATACCTCATTTTACACTTGCATCTCACACTCCTTTATTTTCATACCATGTGCACCATAATCCACAGACTAGAAGTAAAAGGTTTGTGTGGGTGAAAATTACATCTTGCTAAGCAGATGTGACAGTAAGTTAATTGTAAGGCAGTATCGGAAGTCTTTGCAATTCAATTGCTAATTATTTATCTTTATTAACTTCATGACATTATCTATTTCTCAGTTATCTTTTTTAACATTGAACTAGATTAAAAAATCCCAGCTCGTCACAAAATTACCACTTTGAAGCTTCCTGCTGATTTGATTTGCACTACTGCAGAGTTCTTCTTTTCTCTCTCTCTTTTTTTTTTTTTTTTTTAATAGCTTATGATCTTGATAAAGGTCAACAAATGAAACATATAATTTGTCTTTCTGTTCTTTAACTAATACAGAGCACAGCAACAAAACCCAGAAGACACAGAAATTTAGCTTCATCATTCTCCTCTTGGAAAACCGCTCCAACCTGCAACTGCTGCAACATTGATAATGATGTTCTCTATTGACTGCTCTTCTAGAAATACTCATTACTTTTGCTTACCTGGTGCTTCATTTTAGAAAAAGAAAATCCTTTTCTTTGTGGTCTTATCCTAGTACTCAAAAGATTTGGGTTCAGAAGTCAATAGACGAAGGCAAATATCTGAATGGAGGATGCAAAGAGAACAAAGCCAGGCTCTTTTCAGTGATGTCCAGTGCAAGGATAAGATGCAATGCACACAAACTGGAACACAATGTGTTGCCTCTGAAGAACAGGAAGAAATTCTTTACTGTGCAGGTGACTGAGCAATAGAATAGCTTGCCCAAATAGGTTGCGGAGCTTCCCACCTTGGAGATCTTCAAAAAGTGTCTGGACATGGCCTTGGGATACCTTCTTAAGGTGTCCTTGCATGATCAGGGGAGTTGGATCAGATGACCTCCAGAGGTCCCTTCCAACCTCAACTATTCTGTGATCTGTCATTCAGATAATTCTCTCATATATGGAAAACAAAACAAAACAAACAAAAAAAACCCTCTAGTATTAACACTGCTGTGGATCTTGTTAATAATTTATTAATGTATAAAAGTATGTACAATCCATTGGTTTTGGACTGTGATGCATTGTAATGATTAGAGGAAGACTGAAGCACATATGTACTAACTTAAGTCTCCAAGTTTTCTTATCTCCAATTCTTAGCCAAGAAACGGATGTATTTTGTTGGTCAAACTACATAAAAATACCCTTTACATTTTTCTGTAAATGAATGGATCTCTCTTCCTCTTTTGCACTCATATTTTGTGACATGTTCAGTTACATACGTTACATAAGTTTTGTACTTCTTGACAGATTTATGGTAGCTTATGATAGTTGTATTGTTGACAAGGCAAAACTGTCATTTCTTAGTCTCTTTCTGTGTATGATAGTGCTTACGTGTCGAATTCTTCCCTGTGTATTACTACAGTGATAAGTATTCTCACCACAGAAAATCCTGTGCTTACAATGTCAAAGGAGGAGTACAGTTGAGGCAGAACATATATATATATATGTATATATATATATATGCAGCTATGTATAGAAGTAGTTAAAGTAGTTGGGTAGGATTTGCAATCCCACTGAAAATGTATGAGAACATGAAAACACTGTACAATGGGATTTTCTTTCTCAGATGATTCCAGTTTGAGTTTAAATATAGGTTAGACAGGCGCAGTGGGTTTATGTGGCAAGGTTTTGGTAGCACGGACCTGCAGGGGTGGCTTCTGTGAGAAGAATCCAGCAGCTACCCCATAAGAGCCAATTTCAGCTGGCTCCAAAGTGACCTGCTGCTGGCCAGAGCCAAGCCAATAAGTGGTGTTGTTTGAGCGTCTGTGAAAGCAGATTGAAGAAAAGGAAAAAAAAAAATTCTGCACAACAGCAGCTTAGAGAGTGAGGAGAGAGAACCAGCCCTGCAGCCCCCAGGTGAGTGCAGCTGGATGGCAGGAGGTGTTCCAGGCATGCAGCAGCAGTTCCCCTGTGGCCTGTGGAGAGGCCCCTGGTGGAGCACGCAGCCTATGGGACCCACACAGAGTAGATCTTATAAAGAGATACTTAAAACCAACACGTGAGTCAAACTGTTTGCATATTTTGAGGAACAACATTCATAAATTAAAACAGCTTTTTTTTTTTTTTTTTTTTTTTTTTTTTTTTTTCTCTTTATAGCAAAGTATAAAAGAGGTTTGCCTAGGTTCACGTTTTTTCCCTCATAGAATAATTAAGGAAAAGAGAGGTGAACTTTCCACTTATCAGAGTGGACATCCCTATAACATGTATAGCTTTCCAAAGGAAGATGTCCAGATGCTGGGGCTACAAAGTATCTATGCCAGTCTAAAATAGCATAGAGTATTTTTCCAAGAAACAGGAAAGTCTAATGGACTTTACTTTCTCTGCTGGGTACCAAAAAAGCACACCCAATGTACATGATTTTCTGTTATGCTGAGAAATCACTGACTCTTGTGAGGTTCATTGTGTTTTATTTAAACAGGCTGAAATCACAGCTCAAATTACATATTAACATAACTGAGGATAGTCTTAATTGTACAATACTTGTAAAAAATTAAAAATACAGCCCTCGCAAACCCAGGCTTATCAGTTCTGTAAAAATATGTACACGTATAATATTACAGTTTAGATCATAAAATACAGGACAGGATTTAGCAGTGCCCAGTTTAAATTTGAAATTGGATGAAAAATAATATATATTTATAGTTATAATTTTATCCACTCTTGTTGATGTTAAGAAGAAACAAAGTAATTCCCTAATTTATTGGATTATTTTACCTAGAACACTGAAATTGCTATTTTTGGAAAAAGTGATGTAGTTCCTGCAAGCCAACCTAGAGATGAGTCTTGCTAAAGAGATAAAGGATAATAAGAAGGGTTTTTTCAAGTATGTAAACAGCAAAAGGAAGACTAGGGATAATGTGGGTCCCTTGCTGAATGAGGGGGGTGTCCCTGTCACGGAAGACACCAAGAAGGTGGAGATACTGAGTGTTTTCTTTGCTTCAGTCTTTGCTTCAAGGACACTCCCCCAGGACTCCTTGCCCCTGGCAAGAGGACAAAGGGTCTGGGATATGGAGGACTCCCCCCTGGTTGACGAGAGAGTGGTTCAGGAGTGGGCTCAATGCACACAAATCCATGGGTCCCAATGGGATGCATCTGCGTGTGCTAAGGGAGCTGACAGAGGTGGTTGCTGAACTGCCCTCTTACCATCTTTGAAAGGTCCTGGAGAATGGGTGAGGTACCTGAAGACTGGAGGATAGCCAGTGTCACTCCGGTCTTCAAGAAGGGCAGGAAGGAGGATCCAGGAAACTACAGGCCAGTCAGTCTCACCTCTGTCCCTGGAAAGGTATTGGAGCAGCTTGTTCTGGATGCCATCTCCAAGCAATTGGAAGAGCGGAATGTTATGAGGAGTAGTCAGCATGGATTCACCAAGGGGAAGTCGTGCTCCACCAACCTCCTTGCCTTCTATGATGGCATCACCAGCTGGGTAGATGGGGGGAGAGCAGTGGATGTCATCTACCTTGACTTTTGCAAGGCTTTCAATACTGTCTCCCATTACATCCTACAAGCAAAGCTGAGAAAGTGTGGGATAGAGGAGTGGACAGCGAGGTGGGTTGAGAACTGGCTGACTGACTGAGCTCAGAGGGTGGTGATCCAAGTCCGGCTGGAGGCCTGTGACTAGTGGTGTTCTCTAGGGGTCGGTGCTGGGTCCGGTCTTGCTCAATATTTTCATCGACGACCTCAATGAGGGAATAGCGTCTGCCCTCAGCAAGTACGCCGACGACACTAAGCTGGGAGGAGTGGCTGACTCACCAGAAGGCTGTGCTGCCATTCAGCAAGACCTGGACTGGCTGGAGAGATGGGCAGGAAGAAACCAGATGTGGTTTAATAAGAGCAAGTGTAGAGTCCTGCATCTGGGAAGGAAAAACCGGAAGTATCAGTACAGGCTAGGGGACGACCCGCTGGAGAGGAGCTCTGAGGAGAAGGACCTGGGGGTCCTGGTGGACGACAGCTTGACCATGAGCCAGAAGTGTGCCCTCGTGGCCAAGAGGGCTAATGGGATCCTGGCATGCATTAAAAGGACTGTGGCCAGCAGGTCAAGGGAGGTGATTCTCCCCCTCTACTCTGCCCTGGTCAGGCCTCACCTGGAGTACTGTGTCCAGTTCTGAGCTCCCCAGTACAAAAAAGACAGGGATCTCCTGGAAAGAGTGCAGCAGAAGGCCACAAAGATGATACGGGGCCTGGAGCATCTTCCCTCTGAAGAAAGGCTGAGAGACCTGGGTCTGTTCAGCCTGGAGAAGAGAAGACTGAGAGGGGATCTCATCAATGTGTACAAATACCTGAGGGGTGGGAGACAGAAGGATGTAGCCAACCTCTTCTCAGTGGTTTGTGGGGATAGGACAAGGGGCAATGGCCGCAAGATAGAGCACAGGAAGTTCAGCACCGACATGCGAAAGAACTTCTTCATGGTGAAGGTGACGGAGCACTGGAACAGGCTGCCAAGGGAGGTTGTGGAGTTTCCTTCTCTGGAGATATTCAAGGCCCGTCTGGACGGCTACCTGGGCAACCTGCTCTGAGGAACCTGCTTTGGCAGGGGGGTTGGACCCAATGATCTTTCGTGGTCCCTTCCAGTGCCTACAGTTCTGTGATTCTGTGATTCTGTGATTCTTTGACACTTCAAGGGCATAGTACAAAACAATTTCAGAAATCTTTGCAGAATATTATCCTTAAATATACTTCCAGCTTTTCTTGCCAATGCAGCATCTACTCTCCTATTCTTGCTGGTTCCTAAATAAGAGACTTTCTCTTTTTGTTTTATCACGTTAAACTATCTATACCTTAAAAGGACTTTGACCCTCTCATCCAACCAGTGACTGACTGCATGATATAATCACTCAATACTAGTATCTCTCCTAAAGAAAGGAAATAGATAATACAATAAAAATACATGAGTATGCTGAGTCAAGAAAAAATTTGTTATAGAAAAGCAATCTATGATACATTCTTACTTGATTTTTTTTTTTTTCTAAAAGAACTACATGATTTTCGTACAATGTGTGGTCAGAATTTCATTATTTCATTCCTGTTGCTCTAATCTAGCTTTTTTTTTTTTTTTTTTTTTTTTTTTTTTTTTTTTTTTTTTTTGAGTGAATTCTAATTATCTGCAATAAAAATAAATTATATGACTCCTGAAAAGATAAATAAAAAATCCCGGTAAATAACGTCACATCTTCACAACTTTCTGTAAGTGAGATTTGAAATACGGGAAAAGTTCTGGTTAGAGAGTGATAGTTTAGATAATATCTTTTTCCTTGAGGTCACTTATTAGATTAATTTATAATTGACTTACTAAAGGTTCTACTGATTACGAAGTAGACTTTTTAGTGCCTTTTTTATAATAATGCTTGTAGGATAGTCAGATAAAAATGTCAGACCCCAGAAAAAGCCAGAATACTGGATATTTCCTTGCACATGGAAGCATCTTTCTGAGCATTTGTTTCTAAATAGTACTACATTTTTCTTTCCCAGATTATGACTCTTTTTATTTGTGGACATTTATCAGAGTTAACTTCTGGCAGAACAAGCAAGTGCTGAGCAGGCAATATACATTTATAGTGCAATGTTCTGAAAGGAGAAACAGATCCTAAAGGAATGTATTCGTGTACAGCATATATTCTTATTTCTCTGAGAAATACATTATTTATCTGGTACTACAGTTCTACTAACCAAAATGTCTTCATTCAAACCCCTTTGAAGTGAAACAAATTCACATATTTATCATTTATTTTGGACTTCTCAGTGTATGAAACCTAAAATATTTTTGAAAGAGTCTTAAAAGGAAACCATAAGCTAAAATAATATTCTCGTTAACCTATATGGGAATTAATTATTTATTTAATTTGGATATAATATATAGTGTTGATACCACGTACAGTCATAGTTTCACATTTTCCTTACAAGCTGCTACTTAGTTTCTTCAGAATCTTGACAAATTTTGATTCTTTGAACAGGATTTTTTTTTTTTTTTTCATTTTGCTAATTATCTCAGTTATTTTACTATACAGGCACATTACAGGCAGTATACACAGGCACATTTCCTAATTGTTCTGTGTTGATTGTGGTGTGTATGGATACAGTGATCTAGTGTTGAAATTCTGAGGCAGATCTAATGATCATCATCCTACTTCAGTTGCTTTATCTCCAAATTTTTGAATTCCTAGTAACAATTTTTGATACGTTTGTTTCTCTTGTAACAACGAACTATTTATTGGATTTCACGTCTAGGAAAAGAAGTTTGTTACTACAAAATTTATACTGGATATATGTATTTTATCTTGCAC
Source organism: Nettapus auritus (assembly GCA_011076525.1). NCBI lineage: Eukaryota > Metazoa > Chordata > Aves > Anseriformes > Anatidae > Nettapus > Nettapus auritus. Next base: position 76,871,143 of record CM021797.1, read on the forward strand.
ATTTAAGCTTTACCACTTCTTCCGCAACATTTACACACATAGAGTCAGTCAGAAAGAGAGTAAATAATGAATCACAGTCTAAATTATAGAAAAACTAGCACTGAAAATGTGAAAGGATATAACGATAAAAAGGTTTTGAGTGTTTCTGATGATCTCTCTATATTTGTATACATAAGGCTCTATACACTAACGTAACACACAATGATACCACACACTTTTAATGTGCTCATATTAATAATAGTGAAATGATTCAATCCAAAATCATATCTGTACCTTTATATGTCATTTGATGTCAAGTGTTTTTATGTGTTAATGTATGTCTACAGTAACAATATAGGCACTCATCCTAAGCTATTTACAGGTACACTGGAACTATCACAATTTCTCTGTGACTGAGTAATTGGACAGCCATTTTGAGAAATACTTATGCTGCTTTTTAAAATTATTAAGTGCCAGAGACTAAAAGCATAAACACTAATATGATCCACTGTAGGATTTAAATTTTTATATGGAATATATATATCATTCTTACATAAAGTCTCAAAGATTTCCTAATATGTCAACTAATAGTACCGTGGTATACACTAGAAGAAGAATGAAGCATAGATTTTTTTAATTTTATTTCATTTCTTACAATGACAATTACAAGAAATGAAAATAGACATTAGTCATACATAGGATTATTTGTTGTTTCCTATCTAAATGCATAGATATTAACATGTGAAATTTGTTTTTGTCCATTGCTTATTCTCCTCTGAATCAGGAATTCTGTGTCATAAAGTAGACTTCTCTGTCCTGGCCATTGTGTTATAGCTCTCCTCTGCTCTTGTGAGTGGATTATAAAATTCTCTGTTTTATCAACCACAAGAGCTGTTATGTTAGCACAGATTAACAATTCCAGTGTGAAAATAAATGTGTCTCACAGGACCACATGTCAGTTATTAAGTCACCATTTTCCATTTCATCATCATGTTCTTCCTCTAAACGTACTAGCTCAGAAAATTTGGAAGCTGTTTTTCTGAGACATAGATGATTTTTAATTCTCTAAACACATGTACAGGGTCTTAGTTACAACATTATTAGTGATGTTTGGGGTATATTTTACCTAAATATTTGTATTATCTATTAAAGAAAACATTTATTTCCCATCTCTTGCATACATATGACAATTATAAAATCATGGAATCATAGAATCATAGAATGGATTGGGTTAGAAGGGACCACAAAGATCATCTAGATCCAAACTCCTAGTTACAGGCAGGGACACCTCCCACTAGATCAGGTAGTTCTGAGCCTCATCCAGCCTGGTTTTGAACACCTCCAGGGATGGGGCTTTGTAGTGGGTTTACATAGCAAGATTTTGGTAGCAGGGGGCCATAGGGGTTGCTTCCGTGAGAAGGAACTAGAAGCTGCCCCATGTTTGGTAAGGGCCCCATTACTGACCAGAGCTGAGCCAATAAGTGATATTGTTTTGCGCCTCAGTGAGAGCATATTTAAGACAGGAAAAAAAAAAGCTGCGCCACACAGCAGCTAGGAGAGCGAGAGGAGTGAGGAATGGCCTTGCAGGCACCAAGGTCAGTGAAGAAGGAGAGGAGAGTTGCTCCAGGTGCCGGAGCAGAAGTCCCCTGCAGCCTGTGGTGAGGACCATGGTGAAGCAGGATGTCCCCCTGCAGCCCATGGAGTACCACGGTGGAGCAGGATTTCACGCTGCAGCCCGTGGAGGGGACCACGGTGGAGCAGGTGGACCTGCACCGACAGAGACTGCAGCCTGTGGAAGACAAGAAGCCTGTGGGCAAAGAGGGACCGTGAAGGAGCGGCAAAGACAAAGCACTAGTAGACTGACCGCAACCCCACTTCCCCGTTCCACTGCGCTGCTCAGGGGAAGGAGGTGGAAGAGGGTGGATGGAGGGGAAGGTGTTTTGGTTTCTTTCCTTTGTTTCTCGCTTCTCTAGCTTTTTAGTAATAGGCAATAAATCTTACTATCTCCCTATGCTGAGTCTGTTTTGCCTGTCACAATAATTACTGTGTGATCTCCCTGTCCTTATCTCAGCCCTTCAGTCCTTTTCATCATATTTTCTCCCTGTTCCTCTTTGAGGAGGGGGAGTGAGAGAGCGGTTGTGGTGGAGCTCGGCCACCCACCCTAGTAAAACCACCACAGGCATCCACAACCTCTCTGAGCAACATGTTCCAGTGCCTCACCACCTACTGAGTAAAGAATTTCCTCCTAGCTTCTAATCTAAATCTCCCCTCCTTTAGTTTAAAACCATTCCCCTTTGTCTTGCCATTATCTGACTGAGCAAAAAGTTCTCCATCTTTTTTATAAGCCCACTTTAAATATTGAAAAGCTGCAATAAGGTCACCCCAGAGCCTTCTCATCTTCAGACTGAACAACCCTAGCTCCCCCAGACTTTCTTCACTTGCTCCAGCTCTGTGGTTGACTTTGTGGCCCTCCTCTGGACCTGCTCTAACAGATCGACATCCTTCTTGTGCTGGGGCCTCCAGACCTGGATGCAGTACTCCAAGTGGGGTCTCACAAGGGTTGAGTAGAGGGGGACAATCACTTCCCTTGACCTCTTGCCCACGTTTCCCTTGATGCAGCCCAGGATGCAGTTGGCCTTCTGGGCAGCAGCGTGCACTGCTGGCTCACATCAAGCTTTACATCCACCAGAACCCCCAGGTATTTCTCTGCAAGGCTGCTCTCCATGAGTTCTTCTCCCATTCTGGACTCATGTCTGGGATTGCCCTGGTCCAGGTGCAGCACCTCGTACTTTGATTTGTTGAACCTCATTAGGTTCTCATGGGCCCACTTCTCAAGCTTGCCCAGGTCCCTTTGGATGGCTTCCTTTCCTTTTCTTGTATCAACTGCACCACTCAGCTTGGTGTCATCTGCAAACTTGCTGAGGATGCACTCGATCCCACTGTCCATATGACTGATAAAGATATTAAATGGTACCTGTCCCAGGACAGGCCCCTGAGGTACAGTGCTTGTCACTGGCCTCCACTTGGACATAAAGCTGTTGACCAGCACTCTTGGAGTGCGACCTTCAAGCCAACTCCTTATCCACTGAATGGTCCAACCATCAGATCCTTATCACTCCAATCTGGAGACCAGGATGTCATGTGGGACCATGTCAAAGGCCTTGCAGAGTCTATGTAGATGACATTGATAAGTCTTCCTTTGTCAGCTGATACAGTCACTCCACCCTAGAAAGCCACCATATTGCTCATGCACGATTTGCCCTTGGTGAAGCCATGCTGGCTGTCTCGGATCACCTCTTTGTCTTGCATGTGTGCTGACATTGCTTCCAGGAGGATCTGTTCCATGATCTTGCAAGGCACAGATGTGAGGATCACTGGTCTGTAATTCCCCACGTCCTCCTTTCTACCATTTTTTTGAAAAAAAGGGAGTGATATTTCCATTTATCCAGTCACCAGGGACTTTGCCTGACTGCCAGGACTTTTCAAATATGATGGAGAAAGGCTTGGAGACTACATCAACTAATTCCTTCAGCACTCTGGGATACATGGGCCTCATAGGCTTGTACTTATTCAGTATCATTAGGTGATCTCGAACCTGATCTTCACTTACAGTGAGTGAGACTTTGCTCTGGCAGCTTCCATCTACAGGTTCAGAGAAATGAAAGACTTGGGAATCCTGACTATCACTGAAGACCAAAACAAAGAAGTAGCTGAGTACCTCAGCCTTCTCCATGTCTGTCATTACCAGTTCTCTGTCTTCATTTGTCAGAGTCGGTACACTCTCCTTAGTCTTTTGCAGCCAATGTACATTCAGAACCTCTTCTTATTCTGTGCATCCCTTGCCAAGCTCAGTTCCATATGTGCCTTGGATTTCCTTATTCCTTCCCTGCACATTCGGTGTGTATTCCTCTGTACTCCTCTTCACAGGCCACATGTCCCTGCTTCAGCCACCTGTGCATTTCTGTCTTGTGCTTCAGTTTGACCAGCAGGTCCTTGCCCAGCCAACAGTTTTCTACCCTCCCTGTCCATTTTTTTAAAATTTTATTTATTTATTTTTTTATTTATTTAATGCAGGGGGTGGAGAGTTCTTGTGCTCTAAAGAAAAACATCCTCAAAGAGTCTTCAGCTCTGCTCAGGTCCTTTGTCCCTAAGGAAAGTATTCCAGGGGATCTCATCTACTAGTTCTTTAAAGAGCTTGAAGCCCATATCCATTGAGGTCACAGACTCAACCAGGGCGTGCTCACTGCAGCCAAGACTGCCTCCAATCTTGACTTCTTTGTTGAGTTCATCCGTGTTTGTGAGAACCAGGTCCAGTAATGCTTCTCCTCTGGTTGGTTTGTCTAATAGCTGGACCAGAAAGTTATTGTCAGTGCACTCAAGTAATCTTCTGGATTGCTTAGAGCCTGCTGTATAGTTTTCCCAGGAGACATCTGGGTGGTTGAAGTCCCCCACTAGGATGAGAGCATGTGAGAGTGATGCTTCTTGTAATTGAAGAAAAAATGCCTCATCCACAGGCTTCTCTATATCAGATGGCCTGTAGTAGACCCCAGCCACAAGGTGTCCTTTCATGGTGTGATCCTTAACTCTCACCCACATGCTCTTAACCTGTCTTTGCCTGTTTCTCAGAGGCAAATCTTCACAATGAATGCGTTCCCTAATGTAGAGGGCAATGCCCCCTCCCTTCCTTCCCTGTCTGTATATTCCTTCTGAAGAGTTTGTAGCCCTCTATTCTAATGTTCCAGTTATGTGATCCATCCCATCACATTTTCATGGTAGAAATCAGGTCATATTTGTCTAACTGCACCATGGTTTCCAACTCTTCTTGCTTGCTAACAGTGTTAACATAGGTTTAGTCATCTCTGAAAGATATGCAGTGTTGCATCTGAACACAGTCCCCTTGAATGTGACAGTTCTTAGCATGCCTTGTCAATAAAGATTGTGTCTTTAGCAGTTGTTTGATCTCATTATTTATTTGTGATTTCCATTTCCGTATCCTGTGTTTTAAGAAAATGCCAAAGGCAATGAATTCCAACAAAAGGCTTTGGTTGAGGTACAAGCTGAACACATCAAAAGATTTTGCAATACCTCTATTAAATAAATATATATTGGCATACGTGACTTTGGGAATAATTGTATGGAACTAAACCTCTACTGAAGGAGAACAAAACTTTATCTTTTTACTTGTGTTTGCTGGAAAATTGGCAGATCTCAGACATTACATTTTATTTATTTATTTATTTTTAATATCTACATGAATCAAAATTTATAGTTAAAATAAATTTCTCTAGCCCAATTACTTATTACTCTGCCAGCAGAACAGATCTCTGCAAAATAATATGTTCAAAATATTATGTTCACATCTAACCATCTAACTGCTATTACTTTCTTCATTAAAAGTCTTTAACTGGATTTTTCTGTTTTATTTCTGTTTTGTTTTATTAATGGTTATTTATTTATTTGTTTGTTATTACTGCTTTTCTATGCTACAAAATCAAAGATGAATACTTGCAAAACAGAACTTATGGAATTACAGAAGAGAATCCTGGTATTTTAAAAACAAAAACATGCTAATTACCACTGACGGTCACTGCAAGTGATGCACACAAACCCTTGGCCTTTCCCAGGCACTGGGGTAGATGGGGGTGTCTGTGCGACCTCCCAGTACTCAGGCATGCAGGGCTGGGGTTAACACTGATCCCCCAGGAGGGAGTCGTGTGGGGATGGTGGCTGGGCCTGCAGTTGTGCTCAGGGAGTGTTGGGGGGGGAGCTAGGGTTGTTTATTCCTGTGCTGCTTAGAAGAGAATCTAAGAACATTTCACCCCAACATTATTTATTGCCTGCCTCCCCACTTCTTAGTTTTATGACTGATGCTGAAGACTCTCTGTGCCTTTAATATACTCTAATATACTTTTTCTCTAATACATCTCATTGATTTGTGAACATTTACAGTTTTCTTGTGGAAGCTGTTGTAAACACCCGGCTCTGCCACAGGCGAGACCCTTTGCAGCTGGCACAAGGAGGGTTTGTGCTCTGGTGTGCAGCAGAGCCTAGAAAAGATTGGGAAGCATCACTGCAGCTGCCTGCCTGTGCCTGCCCACATCCCCACATGCCTCTGCTGCAGTCCAGCACTCAAAGGTGGCTGAGCTGTTAGCAGGTAAGGGTGTGAAGTGCAGTGCTTGGGCTGGATTTTTTCTCGTGTCCATTGAAGCAGCAGAAGGAAAGAAAGAGTGAAGGAATGAGAAGCCACTCTCAGTCCTGATGTAGAGCTTCATACATGGGACTTGGGACTTTGAGAAGTCCTGTTATAACTGAAGATTGTAGTATATTTATTATCAGAGCTTTAGACACATCAGTTTTCTCCCTACAAAAGCAAAGAGCATGTCTGTAGTTCTCCCTTGTCTCCTGACCTTACTTCCTCTCCCTCTCCCAAGGGAGAGCCCTTGTTTTGCCACACCTTCTGGGAAGCTTTCTGGGAAGGCCATTAAGACTGAAGTGAACATGATCTGAAAATATTACCTGTAGCAGGGATCTGACTGATTTGAAAACAGAGATCCAAAGTCCTTTTGCATGCAGAGGAAGAATAGACAAAGTGAATAATTCCATTCTCTTGTATTGATAGCAAAGGTTGGATAAAGATACTGAGTGCACCTCACTATATTGGTAAGATATGAGCTTTTGTCTCTGGTGCTGGCAACCTGTTTTTTTATGCAGAGATCATAATCCTGGTTATGTCATATTGCTTACAGGACAGTATTTGGCAGACTGTCTAGTACAAGACACTTAGGAACACATAGGTGCTCCACTTCACTGAAAGAAGGACACTCTGGACCCAAAAGTCAAATGTTCAGAAGAACCTTCAAAAAAGATGATTAAAAAAAAAAAAAAAAAAAAAAAAAAAAAGAGAGAGAGAGAGAGAGAGAGAGAAGACTGGAGAGAGAAGACTGCTTCTACCACTTGGGGCAACGAAGATGGTAAAGAATCTAGAGGGGAAGACGTGTGAGGAGCAACTGAAGTCTCTTGTACTGTTCAGCCTAGAGAAGAGGAGACTGAGGGAAGACCTCGTTGCGGTCTACAACTTCCTCACAAGGGGGAGCAGAGAGGCAGTTGCTGTGCTCTTCTCTCTGGTAACCAATGAAAGGACCCAAAGAATGGCTTGAAGCTGCAACAGGGAAGGTTCAGACTGGAAATTTGGAAAAGGTTCTTCTGGAAAGGGTTTGGAAAAGGTTGCCTGTCTGGAGATAAGAAAAAAAAAGGAACATTTGGGTATTTGAGAGTACAAAGTTTTCTATGATAATGTCAGAAGACAATGCAGGTGCAGAGAGCTAGATCTCTGGTAGTAAAACTCCTTGAAACTGTCAGCTGTCTCTGAAACCAGAGTTCATAAGTGAGGTAATTTTAACAAAAAATTATATCCAAGAACACATACATTAGAGTAGAAAATAAACAAACAAACAAAATAAATATATACATATATTTGCAATTCAGAAGCATGAAAAGGCTCAACGGAGACAGGAACAGTGTTTACAGAAATAAAAGATGGATAATTACTTGAAAATACCTTTAAGGTAAAGTGAAAAATTAACAAAGGAGCAAAGGCATAGAAACCCACACTCAAAACAAAAGAACAGAAAAAGAAGTTACTTTGTAGTGAAATAAAGTAACAAACCTAACAATATTTTAAATCCTTGACTCAAGTTTTCCAATTTTGTATTCACATTACCTTAATGTCTGGAGCACATACCCAAAATTTAAAAGATCTTTTCTTCAGTTTGTGCCTTTACTAAACAAAATCTGAATCTGCTACCTATACTCAGATTAATTTTCCAGGCTGTGGAGATAAAAGTGGGCACCTTGAATCCTCTTTAGTTTTGTACTACTTGGCATAGAATAAAGGAATTTTTAATGGCAGCTGACAACAAAATTAACGTTTATCGAGTTATAGTTTGGAATACAGTAATATATTTTTTTGAGACGAATGATTAAATTGTTATGTTATGAAGATTTTCTCACAGTTTGGTACCTATTTTGATTTTAATGGAAGTAATTAATTTTAGAATAAAACAATTTCATTAAAGAAATAAAATGAAATAGATCCTGTACTAGCTAATAAAAATATTTAAAAGTTTATTTCTAAATCTATCTTTAAGTGGTATCTCTTGTCTATGTGGTAAGCATTAAAAAAAAAAAAAAAAAAAAAA
>CM021797.1:76893240-76939625 GCA_011076525.1 Nettapus auritus
AGTTAAGAATATTAAGGGAGGGGAGGGGAGGGGAGGGGAGGGGAGGGGAAGGCATTAAAGAAAAGGTCTTAAAACCACATATGAATCCTATAGGTCTTGATCTATACAGTTCACTTTAAAAAGCAGTGGTCTGTCCAAATACCCTACATTTCTGGAATGAGAAACAAGAGGTAGTACAGGTCTTGTAAAGATCCCATCTCATAAACAGAATGGAGGAAGCACTGAGTGTATTTGTGATTGCCTCCAAAGATGTAAGTATATTTTCTCTTATTGTACTGGGTCTGTCTGGGATGGAGTTACCTTTCCCTGCAGCAGCCCCACACAGTACTGTGTTCTGCACTAAGAGCTAGAACAGCATTGTTATCACACCAGTGTTGTGTCTATTGCTGAGCAGTGCTGGCACAGCATCAAGAGTCCCTCTAAACATCTCCAGAGCCAGCAGGGTGGGCGTGGGCAAGAGGTGTGGAGGGGATATAACTAGGACAACTGACCTAAACCAACCAAAGAGATATTCCATAACTTCCGGTGTCACACTCAGCAATAAGAAGTGGGGAAGGTGAAGGAGGGGAGGGGCTCTTGTTGTGGAGACATCTGTCTTTCCAGACAACCACTACATGTACTGAAGCCCTGTTTCCCAGGATGTGGTCAAACTTTGCTCGTTTATGGGAAGCAGAGAATAATTTCTTTTCTCTCTGTTTTTTCATGTGACTTTTTTTTTTTTTTTTTTTTTTTTTTTTTTTTTTTTTTTTTTTCCCCTCCTTTTCCTTTAATTGAATTATCACAGAATCACACAGAATCACAGAACTGTAGGGGTTGGAAAGGACCTCGAAAGATCATCGGGTCCAAAGCAGGTTCCTCAGAGCAGGCTGCCCAGGTAGGCATCCAGTCGGGCCTTGAATATCTCCAGAGAAGGAGACTCCACAACCTCTCTAGGCAGCCTGTTCCAGTATTCTTATATCAACTCATGAGGTTGGGGTTGTTTGTTTGTTTTTCTCCTTTCCAGCATAATTTTTTTCTTTCTCTCTTCTTCTGAGGAGGGGGAGTGAGAAAATGGTTGTGGTGGAGTTCAGCTGCCCAGCAAGGTAAAAACACCACATTTAGATATAAGAAAGAGGCTTATTGAGTCTCTGCCTCTTTCAGGACAAACAAGAAAGAACACGTTTTGATGTTTGTAATAGCCATGAAGGGGAGAACACATAAAGAAGAATTTGTCCATAAATGCAGATATTTGACTTAAATATCAGCCTCTGTAATAAAACTCACACATTTTAATTGCTCTTCTTTTATTGCCATAGCATTTCATAGTCTTATGGAGAAATACAGGTATGGTATATTCCAAAGCTGTCCTTTTGCATCATCTCTGAGAGAAAAGGTAACCATTCTGCTATTAAAGCAAGAGCTATATTTTCTGTAACTATAAGTTTCTTAACAAAATATTACACTATTAAATATGGACATTCTTTATTTTTTAAAGAAAAATACATTTTTGTCCCATTTTTTATTTGAGCAAATATTAATCTGCTTCTGAAATCTGTCACTGTGATGGTAAGAGACTGAAGATTAAAAACAAACTACACTATCCCAAACACATGCTTTGCCCTGTGGTTAACCTAGCCTGACGTGGTAGCTCTTCAGTTTCATTCTTGGCACCCCAGCTGCCTCAGAGTTCATGCAGGCACAGAGACACTCACAAACTGAGATCATTATTGAACACATCCATGAACATCCTTTGATATTGATTTTTTAAAAAAAAAAAAAAGAATATTTTCTCCTGTCTCAGGGCCAGGATTTTTAAACTGAAGCCCTGGAAGGCCTCCTGCAAGAAAAATAAAAAAATAAAAAAATCAATAAGGCTGAGTGCTTTGGAAGATACATGTTTTTTCATGCCATTATTCTTCCCATGTGAACAAATAAAACCCATCAAAGCACAAATATCTAGTTGTCTTCACCCTATTTGCACCTGCCTTTACAAGCAATCAGCCAGGAAAAGTAAGTATTTAAATGAATGGGTACCATATGACGTGCTTAATAAAACAGAAATAAAAAAGATGTAATTTCTTGGAAAGTAATGTAATAATATGCTGTTCTAAAAGTCCTGGATAATAATATTTAGAATACTGCTATATATCACATGGAAAATGTTAAGGAAATTATACCCTGAGTCTTTTTATTCTTTCTGTGAATTCAATACACACATTGCATATATATATCTATAACGAACACATATATACATAACAAATGCAAATCCACTGAAGTCAGGGGAAATTCTTCAGACTAATCCTCCTATAAGTGACCAAAAAGTTGGTTTCCTTATATATAAAAACAGACAGCTAATAAACATTTCAATAAATTAATACAGAGGAAAATTACCCAATCTGTAGTGACATCCTTCAATGATTCTTGTAGTTGTCTTTCAAAAATATTCAGGAAATAATACATTGCTAATAAAATCACTTGAATCAGAAAATGAGGTCAGAGATATTTGGATATTAAAACAATTTCCAAGCTTTTACTAGCTATTGTGAAATAAGTTTAACAATCCAGATTTCAGAGAGGTGAGAGGCACAGATCATCTTTTTATATTGTCAAAAGAATTATATATGCCATCTTTTCCTTTTTTTTTTTTTTTTTTTTTTTTTTTTTTTTTCCTTCTTTCTTTCTTTTTTTCTTAATATATGTGTGTATATGGCTTGGTTTCCTATAAATTATTTAACACTGTCTGCTTATTACTATCTCTACTACAAAAATAACTTTTATTTCTGCCTGTTTTTACAGGTAGATGAAGGTCTCATATGTTATTGCATTTTTTAGCTTTTACAGAAGTAAGCAGGAAATAAGATGGACTGCAAATGCCTTAACTGTAAAGAAAGCTGAGCTTATATACTTCTGGGAATGAAAGAAAAGGAGACCTTATAATTGCATGACCCAAGAGTAAAACTTCAGTAGTACACTTCAACTGCTTAGACATAAAAATCAATCAGCTACAGTACCTCTATCCTTAGGAAAGCAGACTTAATTATTTCTAGCTCTTATAGAACATTAATTCTCTGTAAGTCAGATTTACTGACTATACCTGTACTAATAAATAAAACCAGCCAAGACTTGTTCCCTGTCCATAAGGAACAAGTAGCACAGGTTTTGTCTATTATGACCACAGGTGTCATCAATTAAAAGTTATTTCCTCCCAAAACAGAGTGCCCTTGTGAATAATACCATCTATTGGGACTACTCTGTGCTTTTCAAATTTGCCCACCATCTGCCCACGGGAGTTCTGGCTGTCACAGAACAAAGCTGTGTCAGAAACCATGTCAAGAACTTAACAAAATATCCAAGTGCACAGTCATAACTGAGCCGTGTCCTTGACATTTATGCATGCCCTATATATGCAGGTGTATAGGCTATACCACTGAGTCATACCATGGCAGGAGGATCTGAAGCCCTCTATGAACTAATACAATTTCTGCATGAGAAATTAGATCTAATCACTGGATTTAGATTTGCATGAGATCATCTCTCCCAGGTTTAGTTACCTAAGCATAAGTCTAACCTGTATAAGCTCTATCCCTTCTATATTAGAAGAAAATTCATTACTTGACCTAAACTCGTTACCTAAAACTCTCTGTTACAAGAAGCGTCAGCATTTCAACCTTAACTTGCTGACAAATTCTCTTTTACACTTCCTTAAGTATGCCAGTAGCATTTTCCATCCTTTGTGTTTTCTGAGCACAGATGAAGAATGTCTCTTCATCCTCTTCTTCAGCTTTTTGGAGTGTGCTTGAAGTTTGGAGAGGAATCCTTTTATTCTACATTAGTCACATGAATTCTAGAACTGACTTCCTTCTTTCAAATGAGATGTCCCACCTATGTTTGACTAGTCGTAAGTCTGCTTTTTTCATGCTTTCCCCCTTGTAGCTATATATCCCCCCTTTAACATTCCCTCATATTTTAAACCCACCAGAAGGCTATAATCATTAGCTCTTCCCTGTTTTGAAAGGCTGACATTAACAGTTTTTTATTTTGTTTTATTTGTTTGTTTTTGGTTTGGTTTGGTTTGGTTTTGGCTTGCATTTGAAAAAGTTTTGTTTTCCAATTCCACACACAGCGGAGATGCTAAATTCAAGTGTTTCACTGTTCTTTAGGTGCCACGTAGACCTCCTTCTGACCTGTATGGGAATGAATTCCCCAAACTGTAACAGTTACAGTGGGAGTCCTAAAGATTTCAGAGGTGACCTCAAGCAATTCTCTGTCCAGCTCAAATATTAGATTATTTGAGGTCTGGAAATACAGTCAGTGTGACAATCTTCCTCTTCCACTGAAAACAGTCTTCCTGTGATATACAGATGTGATTTCAGTTTAATTCAAGCTAAATTTGATGTAAAGTGTTGTGATTGCTTACGCATGATCTGCAGTATATGCACAGTAATTGGTCCCCTAAAATCCATAGCATGATTAAATGCAAGTATACATGCGTGTGTTCACTCAGGTCCTTCAAAACATGTTCATTCCCAATGGTTTTAGCAGAGTTTCTGACACATATTTTGAAAATAATGTCTTTTAAAATATATTGGCCATAATTCACATATAAGTTTAGGCTTCTGCATAGTTGTACTTTATATAATATGCTTATACTTATGATTAGCTGCATGTCTGAATGGCAAGGACAAATGATAAAGTAAGAGAGATTCATAAATAATAAGACAGATAAAGTAAGAGAGATTCAGACTACTCTGGTTTTATTTTAAACAGAACCTTTTCTCAGCCCTAAATACATGGTTTAGGAGAATTGATTTTCTCTGGTAACATATATGGCTTACCTCCTAGCTATAGAAAAGCAGTGCTAAAGTGTAAGTTATGGTGAATAACGATTTTCATTGCCTTAATTGTTTTGGTCTTCTTCTTGAGATGATTTTCATTAATAAATCACTAATTTTGTTTTAATCTACATTTTACTAACCATTGTACCTTGTCTTTATTTAACAGTCTATACATTAGCAATTTGAATTTAACAGTTTAGTTTTACCATATTTTACATAATGTCTTACTGGAGAAATGTATATACAAGAGATGTTTTTCTGCTGTGAGTTGATTAATCATATTTCATCTGCTCCCCCACAGCATTTCACACTTTGTACTCAATAGATGCAGTATATAAACTATGTTGGTGCTCAGATAAACATGTCTACCTTTTACTAGCTCTACTAAGAACACTTTCATTTGCATTTCTGCACTTATCAGTGCCATTATGACTATGTTTTCTGTTTTCATTGCAGTAATTTCCTTGATGATTTGGTAATATTTTATTTCAACAAGTTCAGATTGCCCCAGAAGTTAGTAGTTTAATGGTGTTTATCTAATTTGTTGTAAATTGTAATATAGCATGGCATTCGTAAACATAAATCTTCAGTGATCCCAAAACATAAACATTTAATGAACATTTAGTATATTCTTTTTTATGCTCTAACATGTAACTTTTAATAATTTTCCTCTCTTCTTACTGCAGTTTTTAATTTTGTATGATTTAGTAGCTTAGTTACACTTTTTTTGGTTTGTTTTTGTGTTTCTCCTCATCTTTTTAAAATGCCTGGATATGGGAAATAAATAAATAAATAAATTATATATATATATATATGCATATATATATATATTGTTAGTTCAGGGGGTCTTAACATACTTGTTTTGTCTAATAAATAAGTACAAATACTTTCATTTTTAAAATCTTTACAGAAAATTTTATGAGTTTGAGATATTCAACACAAAATATATGAGGGGATTTCTATATCTGCTACTGCTTGTCTGTTGTTTTTAGTAAGAAAAGAGGAAAGGTTGGTAGTTTTTCAAAGTTTATTTTTAACATGCATTTATAATTTAACAATTGAGTATTCTTCATTTACAAGAGAGATTATTCAGACCTGCATGGTCTCTCTTACTTGCATTCTCAGGTTTTGAGCTAAAGCTATTATACTATTACACTTGTTCATGTGGCTTCATGGCTTTAGTAGCATTTGGATTAGAGACAAACCATAGAATTTTTGTTGTTGTTATTTGTATTTTTCATCAAGTAAAGCATGAGAAACCTCCTTTATCTATTCAAAAATCCTTTGTTCTCTAAGAATTACATGAAACGCTTCTTATTCTATATTTTATTCTTTTTAAAAATATCTGGGCTTGTGAGGAGAAGGTATAAGACAAACTGAGGCACATCAGAGCTGAAATTGGTTACAGATATAAAAAATAAGAATGACTACACGCAACGTGGAGAGGCTGAGGTACTCAAAAAGTAATTCTCCTCAGTCTTCACTGTCAAGTGTTCTAGTTATGCTGATCAATTCACAGAATCCAAAGGCAGGGATCCTTGAGACCGTCTAAGGAACCTGACTATGCACAAGTCCATGGGACATGATGACATGCACCTGAAGCTCTGGAGGTAACTTGCAGATGAAATTGCTAAGACATGATCTGTATTTAAAAAGTTGTGGCAGTTTGGTGAAGTTCCCACTGCCTGGAAAAGAGGAAACGTAAACCCTGTTTTTAAAAGGGAACAAGGAAGACCCGGGGTACTACAGGGCAATCATCTCATCTCTGTGCCTCACAAGGTCATGGCTTAAATCCTCCTGGAAATTGTGCTAAGGCACATGGATTAAGGAAGTAAAGGAGATGATGAGTGACAGCCAACATGACTTCACTAAGCACAGAGCAAGTCTGACAATACTGGTGGCCTTCTATGATGGGGTTACAACACTGATGGATAAGGGAAGAACAACTGATGTCACCTACCTGGACTTGTGCAAAGCATTTGACACCATTCCCATTATACCCTTTTCTCAAAACTAGAGAGATATGGATCTAATGACTCTGCCACTTGGTGGAAAAGGAGTAGCATTGCACTCAAAGAGTTGTGGTCATTGGCTCAACGTCCAGGTGGACACCAGTGGTGAATGGTGATCCTCAGGGGTTGGTATTGTAACAAGCAATACTTAATCTCTTTGTCAGTGATGTGCATGGTGGGACTGAGTGTATCTGTAAGTCTGCAGATGACACAAAGCAGACTGGTGCTGTATACATTCAAGAGGAAAGGGATGCCAACCAGAAGGACTCGGACAAACTTAAGAGGTGGGCAAGTGGAAAACTCATGAAGTTCAACTAGGCCAAGTGAAAGCAATCCCAAATATGTATACAGGCTTGGTGATGAGTGAATTGAGATCAGTCCTGCAAAAAAGGACTTGGGGATATTGGTAGATGAAAAACCATGTGCTGGTAACTTTGCTTCCTTTTTCCTCTCACCGCCTGCTCGGTATCAGGCTGAGTAGTTTTGACCATTCAGGTAGAAATTGCAATACCTACTGGCTCCCTGGTGCCATTCCTATGCTTCCAGACTGTTCCCCTGGAGCCACCTTGAACTTTCTCAGCCAGACACTTCTGCTTAATATCTCTTAATACCAGCAGTACAAGAAAGATCAAATGGGGCTCCAGTCTCTGTTTTTTCTCTAGAAAAAGTTAAGCTTCACTCCAGGGAAAAAAGTTGGTAAATATCATAAAAAGTACATATTAAACGTATTTGGCACACCTTAATAAAGATTACTATTCCTTTCCTTACAATAGAATTGGCATAAGAAACAGGTTGGAAAAAAAAACTGCTGTGTATGGCTTATATAGATAAAACACTTGCTAATTACATTATTTGTCAATTAAAAAGTAATTGTTGAAGGTACTATAATTGTGAACTGAAGTAAAATAAAATCACTTATTAAATCGAAAGAAGAATAATTGAAGTGACCAACTAACAACTGAATTAATCTGAGTTACATGCAACCTGACTAATATTTGTTGTTCTGACTAATTGAATGAAGTCACTACAAAAAGATCTAGAAAGAATTCAAAAGTAATTAATACACAAAATTAATATTATTTTCTACTAGAGTATTTTCTATTTTTTTGCTAGCTTGATGTGCATACAGGATTGTGCATACAATCTTATTTTTTACAAAATTGGGGCATACAAGAAGATCTTGAAAAAAATCATGAGCACAGGTCCTAAATAAGAAAGTGTACTCTGAGAACTCTAACAATATAATTCGTATAAATTATGTGCCTGTATTATTATCCCTTACAAAGTAAACAAACAAAAAACAACAAAAAACTATTCAATAAATTCAGTTACTTCATTCAGCACTCTCAAGGCACATGCAAGACAAAGAGGTGATCCAAAATAGCCAGCATTGTTTCCCCAAGGGCTAATTGCGCATGACCGATCTGGTAGTCTTCTGCAATTGAGTGACTGCATCAGTTGACAAGGGAAGACCAATTGTTGTCATTTACCTGGACTTCTGTAATGCTGTTGACATGGTCCCACATGACATCCTGATCTCCAGATAAGAGAGATATGAACTTAATGGGTAGACCATTTGGTGGATAAGGAATTGGCTTGAAGGTTGCACCCAGAAACTGGTGGTCAATGGCCCTATGGCTCTTCAGCTGGAGGCCAGTGATGAGTGGTGTCACAGAATCATAGAATCACAGAATTTCTAGGTTGGAAGAGACCTACAAGATTGCCGAGTCCAACCTCTGACCTAACACTAACAAATCATCCCCTAAACCATATCCCTAAGCTCTACATCTAAACGTCTTTTAAAGACCTCCAGGGATGGGGATTCAACCACTTCCCTGGGCAGCCTATTCCAGTGCCTAACAACCCTTTCTGTAAAGAAGTTTTTCCTAATATCCAATCTAAACCTCCCCTGGCGCAACTTTAGCCCATTCCACCTCATCCTGTCACCAGGCACTTGGGAGAACAGACCAACCACTGCCTCGCTACAGCCTCCTTTCAGGTACCTGTAGAGTGCGATAAGGTCGCCCCTGAGCCTCCTCTTCTCCAGGCTAAATAGTCCCAGCTCCCTCAGCCGCTCCTTGAAAGACTTGTTCTCCAGACCCTTCACCAGCTTCGTCGCCCTTCTCTGGACTCGCTCAAGCACCTCCATGTCCTTCTTGCAGTGAGGGGCCCAAAACTGAACACAGTACTCGAGGTGCGGCCTCACCAGAGCCGAGTACAGGGGGACAATCACATCCCTGGACCTGCTGGACATGCTGTTTCTTATGCAAGCCAGGATGCTGTTGGCCTTCTTGGCCGCCTGAGCACACTGCTGGCTCATATTCAGCCGACTGTCAACCAATACTCCCAGGTCCTTCTCTGACAGGCAGCTTTCTATCCACACATCTCCCAGCCTGTATCCCTCCCTGTGTCCCTCAAGGGTCTATCCTAGGACAGATACTGTTTAATATCTTTTATCAGTGACAGAGGCAATGGGATCAAGTGCACCCTCAGCAAATTTGCAGATGACACTAAGCTGAGTGGTGCAGTCAATACAACAGAATGAAGGAAAGCCATCCAAATGGACCCGGGCAAGCTTGAGGAGTGGGCCCATGAGAACCTAATGAGGTTCAACAAATCAAAGTGCAAGGTGCTGCACCTGGGTTGGGCAATCCCAGGCATGAGTCCAGGCTGGGAGAACAACTCACTGAAAGCAGCCCTGAAGATAAATATGGCATCAGCAGAGTGGCCAGTTGGTCAAGGGAGGGGATTGTGCCCCTTTACTCTTTCCTTGTGAGGCCCCACTTGGACTACTGCATCCAGGTCTGGAGGCCCCAGCACAAGAAAGATGTGGACCTGTTAGAGCACATCCAGAGGAGGCCACAAAGATGATCAAAGGGTTGGAGCACATCTGCTATGAAGAAAGGCTGAGAGAGCTGGGGCTGTTCAGCCTACAGAAGAGAAGGCTCTGGGCAGACCTCATTGCAGCTTTTCAATACTTAAAGGGGCTTATAAAAAGATGGAGAGAAAGTATTTGTTCCACCAGATAATGAGAGGACAAGGGGCAATGGTTTTAAACTAAAAGATGGGAGAATTAAATTGGAGGGTTGGAGGAAATTCTTCACTCTGATGGTGGTGAGGCACTGGAACATGTTGCCCAGAGAGGTTTATGTTACCATATTCCTGAAGGTGTTCAAGACCAGGCTGGACAAGGCCCTGAGCAACCTGATTTAATGCGTGGCATCCCTGCCCATGGTAGAGGGGTTTGAACTAGATGATTTTAAAGTCCCTTCCAAATTGAGACGTTTTATGATTCTATATGATTTCATCATCATTAATGGTCCTTTGATTTTACCGCATTTTCAAATCATTGGTTTCAGGCAGCCAAATGTCATTATTGGAAAATACCTTATAAATCCTTCCTCATAACCCAGTTCAACATATTCTGATACAACACATTAACACATCAGAAAGGTTTATTGCCTTATTACCCAACTAGCAAAAAATACATATATAGTAATGAACTAAATCTATTAGAGTGAACTCCCTAATCAGGAAACCTCTCAAGTGACTTAATTCTTTTTCACAAATATCCTTCACAATCTTAATTGTGTTTAATGATAGTGATTGAACAATTGTCCCTTCAAACATGTCCATAAACACCTTTTCAATAGCATTAAAGTACCTTATATTCTTTCATATGTTTTTTCTCTTTAAAATGTTAGAAGAAAGGAGATCCCACTTCTCAAAGGGCAACTTGTTCAGTATGCTTGTGCAGAATAAGGAGTTAGAATTTCTCAGACCATGCTGATTTGATTCTCCATGACTGCTGCCTTAGCTACATGCCTTCTCTATGCCCTTCTTATGCAGTTTATACTGGACTCTTCCTATGTTTTCACCTCTCAGCCACATATTGGAGCAGTTGCTGTTTGACTATTCTTCCTTCATTTCTACTTCTCTTCCTTCATCTTGCCTTCTCTTGCATCCCCTTTCCCCTCTTATTTCTTCTTTCATGCAGCCTCTCTATGTCAGATCCCTAGCTGAGTTGAGGAAGTGTTCTTTTAAGCCCTTTTACAGCAATTTGCTCTCTGTATTGAGAACTATAATCAACCTTGGCTTGCCTTAGTCCTATTCCTAAAATATCAGTAATTTTCTGCCCAGACAACTTTCCACAACTAGGTGGAAAGAAGAAGGATCATCTCTCTATAGGAAGTAATTTAACACTTTTTTTTTTTTTTTTTTTTTTTTTTTTTAATAAAAAAAAGGCTATTGCCTTCAGTATTGCTCGTGAATAGTACTATCAGTATTACATATTACATAGACTCCGAAAAAGAAAAATGAATCAGTTAGCTTATGATTTACACATCAATTAAAGAAACAGTAAGTTTTCTAGTTCTACTAGAATATTTTATTGGAGATTTTGCACTTTGTTTCAGCAATATTTTTCCTACTGATTTTCTTCCCAATATGTTTGCTGTTTTGTAAACTTTACCTCTTGTAGGTCACAGAAAAGGAATCATTCCAGGCATGGAGATCTATTGGAAAAACAATGCCTCCCAAAGCAATTTGTACCTTCTGATGTGATATTTGGTGAATATGTTCAAAGTTTCAATCTTTACACTCATACAACTACTGTTTATGAGGAAGCAAATTCAGAGAATGTTTTGAATATTGCCCACTTTAGTGATATTTGGAGGTAACCTAATGTACTCTGAAGCTTCTTTGCACGGAAGTGCTCTGTTTCTTCTAATGGAACTAATGATGAGGTGCTGCCTTAAGAAATAGGTAACTCAGACAGCCACAGAGATCCATGTACTCAGCTCTGGTGAGGCCGCACCTTGAGTATTGTGTTCTGTTTTGGGCCCCTCGCTACAAGAAGGACATCATGATGCTCAAGCAAGTCCAGAGAAGGGCAACAAGCTGATGAGGGGTCTGGAGAACAAGTCACATGAGGAGCAGCTGAGGGAGATGGGATTGTTCAGCCTGGAGAAGAGGATGCTCAAGAGCGACCTTATCATACTCTACAGGTATCTTAAAGGAGGCTGTAGTGAGGTGGGGATTGGTCTATTCTTCCACATGCCTGGTGACAGGATGAGGAGGAATGGGCTAAAGTTGCACCAGGGGAGATTTAGGTTGGATATTAGGAAGAACTTCTTTACTGAAAGGGTTGTTAGACAATAGAATGGGTTGCCCGGGGAAATAGTTGAGTTACCATCCCTGGAGGTCTTTAAAAGATGTTTAGATGTAGAGCTCAGTGATATGGTTTAGTGGAGGACTTGTTAGTGTTAGGTCAGAGTTTGGACTTGGTGATCTTGGAGGTCTCTTCCAACCTAAATGATTCTGTGATTCTGTAATTCCTTCCCATTACATTGGTACAGATGGATAGGAACATGGGAACAGCAAACTGAATATGTGGTTAAGCTTCCTAAAGCAATTGCAAGTCTAACGAAGTGAAAACTAACCAAGCACCAACAAAAATGCAATACTTACTGATGTTTCCTGTATGACAAACATATAACTTTAACATTGTAAAATTCATTTCCTTCAATGCATTTGTTGCACTGATGTGTTTGCACACATTTCTGGTAAGAAAAAAATAATAAAATAAGAAAACAAACAAATAAATAAAAAGTCTGTTCTCTACTCTTAGGTAGAGAGAATGGAGGAATGGAGTCAGGGAAGGCTGCTCTTTCTTTGGAGGCATGAGGTTCTGTGGGTGGTGTGGATGCTTTAGAGCTGCCTTCTTCCTTTGCACAGTCTAAAAATAGATTATGCCAGGCTGTAGGGCTGATACTAAGCATTTGATACACTTCGTACTAAGTAAGCAACACTCTGGTCAGATGATTTGCTTTAAGTAACATCAGCATGAGATAAGGGGGGAAGGTATGGCTTGCAAGTTCCTATTTCCTCCACTCCTACCTCTCCTAACTGTACCAAAATCAGACAAGCCACCTGAGAAAGTCTGCTTAGTTTCAGCAATGCTTAAACTAAGTGTTGTCAGAGAAATAATTTAATATATTTTAAAAATTGGTTGACTTTTAAAGGTCAAAATTACAAGTCTCTGTCAAACAGTAGTTTAATTTCTGTTTCTGTTCACATAATTTTCATGAATATAATTAAAGATAGGCAAAATGATTCCCTAACCCATGTGCCAGAGTTATGAATTCTGGACAACAGGTTGACCATGAGCCAGCAGTGTGCCCTCGTGGCCAAGAGGGCTAATGGGATCCTGGCATGCATTAAAAGGAGCGTGGCCAGCAGGTCAAGGGAGGTGATCCTCCCCCTCTACTCTGCCCTGGTCAGGCCTCACCTGGAGTACTGTGTCCAGTTCTGGGCTCCCCAGTACAAAAAAGACAAGGATCTCCTGGAAAGAGTCCAGTGGAGGGCCACAAAGGTGATACAGGGCCTGGAGCATCTTCCCTCCGAAGAAAAGCTGAGAGACCTGGGTCTGTTCAGCCTGGAGAACACTGAGGGGGATCTCATCAATGTGTACAAATACCTGAGGGGTGGGAGACAGAAGGATGTAGCCAACCTCTTCTCAGTGGTTTGTGGGGATAGGACAAGGGGCAATGGCCGCAAGATAGAGCACAGGAAGTTCCACACCAACATACGAAAGAACTTCTTCATGGTGAGGGTGACGGAGCACTTGAAGAGGCTGCCTAAGGAGGTTGTGGAGGTCCCTTCCAACCCCTACAGTTCTGTGATTCTTGGTCTTTGTGATCCTCCATTGGACTTTTTCTAGTACACCCATGTCCCTCTTGTACTGGAGCGCCCAGCACTGGACTCAGTACTCCTGGTGCAGTCTTACGAATGGTGAGTGGAGGGGAAGGATAACCTCCTTTGACCTGCTGGCAATACTTTGCCTGATGCTGCCAAGAATGTTGCCAGTATTCTGGACAAGGCCGCATTACTGACTCATATTTAACTTGGTGTCCACCAGGGCCCCCAGGTACTTTTCTGCAAAGATACTTTCCACCACCTGAGTATCTCCCAGCAGGTTCTGGTGGCTGTGTTTGCTCCTCCTCATTTGCAGGACTTTGTACTTTTCCTTCTCGAACTTCATGAGGTTCCTGTCAACCTGTTTTTTCAGCCTTATGACGTTCATCTCGATGGCAGCTTGACCATCTGGTATATCATGAACTCCACCCAGATTTGTGTAATCAGCAAACTTCCAGAGACTGCACTCTACACCATCATCCAGGTCATTAGTGAAGATTATAGCATGTGAAAGGTGAAGTAGTGACACCAAATTTCCACACATCCATAGCATTTTAGTCAATATATCTATGTCTGAACTTCCTAGGACAGAAAGACATTTCCTATATTCAGAAACAACCTCGACGTGTATAATCTGATCTTTGAGATCTGATTTCCACAAGAAGAAAATATGATTCTAGGCTGGGAAAAGCCTATACGTAGAGATTTTAACTTTTCTGATTTGTTGTTGTTGTTTGTTTCTTTCTTTCTTTTTACCTCGTATTATGCATATCCGTATGGTAGTTTCATGCAGATGGGCCGCTAACCACCACCACACCACTCTCTCATTCTTCCTCCTCAGAGGAAGAGGAAATGATGAAAAAGGGCTCATAGGTTGAGGACAAGATCACTCGCTATTTACCATCACAGGCAAAACAGACTCAACTGTGGGAGGTTAATATAATTTCTTGCCTATCACTAGCAGACTAGAGCAGTGAGAAGTAAAAGCAAACGAAACTTCCCCACAATCCAACCTCTTCTACCTTCTTCCCCCAGGTGGAGCCAGCTAACAGGGAATGGGGCTGTGGTCAGCCCATAACACTTTGTCTCCATCTCTCCTTCACAGACATTCACTAATAGAATCATAGTCATAGAATGGTTTGGGGTGGACCTGCCATGGTCAGGGTCACCTTCCACTAGACTGGGTTGCCCAAACCCATCCAATATGGCCTTGAACACTTCCAGAGATGGATGATCCATAGCTTCTTTGGGAAACTTGTTCCAGTGCCTCACCACCCACCGAGTAAAGAATTTATTCCAAATATCTAAACTAAATCTACTCTTTCTTAGTTTCTAAAACCAATACCCTTTTCCCTTTCCTTTCATTCCCTGACAAAGAGTCCCTCCCCAGCTTTCACGTAGGCCCCCTTTAGGTACTGGAACACTGCCTATTAGGTCCCTCATGAGCCTTCTCTTCTCCAGACTGAAGAACTCCAATTTGTCTAGTCTTCCTCTACAGGTGAGGTACTCTCTTGATCATCTTTGTGGCCCTCCTCTGGACTTGCTATAACAGATACATATCTTTCTCGCACTGGGGCCCCAGAGTTGAATGCAGCATTGAAGGTGGGGTCACACAAGAGCAGAGTAGAGGGGGAGAATCACCTCCCTCAGCCTGCTCAGTGTGTTGCTTTTGATGCAGCTCTGGGTACAGCTGGCTTTCTGGGTTACAAGTGAATGTTGCTGGCTCATGTCAAATTTATTGTCAACCAAATCCCTCATGCCCTGCTCCCCAGGTCTGCTCTCCATCTGTTATCTGCCCAGTTCATATTTAGGTTTGGGACTGTCCCAGCCCACGTGCATGACCTCGCACTTGGCCTTGTTGACTTCATGAGTCTTGCACAGGCCCACCTCTCAAGCCTGTCCAGGTCCCTGTGGATGGCATCACTTCCCTCCAATGTGTAGACCACAGCACATGGCTACAAGTTTGTCATCATCAAACTTGCTGAGGGCACACTTGATCCCACTGACTGTGTCACCAAGAAAGATCATAGAATCATAGATCATTGCAGTTGGAAAAGACCTTTAAGATCATCTGGTATAACCATCACCCACTAAACCATATCCCTAAGCATCAAGTCCAACCTTTCCTTGAACACTCCCAAGGAAGGTGACTCCACCACCGCTCTGGGCAATCCATTCTAATATTAAACTACTCTTTCTGGGAAGAAATGTCTCCTAATTTCTAACCTAAACGTCCCCTGGCGCAACTTGAGACCATTCCCTCTAGTCCTATCACTAGTTACCTGCAAGAAGAGGCAGACCTCCAGCTCTCCACATCTTCCTTTCAGGGAGTTGCAGAGAGCAATAAGGTCTCCCCTGAGCCTCCTCTCCTCCAGACTAAACAACCCCAGTTCC
Organism: Nettapus auritus; assembly: GCA_011076525.1. NCBI lineage: Eukaryota > Metazoa > Chordata > Aves > Anseriformes > Anatidae > Nettapus > Nettapus auritus. Next base: position 76,909,157 of record CM021797.1, read on the forward strand.
CTCAGCTGCTCCTCACAGGACTTGTATTCCAGGCCATTCACCAGGTTCATGGCCCTTCACCTGCTTCACAGCCGTTCTCTGGATACGTTCCAGGGACTCGATGTCCTTCTTGTACTGAGGGGCCCAAAACTGAACACAATACTCAAGGTATGGCCTCACCAGAGCTGAGTACAGGGGGATGATCAACTTCCCGGCCCTGCTGGCTGCACTGTTCGTGATACAAGTCAGGATGTCATTGGCCTTCTTGACCACCTGGGCACACTGCTGGCTCATGATCAGGTGAGCATCAGTCAGCGGCTCCATATCCTTTTCCTCCTCACAGCTTTCTAGCCACTCTGCCCCAAGCCTGTAGCTCTGCATGGGGTTGCTGTGACTAAAGTGCAGGACCCAGCACTTAGACATGTTGAACCTCATAGAGTTGGCCTCTGCCCATTGATTCATCCTGTCCAGGTCCCTCTGCAGGGCCTTCCTATCCTCCAGCAGACTGACACTTCCCCCCCAACGTGGTGTCATCTGCAAACTTACTGAGGGTGCACTCAATTCCGTCATCCAAATCATCAACAAAGATCTTAAAGAGGATGGGCCCCAGCACTGACCCCTGGGGAACACCAGTGGTGACCAGTCGCCAGCTGGATTTCACTCCATTCACCACCACTCTCTGGGCCTGACCCTCCATCCAGTTGTTAACCCAGCAAAGTACCTGTGCAAACCATGGGCTGCCAGCTTCTCCAGGAGAATACTGTGGGAGACCATTTCAAAGGCCTTGCTTAAGTCCAGGTAGACTATGTCAACAGCCTTTCCCTTATCCACCAAGCAGGTCACCAGGTTGTAGAAGGAGATGCGGTTGGTAAGGCAGGACTTGCCTTACATGAACCCATGCTGATTGTCCCGCATATGTTGCCTGATTGCATTCAAGATGACCTGTTCCATCACCTTTCTTGGCACCGAGGTCAGGCTGACAGGCTGGTAGTTTCCCAGGTTCTCCTTACAACCCTTCTAGATGGGCGTCACATTCGCAAGTCTCCAGTCATCCAGGATCGCTCTGGATGGCCATGACTGCTGATAGATGATGGTAAGTGGCCCAGCAATCACATCTGCCAGCTCCCTCAGCATTAGATGGTTGCCCACTGGCCCCATAGACTTGTGACAGTCCAGGTGGAGCAGCAGGTCTCTACCTGCTGGTTTCCTAAGGGTTTCTACCTGAACTGTGGAGTGTTTCTTCCGCTTTTTGTCCCAGACTTCCAGGTTAGTAGACTTAGTACCCTGAGGATAAGTGGTCTGGCTAGTAAAGACATGCAAAGAAGGCATTAAGAACCTCAGTCTTTTCTTTATCCTTAGTACTCATGTTCCCCTCTGCGTCCAGTACAGAATGGAGATTCTCCTTGGCCCTCTTTTTGCCATTTATATATTTATTAAAAATATATTTATTTATTTATTTTGCTTTCCTGATTTTTTCTCTGCATATGCTGGCAACTTTCTTGTATCCTCCCTGAGTTTCCTGCCCATTCTTCCATCAGACATAAACTATCTTTTTTTCTGGACACTCAGCAAAACTTTCCTGTTCAGCCATGCCAGTCTTCTTCCCTTTCAGCTCATCAGAACCCATCCCAACATTGTCCCCTGAGGAACACCACTCATTACTGATCTCCATGTGGACACTGAGCCATTGACTGCAACTCTTTGAGTGTGACCTTCCAGCCAATTCCACCAAGTGGCACATTCATCATATCCACATCTCTCCAATTTAGAGGAAAGGATATCATGGGGACAGTGTCAAATGTTTTGCACAAGTCCAGGTAAATGACATCATTTGCTCTTCCCATATCCACCAATGTTGTAACCCCATCATAGAAGGCCACCAGTATTGTCAGACTTGTTTTGTGCTTAGTGAAGTCATGTCGGCTGTCACCAATCACCTCATTATTAGCCATGTGCCTTAGCACAGTTTCCAAAAGGAAATGCTCCATGCTTTTGTTAGGCACAGAACTGAGACTGACTGGTTTGTAGTTCCCTGGGTCTAACTTTTCTCCCTGATTAAAAATGGCTCTTCATTTAGTGAGAACTTCACAAGACTGCCATGACTTCTCAGATATGATGGATAGTGGCTTAGCAACTACGTATGCCAGTTCCCTCAGGACCAGCAGATGCATCTCACCAGTCTTCATAGACTTGTCCACCTTTAGGTTTCTTAGCTGGTCTTCAGCCTGACCTTCTATTACAGTGGGCTTCTCCTCTTATGCACCAGCATTGTGTTCCTCCCATGCGATGCCATCCTTCCCATGTGGGCATCCCACAGGCAGCAACTCTTCAAGAACTGCTCTAATATGGGTTCATAACGTGATCAATCCCTCAGGAGCAAACTGCTCCAGCACGGGTACCCCATGGGCTGCAGTTGCCCCCAGGCCCCCTGCTCCTGAGGGGGTGAGTCTCCATGAGCTGCAGCTCTGGCTCGGAGCCTGCTCCTGTGGGGGTTCTCCGTGGGCCACAGCTCCTCCAGGCCACATCCACCTTCTCCACCGGGGGCTCCTCCATGGGCTGCAGCATGGAGATCTGCTCCGTGTGGGACTCATGGACTGCAGGGGGACAGCCTGCTCCACCAGGGGCCTCTCCACAGGCCGCAGGGGAACTGCTGCTGCGTGCCTGGAGCACCTCCTGCCCTCCTGCTGCACTCATCTGGGGGCTGCAGGGCTGGTTCTCACCCCACTCTCCCATCTGTTGTAACACAGAAGATTATTGTTTTCCCCTGTCTTAAATCTGCTCACCCAGAGGCCCAACCAGCATTACTCACAGCCCAGCTCTGGCCAGCCACTGATCTCTTTTGAAGCAGCTGAAACTGGCTCCTCTCTGACATGAGGCAGCTGCTGGGCTCTGCTCACAGAGATCATCCCTGTAGCTCCCCTGCTACCAAAACCTTGCCACCCAAGCCCAAAATAGTGGCATATGAACAGAACTGGAAAGCTCATCCAGAAGAAGCCTACAAAAATTCAGTTAATATTTGAATTTTAAAGATCACACACTGAATAATCAAACCTTCTGTCAAATTTCCTCAGAGCCTTAATGCTCTGATTTCTGCAGCGTGGAAACCTGTCTTTGCCTGTTCAATCTATTTCATCTACGTGTGTACACATAATACACATATATAATATATATATATATATTAAATTCCAGATAGTAGACATAGATAGAGCTGCATATTTATTTTTTCACATTTTTTTTTTGTTGTTGTTGTTGTTGCAGAATTTATTTATTTGGTTGGACTTGCTGAGCAATGCATGAAGTGAGATTTGAGTAGGCACCTGGAACTTGTATTCCCATGCTATCTGAACTTCCAGTGCTTTGAGTTTCTCTACTCAAAAATAGTTTCACTAATTCATGATCAAATTTTGCAAAAGTAATTACTTGCTCTATAACCAATGTTATACATTTCTATAAAGAGTGTCTGTTTTCAAAAAGTGTTTTCTTTAAAAGGTGTATGTGTAGCTAAGTTCAACAGGCATTATACTAAATGTCTCAGAAAACAGCAAAGCTGTGTGATTGATGTTCACAAGTTTCTTCTGTTGAATGACAAATATATAGACTGCAAGCTGTGTTAACTTTTCTCCACTTTTGGTTTTCATAGCATAGCAAACATCTCAGTGATGCAAAGCAGTTAAGACTAGTGAAAGGGGAAAAAGAATGCAATTATCATGGCTGACATCCTTGATCAAACTGAAAGCTGGGAACACATAATTTTTTAAGAGAAACTGCAAAAGGTCTGTGCTACTTTGGACTTCCTTCAGTTGTAAGGTATAAGAGAAGCAGCTGCAATGTCCAGCTCGTGCTTTAAGCTTTACAAGTGGGGGTCTGAAATGAACAAACTAGTAGTTTGGGGCTTTGGGGAGCAATCTGGTTTATCTCAGTAAATATCAAAGACCTGTGAGAACCTTGCAGAAGGTGAATAGTGTTCACTTAAACACACAGGCAGCAGGAAAGACTGTGTTGCTATTTGTTCCTTTTCCATTAGGGATTTTTGTCGGATGTAGAAGTGCCTACAAAATTTATTATTTTTCATTAGCAAACTGCAGTGCAGGTGCTGAATTTGTAAGCAGAACAGCAGTTTCTGGAGGCGTTTTCAATCTTGAATCCTTTTCTCTCTTATATAAGAATCTTAATATTTACTGTCCCCAAGCTGTTGCTTCTGATCTGAAGAGATGTTTATTTCAGTATTATAAAAATAAACTAAAACCCATATAAAAAGCATAACGCCTATGCCATATTATGTCTGGAGTCTAAATTTGTTTGTTCCCTTTTAAGTTTCAAGAAGCAGCAGCAAACCAGAAGCTTGCTGTTAGATGATAATTTATTAAACATAAGTGGTAACAATCCTTATACTGCCTGGAAGAAAAAAACCCAGACACACATAAAAAAAAAAAAAAGCAGACATGTACAAATGGTTTTGTAACAAGGGCGCTTATGGTAATAACAATGCTCCAGAGTTGGTTTTCTTTAGGGACAAGTGTCACAGTATTTATAAACTTTTAAAAAATGTCAGATGAAGCATTATGTGTTTGTGCATCAAAATATTTCCCTTGTTGTATGGAACATCATTCCTTACCTTGAAGTGTGTAGACTGTAGCAAGGAGGTCATACCAGGCACTGAACAAAATAACAGACAAGTGATTTTGTGGCTGACTGAGATCTCACGCAACAGCAAAGGGCAGAGACAAAACTGTAAATAAAATAAAATTTAGCAAATCCAACTTTCAGTAAATACTAAACTGCAATATTTGTCTAGATGTTCTACTTTATCAGTGTTCTAATACTTGTGGAATGTGGATTTTTTTTTAATTTTTATTTTTTAATATATTATTTACTTATTTAAATGTATATATTTCTGTAAATACCAAAGAAGATATTACCTGAAAATAACTATGGTGTTATGGTGTTATGTTCTGGAAAGCTACAGGAGTAGAAAGAGTCAAAACAGATTAAAACACACAAAAAGAAAGACAGTTTAAAGGGAATATAATATAAGGCCTACATAAAGGCCTTTTTTTCCCTCTCCTCAGGTTTATTTCTTATCAGACATTTTATCCTATGTTTATTTCTCAATACGGAACTGTAGCTCTGTCCTAAAAAAAAATAAATAAATAAATAAAAAAATGCACTAACTGTTGTCACAAAGTTGTCACTCTCTCTCTCCCTCTCTCTCAAATATCTGCCCTCATATGAGCAGGGCAAATGAATTATTTGAGATCTGTAGGCTTGGAAAAACTGATTCCAGTTCCTGTCACTCTTCTTTCAGCTTCTGAGAAGGACTTTTAAAGCAACAATATTCCTTTTATCATCCTGCCTTTGATACCATAAAGATCACAATCTCTTACTCCTGAGTCAATTTTACTTCTCTTCATTGCATGTCAAGAGCACAGGTCCACACAGGTCCTGGTTTTCAACCTATAAGTGAGGCTGCTGCTAATTTGAGACCTGCTTCTGAAAGGAGCTGGAAGCTGCAAGTCTCATTAATATAGAATAAGGCAGAAAGCAAACAGAACTTTGAGAAATTGCTGTTGCCACTTTGCAAGAGACTCTTAACAGGCCTGTCACATCCTCTGCTCTAACTATTCAGATTTTCTTTTAGCAACTATCATCCTGCTGCCATGTTCATGCACCAGAATATCGGAGTTCATTCTTCTGAGTATACACATGTCCAGACATCATCCAGGCTCCTGAAATGTCTTTCTCATGTTTAGTTCTTATTTGTGTATGAGCCAAGCAGCCTTTTGTGCTCCAGTTATTTTCTTTCAGTCTACATTGGTCAACTAGATGATGTTTTGAAAATGCTTGGGAATGCTTTTCAAAATAAGTAATGTCCATTGCAGCTGATAACCTCAAGGAAAACAAACAAACAAACAAACAAACAAACAAACCTTTAAAGTTAACCCAAACTAGTTAATCTATTTCCCCATTTTGTCACAGACATGATGTCTTAGATCTCCAGTTTGTTTTGTTTCCTTAAGTATAGATTTTGAACTGGTGTGAGAAAGGATGATTCAGTCTCTGCAGTTGCCTATGACTTTCTAACAGCTTAGTAGGCTAAGGTTTATTGAGATGAAAGAGACTGGGAGAGATGTATCACAGATGTATTTTATGCTGAAGTTGAAGTGCTATATATACTTCTCTGACCTTCAGAATATAATTGTGCTCAATGTCGTATAACATGACTACCTGTATTTTTCAACGTGTTATGAGGACAGGGAAGGTTTCCTGGCATATTTTAAAGCAAGTGCTTTGTTAAAGAAAATTCTACACAACCTATTAGACAAAAAGGTTAATATCAGTTAAAAAGTAAGTAAGTGCCCTCAATAAATCTGCCATAAGAATTTGGACAAATACAATAGGTTCCTTTTCCTGACAAACTCATAAATAAATAATGAATGAGGGAAAAACAACAAACAAACAAACAAACAAACCAAAAACAAAAAAACACCTTTTTTTGTATGCATTCTTAGCAAAGTACTGTGGAGGGTCCTGAAATTTTCTATATTTAATAAAATAGAAAATAATAGTTGTAGTTTGTCCTTATTTCTATCCTGCTGTTCAAGGAATGCTTTGATTAACATATTATACTGCTGTGACTGAGGAAAGAAAAGTGCCAAACTTGTAAAAATGTTCTAGAACTTTATAAGAAAACAACAACAACAACATCAAATATTAAAGCACATTCACATTGGAAGAATGTGTTTCTGTTTAGAAAGGAAATAATGTGGAGTAGTATATATGACAAACCTTATTAAGTATACATATATATGTAGAAATATGAATTTTCATCATTCACATATGTAAATTAATAAATTGTGCACTAACAAATATTTTCAAGAAAGCTATGCGATAGCATTATCTACTGTACTAATAAGTAAAGGAAAGATAAACTCAAAAAGGCTTTGATTTTCTCCTAGCCCAAGGCCAAAGCCAGGATTAGAAATCCAGAGTTTCTAATTCTTAAACCACAGCTTGATCCACTAGACTGTATTGTCTCAAAAAACAACTCAAAACAAATTAATGAAGTCCAATATAATGTCCTATGTTTTAGCAGTTATGCATCTCACGGTGATATATGGAAAAATCCTTATAGGTTAAAATGTTTGTACTCTATTTATCTGCATATAGGTCAATGTACTGAAAAACGCATAATCTTTTATATTTATAATCATGAAATACCTGGAGTGTGCCTCTGGATAAATTAAGTACATATCAAAAGCCACAGAAATAAAATATTAGGCAGCTGCTCTAGAACTACTTTTCCTTAGGAATTCTTTTGGGGAAGAGTAAAGATGACTGCATGAGATGACTAAAAGCATTTCCCATAAGAAGATAAAATGATTTTAATTCCAATGTAGATTGTTCTGAAATTTGTTATGTGATTCTTTACATATTTTTGTTGTGGGATGAGGAATAATTTCTCACAGTTATACATGGCTTGTGTATTGATCACTGTAAATAAGTATATTCAAAATAAAATTTTGCAGAAGGATTTTGGAAGTACAAACTCTACATTGCCATGTACAAGGAGAATATACCAGTAAAAGTAAATATATATGTACAGCTGAAATACGTATTATGTAGAAGTGACTTCAGTGGAGGTTTGTTCTGAAAGTCTTTGCTGGCATTATAATTAGTGTAAGGTTGAAGGCTACGACAAATAAGATCTTGATTGTATTAGTCACATTGGCTCCCTGAAGGCCTTTGGTAATTGATCTGAAGAGAGTGGTTTGCTTGTTCTTTTGAAAATAAATTAATAAATGAACTAATGAATGAAAGAAAGAAACTTCTGTGAGGAGAAATATCCCTGTAAGTAATGAGATTAGAGACTTTCTGTAAACCCCAAATAGCTGGATGTTTCTACAACGCTGATCATTTACTGAAATAACTGTCAGAGCTGGATTTGCTGTCCCTGTTGTGACTGCAACATTAACATCCTGTTGAGAGACAGCAGTGAAGACAATATTGCCTTTGGATATGGGTTAGAACATCATTTTGGGATTTCCCTACAAACTCTTCAGGCTAATGACTTGATATTTTAATAAAATCATACTTTAATGGGAACAGCAGTTGGTGTGTGCAGGCTTCACCTAAGCCTGGAAGAGCAATCTAAAGTCCATGAAAAGAAGACATTTGCTTTTTCAGTCACTCTTTCCCAATGTTTTAGCAGATGAGGGTGGGAGCTGGCTGCAGAGTATGTGGTTAATCTGCTTCTCTTGTTTTACATTTCCCTAAATTTACAGCAGCACTCCTCCATTGTGTCAGTGGAAACATACAAATTTAACTATCCTTCGTCTGTGTTAAATGGTGTCTCAACCTGCTCAGCAGGGGATTTGATAAGACTTTGGGTTTGAAAGCATTAAATGTCTTTCAGGGTCTCAACAAAGTTAAACTTTTACTGATAATTTACTGAGGAATTTTTAGAGGCTTGGCAAAAGCACATCCATTCTATATAAACAAAAAGAAATATAGGGATAGAGAGAAAGGGTAAAGAGCTAGAAACAGAGATGGAAACAGAGATAAAGGGTATTACCACCTGTGGATGCCTCATTGTCTTGTCTTCATCAGGCTCTCAGGTGGTGGTACACACGGAAGGTTGTGGATTTAAAGCTTAGTCAGGCCTCTTTAGGTAGATCCTGGAGTCTTAGGGAACCCTTCCCCAGGCATGTGCACTTGAGAAATGAGTCTTGGGTAGTTCTTGGGGTCCACGGAGGCCTCCCCACACCCCAATTTCAGGTGCAGTCTACCTGACATTTGCTGATGTGATGAAATGGGGAGGTAGGTCAAGCAAGACACTGTTCTGCCTTCACAGGGCCCACTCCCTCTCTTTAGTTCCCTTTAAAGGCAGGTGGTTAAGATATAATGAAAACAGCATTGCAGTTGCTTGGGGGAGATGTACTCCACAAATGGCAGTCAGAATCCTTGTTACTGCTAGCTACACAGTGATGATGAATGGTGTTTGGAGCTCTCTTGGATTTTTAGAGGTAAGTATGTAGTTTGCTTTAATCTCATTTATTGAACAAAAGAAAACAAACAAAACAAAAATCAAACCAAAATCACTATTGGGAACATCTGTTTTTCCTATGCTTTGTTCTTAGTCAAGACCATTTTTTATCCTATAATATGTCCTTGTTAACTACAATTCCAGATCTGGCCTACTTGGCATAGCATCAGTAAGATTTTCTACCCTTCCTAGTCAACAAACTTGTACAAGAAACTGTATTTAAGAGAGAGATAAATTATTATGTTGAAGTGTGTGCATGATGAAAGTAAGCAGTGGCGGTGGTGTGTTTTTTGATCGTTATGTTTTTGTTTTGTTTTGCATTACTACCTTTACTATTGTTACCATTATACCCATTATTAAAGTATTTGTTATCCACTTCCTGTTACTCTCTACTGTAACACGAATTCTCAGACCTGATACTTGATCTTCTAATATCAAGCTTTGCATACCATAGACTACAAATACCATCCTTAAGCCAAGTGATGATACATTCACCCAAATATTTCAGTGTGAGCACAATCACAACACAAAGACTAGTGCCTGTGCTGGTTTGGCATCTGCAGTAGATTTTAATCATTAGGCTACAGTATTTTCCTGATGGGAAGAAAGTCAGTATTTTTGAAACAGCTTTATATTTTATGTTAATAAAAAAGCTTTATTCTTGTCATTTTACTAAAAGCATTGTTTTTAGATATTCTAAGCATTAAGATGCTAGTGGCATACAGCTAAATTATAAAATCATTTTTTTTTTCTTGTTGCAAGAGGGAAAGGAGATGTGTACATTCATACAGGAATCTTACATAAATGTCTGCCTTACTTTTACATTAAAAATCTAAGTAAAATGCATATAGAAGAAAATAAGATCAAAATAACAACAATAAAAATCAGTTTAACCCCACCATAGAATATGTTTAATTATTGACATTCCTTACTCCAGAAATACTGCATTATTGTTGAATTGGACTTGAATTGTGTGTCAAAGATGTCTTTGAAGTATTCCAGATAACATGATAAAATAAATTCCTGAGGAAGTGCAATTAGACTACAGATGTTATACACATCAACTTCTAAAAAGGAGTTATAGAGCAAAATGCTTCTTTCATTACAGTACATTGCTGAAATCTGTTCTGCACCAAATAACTCTAGATTAAAGCTAGGGAATTTAAAATGTGAAGAAAAAAATGAATAAATACATATATATTTTTCAATGTTTTAGACTTTCTTAGGTTACAGTAAGAAGCAGGATAAGGTTTCTCCCTCATACCCTGTAATCTGTCTTCTCCTCAAAAAAGTGTTACTGATTGTAAAACAGTGATTTATTTAGTGTAATAATAATAATAATTTGAAAAGTAAATAATAAAATTCAAATTCATGTTTTTTGTTTTTTGTTTTTTGGTTTTTTTTTTTTTAATGGCAAATCTTTAAAATCATCTAAAAACAAACAAACAAAAAAACACAGGGGTAGCATAATGGTTTACTGTAAGAAATGTGCTGTTTTCTCTTCAACTACTTTTAGGTACAACAAGAATTTCACACATGCATTTTTTTTTAAATAATTTCAATGCCTAATATCAACATGAAAATATGTTGTTGATTTTACCCTTAATGTGCATGAACTGCTTCCTTCAGACTGGAATTTCAGCGGTTTTGGGCTTTCTTCAGACATGAGCACATTAAGAAGTATGAAGTAACAGTATCTTGGTGAAAACCAGGCAAGCTCTAGGTACTGACAGAACACAAAAGTAAACCAATGATTTCAGTGCTGACATACAATTATTGCTCCCAGTTTTGCAGATCATGAACTAGCCACAGTGCATCTATGTAACTTATAGCACTTCTAAAACTACAGTATTTTACAGCCTTTCCTCTGAGCTATAAGGATGAAGTCTGGGAGGTGAAAATAAAATGACACATCAGCCTCACACAGTAATCTGTATCAGTATGGTCTCTCCTACCCTCAAGACTGATTTTGCCAGACATGTTCTGACTTAATAGATCTGCCACTGGAAAGCTTCTTACTGAATGACTGAGCTGCTGCTGCAAAAAAAAAAATCTATCTTTCATAGAATGTATAAGTCAGCAAGCTGACTGCTTTTTGCTTCTTTGGTAGAATGCATTTTGGTGATAAAATAGGTAGATGTCTGTTAGCTATTTTGTTTAACAACTTCATGCACTAGATCTCACAGCTAGACATCTGCTTTCATCTGTTACAAAATCCTTGATTCCGATCAACAGTTTGCCACTTTATGGCCAAATAGAAGCCCTAAAGAAGAACATTAGGTGGAGATAAAAAATTCACAGGCTGTGCACATACTTGAAGAAGATACTGCTCACCATGAATACTCAGCTAGAATATTTATCACCTTGTAAACTCTTCTGCCATGCTCAAGTAGATTTTCTTCTAATACTTGGTAATCCCTGGTTTACACTTGGATTGTTAAACACAGGAATTTAAAAGCGTATTTAGGGCTTGATAAACGTCCTTTCTGTATCTCAGCTTCTTAATTAAGTTTGGTGTTGTGATGCTCATCTTCAGAGGAACTACATACAACCATGATACTACATATGACATCTGTCTTTCTGTGAGATTCTAGTAATTAGACTATTTCTATTTTGCACTCATAATTACAGGTCCAGAGATAGTCACCTTGTTTTTTCAATGGTGGCTGAATTATGTTTGTTAATTCCAACAAGCATATAAGTTTGTTTGTGTTTGTTTGTTTGTTTTCTTAAAGCAATGGTCTGCTTCTTTCCTTGCTGCCATCTCCATTGTACCCAAACTGTCACAATTGCTTACTCATTTGGGCAGTTTCCTCTACCATTTTTTCCAGTGACTTTTCCCTGCAGCTCTCTCATTCTTAGCTTAGCCTTGGTAAGATTTGCCTACAATATCCTTGCCATTTCCTACTCCCAAAACTGTAAAACAAGCAAGCAAACCTCACCCTTCTGTCAGTCAGATCAGAAAAGCATGAGTAAGACTTGAAAAGGAAAAGTGGTATAAGCTTGCCCTTAGAGATCAAAGTTATCACACTATGGATATTCTCAACCACCTTTCTCAGACCTGACATTTTTGTTATACACCAAAATAGACACCTTTACTGTTCTTGTGTAGTTCTTCTGATACATTAAACACTTTCACTTAAATGATGAAGTAATTCTCAAATCTTATATGAAATTTATGAATAGTTGTGTTCCCCCTGTTCAAAAATATGACAGCAATGGAGATATCTCAGAGCTCTTTCTAACAGAGAAATAAGACAAAAATCTGTGTAGCCAGAAATAAAAATTCTATTACATTTTTCTTTGTCAAACTGAGATGATAGGACCACAGCCTGAATGAGTTGCCTGTGGGCACCAAAGTAGTGTATTTGGAACCAGATAGATACCCAATGTTGGCAAGACATTTATGAGGACATTTAGACATTTTTGCTCAAACCATGAGGTTAGAGCTGAAGGTATTGTTGGTCATAATACCACGCCACTTAGAGAAGTCCCTCAAAGACTGAAAGTCTTTTCTTAATCAGATAATGAGAGGACAAAGGGGGATTATTTTAAAAGAGGGCAGATTTTGATTAGAAGTTAGGAGGAAATTCTTCACTCAGAGGGTGGTGAGGCACTGGAACAGGTTGGTCAGAGAGATTTGTGATGCTCCATCCATGGAGATGTTCAAGACCAGGTTGGATGAGGCCCTGAGCAACCTGATCTAGTGGGTGGCATCCCTGCCTTTGGCAGGGAAGTTGGAACTGGGTGATCTTTGAAGTCTCTTCCAACCCGTGTCATTCTATGATTCTCTGATTCTACGATATGTAATACTGGGTGACTCACAGCTGAAAATTAAGATATCCCGGAGTTACATCCAGAATTATAAACCTTGTGATCAGGGAAGTGCAAAAGTAAGCTCTTCCCAAAGGATATCTTAAGAATTTAATATGAGGCAACTGTTGGATTAAACTGAGAAATAAAATGAATATTAAGTTCTGTTTCTCCCCAGATGAGTGAGAGCATATAAATTTCTCTTATATACTTATTCTCACATCCTAGCTCTTCTAGTGACAACAGAGTTAGCTGCAGCACTATAATTGCAAGGATACTACACCTAAGATATAAGTGTCTCTTATACGCGTGAATTCTGCTTGGTTAGTCATCTCCCCTCAGAAGGGAATTTAGCTAAACTGAATTGCAGCTGCTAAAGATGACTCTGCCCTGGAGCCTGAGGCAGGACTGTATTCTTTCTGCTTGCAGCAGCCAGGATTTAATTGGTGCCCGTCTGCTTTCCTGCTGTTGAGTACATAAACCTAGATATGGGTTGTGTTGTAAACAGAAGAGCTCTGGCTAACTGAAACTCTGCAGTGGTCTGAAACCACAACTTTTTCATGTGACTTTATAAACACCTGTTAACTTCATTGAGTTCATGTGTCCTCACAGGGACTGTATATCTGATCCTTTTTCAGATCCAAGATGTATTTCTGAATTACGTATTTTATAGAATTATAGAATCATAGAATGGTTTGGGTTGGAAGAGACCTTAAAAGATCATCTAATTCCAACCCTCCTGCCACAGGCAGAGAGAGATACCTTCCACTAGACCTGGTTGCTCAAAGCACTATCCAGCCTGGCCCTGAACACTTCCAGAGATGGAGAATCCACAGCTTCTCTGGACAATCTGCTCTAGTGCTTTACCACACTCACAGTGAAGACTTTCTTATTAATATCTAATCTAAGCCTAACATTTTATTTTAAAGCCAATCCCTCCTGTCCTATCCCTTCACTCCCTGACAAAGAGTTTCTTACCAGCTTTCATGTAGCCACCTTTAGGTATTGGAAGGCCACTATAAGGTGTCCCTGTAGCCTTCTCTTCTCTAGGTTGAAAACCCCCAACTCCCTCATCCTGTCTTCATAGCAGAGGTGCTCCAGCCCTCTGATCATTTTTGTGGTCTTCCTCTGGACTCAGCCTAATACTAACATGACCTTCTTGTGCTGGGGAGCCCAGAGCTGAATGCAGCACTGCAGGTGGAGTCTCACAAGAACAGAGTAGATGGGAAGAATCCCCTTCCTCAGCCTGCTGGCCATGCTGCTTTTGGTGCAGCTTTTTGGTTGGCTTTCTGGGCTGCAAGCGCACATTGCTGGCTCGTGTTGAGATTCTCATGAATCCACACCCCTAGGTCCTTCTCAGGGCTGCTATCAATCCATTCTCCCCAGCCTTTATTTGTGTTTGTGATTGCCCTGGCCCACATACAGGACTTTCCACTTTTTGAACTCCATGACAATCTTGCAGGCAAACAGCCATTAAAAATTTTGTATCACAGAATGGCTCGGGTTGGAAGGGACTTCACAGATCACCCAGTTCCAAGCCTCCCCTGCTATAGGCAGGGATGCCACCCACTAGATCAGGTTGCTCAGGGCCTCATCCAACCTGATCTTGAACACCTCCATGGATGGGACATCACAAACCTCTCTGGGCAACATGTTCCAGTGTCTCACCATCCTCTGAGTGAAGAATTTCCTCCTAGCCTCCAATCCAAATCTCCCCTCCTTTAGTTTAAAACCATTGCCCCTAGTCCTCTCATTATCCTGTTGAACAAAGTCTTGCTCTCCATCTTTTTTATAAGCCCCTTGAGGTACTGAAAATTTACAATGAGGTCCCCCCAGAGCCTTCTCTTCTGTAAGCTGAACAGTACCAGCTGTCTCAATTTTTATTCATGGGAGAGGTTCTCCAGGCCCTTGATCATCTTTGTGGCCCTCCTCTGGACAGCTTTAACAGGCCCACATCCTTCTTGTGCTGAGGTTCCAGACCTGGTTGCAGGATTCCAAGTGGTGTCTCACAAGGGCTGAGCAGAGGGGTGCAATCCCATCCTTCACTCTGCTGCCCACACTTCCACTGATGCCCCAGGATGCAGTTGGGCTTCTGGGCTGCAAACACACGCTGCCGGCTCATGTAGAGCTTTTTGTCCACTAGAAACCCCAAGTCCTTCTCTGCAGTGCTTCTCTCCATGAGTTCTTCTCCCAGCCTGGACTCATGCCTGGGATAGTTCCAACCCAGGTGCAGCACCTTGCACTTTGATTTGTTGAACCTCATTAGGTTTTCATGGTCCCACTTCTCAAGCTTGCCCAGGTCCCTCTGGATGGCTTCCCCTTCTTCTCCTGTATCAACTGCACCACTCAGCTTGGTGTCATCTGCAAACCTACTGAGGGTTGTCCTGGTTTTAGTTAGGATAGAGTTAATTTTCCTCCCAGTAGCTGGTAGGGTGCTATGTTTTGGGTTTAGGATGAGACTAATGTTGATAACACATGATGTTTTAATTGTTGCAGAGCAATGCTTACACTAAGCCAAGGACTTTTCAGTTTCTTGCTCTGTCTTCCCAGCGGGCAGGCTGGGGGTGCAGCAAGAGCTGGGAGGGGACAGACCCAGGACAGCTGACCCAAACTGGCCAAAGGGGTATTCCATACCATCTGATATCATGCTAAACAATATATAGGGGTGGCTAGCTGGAGCTGGGGGGGTGGCTGCTCAGGGATAGGCTAGGCATCTGTTAGCGAGTGGTGAGCAATTAAATTGTGCATCACTTGTTTTGTACATATTATTATTATTATTGTTTTATTTTCTGTCCTTATAAACTGTCTCTGTCTCAACCCTCAGTTTTTCAGTTTTTCCTGTTTCTCTCCCCCATCCCACAGAGGGAGGGGGGAGGGTGAGCGAGTGGCTGTGTGTTGTTTAGCTGCCAGCCAGGTTAAACCACAACAGGGTGCACTTGATCCCACTGTTTATATCACTGATAAAGATATTAAATGGTACCTGTCCCATGACAGGCCCCTGAGGTACAATACTTGTCACTGGCCTCCACTTGGACATGAAGCCGTTGACCAGCACTCTCTGAGTGCGACCTTCAAGCCAACTCCTTATACACTGAATAGTCCAACCATCAGATCCTTGTCTCTCCAATCTGGAGACCAGGATGTCATGTGGGACCATATCAAAGGCCTTGCAGAGTCTATGTAGATGACATTGATAAGTCTTCCTTTGTCAGCTGATACAGTCACTCCACCCTAGAAAGCCACCATATTGCTCATGCACGATTTGCCCTTGGTGAAGGCATGCTGGCTGTCTCGGATCACCTCTTTGTTTTGCATGTGCCTTGACATTGCTTCCAGGAGGATCTGTTCCATGATCTCGCCAGGCACAGAGGTGAGGCTAATTGGTCTATAGCTCTCCGGGACTTCCTTTCTTCCCTTTTTAGAAATGGGAGTGATGTTTCCCTTTTTCCAGTCACCAGGGACTTTGCATGACTGCCAAGACTTTTCAGGTATGATGGAGAGAGGCTTGGAGACTACATCAACTAATTCCTTCAGGACAATAGAATGCCTGTCATTAGGCCCCATAAACTTTTATTTGTTTATTTTCATCAGGTAGTCTTGAACCTGATCTTCACTTACAGTGGGTGGGACTTTGCTCCCCTAGCCCCTATCTATAGGTTCAGGGAAAAAAGACACTTGGGAATCCTGACTATCACTGAAGACCAAAACAAAGAAGTAGCTGAGTACCTCAGCCTTCTCCATGTCTGTCAGTACCAGTTGTCTGTCTTAATTTGTCAGAGTTGGTACGCTCTCCTTAGTCTTTCTTTTACAGCCAAGATACATACAGAACCTCTTATTATTCTTTGCATCACTTGCCAAGCTCAGTTCCATATGTGCCTTGAATTTCCTTATTCCTTCCCTACACATTTGGTTTGTATCCCTGTACTCCTCCCAGGCCACATGTCCCTGCTTCAACTGCCTGTGCATTTCCTTTTTGTGCCTCATTTTGACCAGCAGGTCCTTGCTCAGCCATCCTGGTTTTCTGCCCTCCCTTCCCCCCCCCCCCCCCCCCCCATATTTTTTTATTTTATTTTTGTTCACAGCGACCCAGACCGCCTCCAGTCTTGATCTCTTTGTTGAGTTCATCTGCACTGGTGAGCACCAGGTCCAGTAACACTTCTCTGGTTGGTTCATCTAATACCTGGACCAGAAAGTTATACTCAACAAACTCTAAGAATCTACTGGATTGCTTAGAGCGTGCTGTGTAGTTTTTCCAGGAGACATCTCACCATGTCCATGGCTGTTTCTGAGGCCTGTCTTCACAATGAATGCCTTCCCTAATGTAGAGGGCCATGCCTGTGAAATTGTAATCCAAAATTTGTATGGATTTTGTGGCACTGTTATTTCAGCTTAGATATGCATGGGTAAAATTATGGACATTCGTGGTTGAGTCATCATCCCTGGAGACCTTTAAAGATGTTTAGATGTAGAGCTTAGGGATATGGTTTAGTGGAAGACTTGTTAGCATTAGGTCAGAGGTTGGACTCGGTGATCTTGCAGGTCTCTTCCAACCTAGACTATTATGTGATTCTGTGATTCTGTTATTATGTTGTGAGCAAATGTAAATAATTATCTGACAGATTTGTAATGAAATCTTGATGCAGTATTCCTCCTAGATTCTTACCAGAAATCGACACGTGATGATTTTTGCTCTGGATTCATGGTTTAAATACTTAAGTGAGTAGTTTATTAACATGGTTAATTTTAATTAATATACAATATTAAAATTTGAATAAGTAAAACAAGCATTGGATTTACTGTGCCAAGGCTCGTTGATTATTCAGGTCTGTTATTTTATACAAATTAACAAAAAATAACCATGAGACTAAGGCAGAATATGCTATTGGAAAATCCCTTCCTGATATAAATGCAGCTATTAGACTCCACAGGAGAGTACAAACACACTCTGACAAGTATTCACCTTCTAAAATGTTGTTCAAGCATTTAGTTTCATGCTACAGTCTTGTGGTTTAACCCCATCAGGCTGCTAAGTGCCACACTTGTGCTTTCTCACTCTCCCCAGATGGGATGGGGGAGAGAACTGGAAAGATGAAAGTGCAAGATCTCATTGGTTAAGATAAAGACAGTTTACTATGTAAAGCAAAGCTGCACACACAAGCAAAGCAAAACAAGTAATTAATTTGCTACTCCCCTTCAGCCAATTTCAGGAAACAGAGCTCATCATGTTTATTGGGCAGACAAACACCATCACTCCCTTCCTCCTTCTTTACCTTCATCTTTTATTGCTGAGCATGACGTCATATGGTGTGGGACATCCCTTTACCCATTTTGGGTCGGCTGTCCTGTTTCTGTCCCCTCCTGGCTCCTTGTACACCCCCAGCCTCCTTGCTGGCAGAGCAAAGTGATATGCTAAAATGTTCTTGGCTTAGTGTAAGCACTGCTCTGCAACAATTAAAACATCAGCATGTTATCAACATTATTCTCATCCTAAATCCAGAATACAGCTTCAAACAAGCCTCTACAAAGAAAATTAACTCTTTCCCAGCCAAACCCATAACAAATCTTTATCTCTTAGTTTTTATAAAATGATTATTTTGTGGATATTGATTCCATCTCTGTCTCAAATTAATGCTTTCTGCACATTAAGCATAACATAAGACTGAACTGAACAGAAAAACTCCACATCATTAGACATATAGTCAACTAGAAATTAGGAGGAGAAGAAGATATTTGGGCTTTAACCTTACCATAACACTAGCAATTTACTGAAGAGCCCATCAGTAAAATCAAGTTGCAATAAATACAAAAATGCTGAAAGAAATTACATTTTATAAGTTTTAAAATATCTAACTCATTATGGTATGAAAATAGTAAATGCAAGTGTTCAGAGAAACTAGTTTGGGATCAGACACTTACAAGGATGACAATTTACATAGAATTTAGATAATAAATGGTTGTACTTCAAGAAAACCCAGGCAATAATTAATAGGATTTACAAAGTCATGTCAACTGCAACTAATCTCTCTTCTTTTTGTTAATCATGAGGATTTTGCAGCTTCAATATATGCCTCTGTTATCAGCTCAATTTGAAAAGAAGGTAAATGGGAAGAGAACTTGTACTGTGAACAGATCTCCCATTTCAAAGTTCAAGATAGCTTCAAAACAGCTTTGACTCTGTCTCCTTGGATAGTTTAACTCACTTGCAGACCTAAAAAAAAAAAAAAAAAAAAAGTTTATTGAAACAGTTTTTATCCAAAAATAAAGGTCTGTATCTTATTAGCAGCTTGATTCTAACATTTGAGCTCTTTATTTTCACTTATATCAGTCATTTTCTCACAGGTATATAAAAATACTCAGAAGTGTCACTGTTTCACACAGTTAATTCATATTCTGGAATAATGTTGCAGATCAGTTTAAGTCCTTGTTATAAAGTAAAATAAAATAAAAAGAATAAATAGATAAGGTTGTTGTATATTTTTCATTCCTTCTGCTTTTAAGATACCATCAGAACAAATCTATGCATTACGGTAAAAGGGAAAGAAGTCTGTAGACATGAATACAGAACATGTTGTAAAATACAGCTGACATCCAATGTGAATTTTTTGAGTTCAATCACTTACATGCATGTCATTGTAGTAAATGTTTTAGGGACAAGTTTGTAGTAAATGTTTTGGAATAAGTACAGCACATTATGCATTTAAATGTCTAAAACTTTCTCAAGTTTGGTAATCTACAGCAGCCAATGTTATTTATTTGTTTATTATCTATCTATCTATTTATTTATTTATCTATCAATTTATTTATTTCTCTCTCATTTTTGACATATATATAAAAGGCATATTTACAGTATATGCCTTGGTATATGCAACCAATTGGCATTTTAATCTGCAGTTCTCCATGAAAGGTATTACAGTTAGAAACTGCAGAAATAAAGAAAGGTCAACATCTGACTAGTAGAGGATCTATATAATAATAATAATAATAATACCTTTTACATTATAATGACTTGCATACAGGAGAACAGTCAACCTTCTCATGCCGTTAAACTAATCAGAAATGAAACTACCATGTGACAGATAAAGGATCAGAGACTGATAGGAGAAAATGACCTAGTGCTCTACTTGGCCCACTTGTACTGGAGTGTGGTGTCCTGTTCTGGACACCTCATTCAAGCAGAAGTGGACCAGATGAAATGAAATAAGACCTTGTAGTTGAAAGAACTGATGGAGAGGAGTTGTCTTGCTCCTGGTCCTTGCTCCAAACACCTTCTCCTGGTAAATCAGGGAAGAACAAAATCCCAAAAGTAGTGAGGGTTATTTACAGTGGACTTCAGGAGAGGGAGAGAAAGCTTTTTGATACTATTGCTGGGGAGATTCCAAAGTAAGTGGGGAGTCGCTGAGGACCTCTCATCACTGTAGTCATAAGCAAAACTGAGTCTCCACAGCAAAAAGAGCCACTTGGTTTGTCTGCTTCCCTGAGTTTTCATAATAATGTTGGGTAGAAAGCCCAGAGGAACAGAACATGCTTTCTTGTTCTGCTTTCATTAAATTAGCATATATTCAAAATTACTCTGGCATTCTTTACTAGTAGCTTTAAGTAATACCGTGCATAGGAAGATAATATTCTGTAACTTTATAAGAAAGAAAAAATCAGTTCACTCTTTTCTTTTGCTGTATAAAAATCAGTATCTCTTTGTCACAGTCACTGTCAAATACAGTTAACTTATTCAAAACACAGAATATGAGAGAAACTATGAAAGTATGTACTGATTGCATTTTATATCAAAGCAAGATGCTTACACATGAAAATAAGATTATTTTTATATTTTTTTCTCATATATTGGGTATGATCAGGGTGTGCTATGATAAAGCCCTTTCATTTTAATCTATTTCATGTCACCATTTAGATTGTTTGATTAGAAATATTTATCTTGTTATGTTGAAAGAGACTAAGGAATCCTAAATAATAGCTGCTTTTAGATAAGAAACTAGAGAGAAAGGACAGATGTTGATATGTTAATGTCCTTTTCCTCTCCTTTTTGAGACATGACTGATATAGAGATCTACTTAATTTAGAATTGTGATTGTAAAGGACAAGTTTTAGGACAAGTTTAGGACAAGTGATTGTGAAATGGATTGGAAGACTTTTTTCCTAAAGAACTATGGAGTCCAGGTTACTTTTCTTCTTCCCAAACTAATTCCTTCAAAACATGGAGATGTAGGGGTTATTACTGACCTTCTCTATCCATGGAATTTTCACATATCAGAAGAATCCTTGGTTGCCTCTTGGGTAACTTCCAAGAGTTTTGCAGTGCTCTGCTGGCTGTGACAGAGAGAACTGCCTGGAGTTTTCTGGTTTCTGAGCCTTGTTCCTGCTGTTTATTATTGCAATGAAAGACTACAAAGCCTGAAATCATTGTCTTCCTCTGCCAGTTTCTTTAAGCAACACTAATAAAATCAGAGTATTCTTTGAACAGGCTATATCAATATAACTAAAATTTCATTATATTATATTATATTGTCATTATATGTTTAACAAAAGGACTGTTATTACTAGTATTAGCTGTATGCAATGGCTAAAGTGAGGAATTTCTCAGTTATTTCTTCATTTTATAGCTGATGAAGCTGATTTCAAAGTAAATATTCTTATTCTTTCCCTTTTCTACGTCCAAAATAGCTAAAAGACAGACTTGAGTAGCATCCTTGCTGTGTGAATACTTCCATAGTCATGCAAGTTCAAAGAAGAGATCAGTATTTCCACACTTCCTTGCATAATGTAATTTGGAAAACAGAAAAAGAAAATAGATTTGGCTTTAATTTTCTCTTCTAATATTCATTCTAATATCCATTTTTGTCCCACAGCTTCCTCCCTTTACCCCCCCCCCA
Organism: Nettapus auritus; assembly: GCA_011076525.1. Taxonomy (NCBI): domain Eukaryota; kingdom Metazoa; phylum Chordata; class Aves; order Anseriformes; family Anatidae; genus Nettapus; species Nettapus auritus. Next base: position 76,930,877 of record CM021797.1, read on the forward strand.
AAAAAAAAAAAAAAAAAAGTAGGAAATACAAAACATACCTGCATAGTTGTAAGGATGAGAATTAAGATACAAAAATAATCAATCATCCATTATGAGGATGAGGTAAGATTAATAATACTTAAGAATACTATATTATCTCCCTAAATTATACAGTGTCTTTTTTTTCACCTTGTAGAGTGAGAAAATTTATCTTTTCAGAGTGGAAAGAAAATGTTTCCCTAGCTGTCATGTAATTTCAGCATGTCATGTAACATTCTAAACTTCAAGGACGTTCAACTTCATAGTTTTCATAATATTTTTTGATAAATTTTACTTCCCTTATTCCTGATTATTATAATAATTATTTTCATCTACTTATATTATAGTTGTGCCTGTAAGTCATCAGTATTGAACTCTGCTTTTCTGTGGGACACTATCCCCATGCAACAATGAAAGTTCTGATATGTCTCTGAGTAATCTATTTTAAATTATTACACTTCTCTGTCTTTGCCTTCCACGTCCCACCACATTCTTTATTCTCTACAAAAAAAAAAAAAAAAAAAAAAGAAAAATGGGTGACTGAAATTCTGGGATATAATGTGAGGCATAAAAATTATGTGGATAAAATAATTGCAGATATAGCTTCATGCATTGCATGAATAAACTCCAAAAGTGATCAAGTGAGCAAAAAAAAAAATGAATTTATTTATCTGTTTAATATTTTTCTATTTCAAACAAAAAACCCTACAGCCTATCTGACATCCAATTCTGTCCTCCTGAAAACAAATCTTCATACTAAATCCTTGTTTTAGTATACAACACTATTTTCCCATTTTTTTCTCAAGAAAAATAAAAGTAAATAAAAATTAAAAATAAAATCACAAAGAGGCTTGGAGTGGTTTGTGAAGAAAATTTTCTTGCCTGGGACAGCTGAAGTTGAACTTGACTAAACTGGACAAAACTCCCTAGCAAAACATAAAATATAATTTAGTGGAGACTGCATTCACTCATAGGGACTGGAGTCTTCATATACTGCAGTGTATGCTCCTGTTGTTTAATAGATGGACCGCAACTCCAACAAGGTTGGTGTAAACTCATCATTTGAGGACATGAATTAATGAATCGGTGAATGGCAATCACCATTTTTTTAAAAAATCAAAAATTCAGAATGCATGACGCTATGGCCTCAGAAATAACATCAACATCCCTCCTAAAGCAATACTTGTATTTACAAAAATTAGATTTTTGGTTCCTTGTATTAGAATTATTATTATTATTATTATTCCTGACAAGTGGAAATGACATTTTTTCAAAGAAAAATAAGAACCTCTACATTTTGGAAAAAAATAAATAAAAATAAAATGGAAAGGAATTTTTATTTGTTATAATTTCTGCTTCTGGTATTTCTGTCAATATTTACATGCATTGACTACTTAAATATTTGAAAGCTGTTTGTATTGCTCTTTACCTCATAGGTTCAACAAAATATTTAATTAATTGATTTTTGTAAACTTATAAATTCAGTGGTAGCAACGGCACAGTTGCCATGTGACACAAGCATTACCAGACTGACCTTCTGAGAACAGAAGAGAAAATTATTGGCTCTAAATATGCATGATTGTAAAGAAATGTGTATCATTGGTCTTCTTCAGTATTCCCCAAAGCAATTATCAATATATTGTTATTCTAAACATTCCCTAAGAAGCATTGGACCACGCTTTAGACTGCAAAACTTTTTCCAAGTCAGGTGTGGTATGTAAGTTGAAGACAGTCTGTTCTCAGCTGTTCTTCATACATTGAAATGAAAGGAACTGTGCTCATTTAAAGATCTGTCCACTAGTCTTTTTCAATATGAGTATCATAGAATCATTAAGGTTGGAAAAGACCTCCAGGATCTTCTGGTCCAGCCATCACCCTACCACCAATGTCACCCACTAAACCATGTCCCTAAGCACCATGTCTGACCTTTCCTTACACACCTCCAGGGCCAGTGACTCTACCACTGCCCTGAGCAACCCGTTCCAATGCCTGACTATGGCACAGTAGCAACACAGTAATTTTCACCATGAATTTCCATGCTTTCTTGCTATGACAAATGTGTCAAATATCCCCGAAGAATGATAAGTGCTTATGTCTTCAAGTTAAAATTGGGGTGATACTGAGAACTGAGTGTTCCCTTAAGGTCTACAGATGCTGATAAAACAGATGCTGTTTTATCAAACTCAGCTCTTAATTCATCATTTTTTCTCATGAAAAAAAAAAAAAAAAAAAAAAAAATTTTTTTTTTTTAATTCAGAGACTAGAAAATATCACTTCCTTTTCAAGGGTACTGCACAGCAAAGGAAGAAATGCTTTTAAATGCCCCAAATGTTTCCATGTATCTATTTTAAATAATTGAGAGAGGTCCCACGATGATGTCAGCTCTCTAAGCACAGTGGGATGAATCCCATCTGGACCCATGGATTTGTATGGATCCAGGTGGAGCAGCAAATCCTGCACGTATTCAGGGTCAGTTGGGAGTTTATCATTACCACCCTCCAGCTCAGGGCACCTGGAGTCCCAAAGCCCATCGTCAGCGTTGAAAACAGAGGCAAAGAAGGCATTAAATGTCTCTGCTTTGCCTATGTCCTTGTTTGTGAGGTGACCTTCCCCCATCAAGTAATGGACTTATGTTTCTTCCTTTTTCTATTCACATATTCAAAAAAGCCCATTTTTCATGTCTCCCACAGACCTAGCCAACTTCAACTCTAAATGGGCTTTGGCCACATGAACTTTCTCCCAACAAACCCTGTAGTCCTTCCACGTTGCCTGACCCTGCTTTCAGCAGCCATACACTTTCTTTTTCTGCCTAAGCTCCAGAAGAAAATCCCTGGCCAGCCAAGCCAGCCTTCTGCCCCACCTTCTTGATTTCCAGTATTTTGGAATTGCCTGATCCTGTGCTTTTAGAAGGCAGTGCTTGAAGACTGACCAGCACTGATGGACACCAACGCTTGCAAAAGCATATTCCCAGAGAACCTTGCTAACTAGTCCCCTGAGCAATATGAAGTCTGCTCTCTCCATATCCAGGGCTGAAGTTTTGGTGGCAGTTTTCCTCCTGTCAACAAAAATTTCAAACTCAAACATATCATGGTCACTATGATCAAGACAGACATCAATTGCCACATCCCCCACGAGACCCTCTCTCTTCTCCAGCAACAGATCTGGGAGAGCACCTTTCCTAGTTGGTTCCCTGAGAATCTACAGCAAGAAATTACCATTGAGGTGCTTTAGGAACCTTCTGGACCTATTTGTGTCAGCTGTGTGGTAATCCCAGTTGACATCTGGCAAGATGAAATCCTCCATAAGGACAAGGGCAGTTGATCAAGAGGTACTTAGTTCCTTAAAAAATAATTCATTGGTGTCGTCATCCTGGCTGGGTGGTCTGTAATACACTCCCACAACCACATCACCTTTATTTATTTTTCCCTTAAGCCTTACCCAGAGGCTCTCAACTTTGCCATTGCCAACTTCAAGTTCCACACAGTCCAGCCCCTCCTTCACATACATCACAACCCCCCACCTTGCCTGCCCTGCCTATCCCTCCTGAGGAACCTGTAACTGTCTATTGCAGCACACCAGACACAGGACTCATTCCACCAGGCTTTGCTTATGCCAATGATGTCATAGCTGTGGGACTGGGTCAAGACTTCTAGCTCATTCAGTTTATTACTCATACTGCACACATTTGTGTAGAAGCACTTCAAATGCACCTCATTGCATACAGCACCTTGTGGAGCAGACTGAAAGACCTCATTAGCATGCAGTCCCTCTGATTCTGGCATGCCATCCCTTAGCATATCACTGTTGGGCCTGGTTTTATCCCTTTCCCCCTTTGACTCCAGTTTAAAGTCCTAACTATCAGCCCCGCTAACTCCTAGGTAAAAATCCTTTTCCCCCTCTGAGAGAGGTGCATCCCTTCTAGAGTCAGCAGGCCCAGTTTTGAGTAGACCTTCCCATGACCAACAAACTCAAAGTTCTGCCAGTAGCACCAGCCTCAAAGCCACGTATTCATGAGCCAAGTCTGCCTGTCAACATTGATCCCTATTGGAAGGACAGAGGTAAACACAACCTGATCCTTTAAACAGTCGGCCAAAAGACCTAAAGTCCCTTTTGATTGCTCTTGCACTTCTCCTTGCTACTTCATCATTATCAGCCTGAAAAAAACAGTAGCAGGTAGTAGTCAGAGGGCCATACCAGGTAAGTGACTTTCCTGGCAATGTCTCTTACCCTAGCCCTAGGAAGGCAGCAGACTTCCCTGTGGGTTGGGTCCAGATGGCAAATTGGGCTCTGTCTCTTTTAGAAGGGAGTGCCCCATAACGATAACCCTTCTTTGTTTCTTGATAGAAGATGTAGTAATACAGGGGGTACATTGCCTTGCCTTAGGCACCCCTTCTGTCTGGGATGGGTTTTTGTCTACATCGTTTTTTGACTGTCTACATGTTTTGACTGTCAAGTTCTTGAGCCTCATACCTGTTAAATAAGGGTAGTCAGGAAGGGGAGGTGGGCAGGGAGAGGGTTCTCCTGCCACCCCCAGCAGAAACCTGCTTCCATTCTCCCGTTGTCCTAGGTCCCGTCCTACTGCCTGGTGGAATGGGGGAACCTTTCTCTTCTGTGTAGTGGCTGCCTGATGGGATAGGGAAACCTTTGTTTCTCATGTGGTGGCTGGCTCATGAGTCTGTCTCAGGGAGGGTAGAGTATGATTACAACAGTCAATCTCCCTCTCTGAGTCCCTGATGCTCCTCAGCCCACTCACCTCCTCACAAAGCTCCACCACCAGGCTGAGCAATTTTTCAACCTGGGCATACCTCCCACAGGCATACCCACTGCTGCTGTCGTCAGACACTGACAGAAGACTTGGGCACACACTGCAGCCCAAGGCTTGGACAGCTATGTGTTTCCCTGAGACCTCTGTCTGGGAAGCAACATTGGTAGCTGTGGCTGGAGAGGCTGCAAGAGATGCGGAGGCCATGTCTTTCTGCTGGGTGGATACCATGGCTGGGCTCTTCATGAGAGGATTACAACCACCATTGGAAAAGACCAGTGAAAGCTCCCTCCCTGCTCAAACTGCCGCTATAAATACCATAAAAACTGCTGAGCCCCACCCTGACTGATAAACCACACTGTTTGCCCATCCTGCTCACCGCGCTCCTGGTTGCTCGTGTTCCCTAGGGGCTGCCTTTATATGGCCAGAGAGGGGGTGCTTCTGGCTCTACCCATGCCTCATCGCCTCCCTCACGAGGGCTTCCAGGTCCTGCCAGCTCCCTCGGGTGCCTTGAATGGCCTTGAGGCAGGAAGAAAAAGCCCTGCCTGCCTTGATCCCCTGCTCTGCTGCAGAATGTGTCTGCCGGAGCCAATTACCTCAAGTGGCTGGGAAAAAAAAATAAATAAATAATAAATAAAATAGGGAAAAAAAAATCAGATTTTGGGAGTCCCCCTACTCAGTGGCATCATTCTCACCAGGACTCACCATTCTCACAGCATGGGGCATCATCACTGGGGACCCCTGAGTTGGTCTGAATTCCTGATTCTACATCATCTGGAGTCAAGCAGCCTTTTGTACACTTTCCACCAATGATCACTGGTGCCTGCTATGTCATGGAGGTCCCCTCTCTCCAGAGGGTCTAGGTCTCCAACCCAATAAGCTGCACTCCTAGTCAGTGACTAAGGGGCCCTGTGATTGCCCATTGTTAAAAATGCATGAGGTCCCCACCAGCCTGCTGCCTCCTTTTCAGTTAACAATATTTGGTCTCCAGTCAATGAGACTCTCCCGACTTTGTCTGTGACTCCCTAAGTGTGTGGCCAAAAGTCTTTTTTAACTTTGTCAATTTGGTAGACGAAAAGAGGCTGTTTTTAGTGACAACAGCTGCCCAACAGGATCACCCAGAGCATGCTTTGCTGGATGTCATTCAGGTGGGCTTTGATTACCTCCAGAGAACAAGGCTGTTTTGAAATAAGAATAATGGTTAAGAAAAAGGGTAAAAGGAGGTGCCACGATGGGCACTCCCCGTGCCTCACCTTTGGATGCTTGGTGAGGAGGTGAGAAGGGAGAGGGGAGCCATTTGCTAGTGTGCAAAGTGGGCCGCAAGCCTGCTGCCTGGCCCAGCAGGCATTGGGATGGAGATGGAGCCATGTGAAGGGAGCAGAGAGGGATGGGGAGGGCCCGTGTGAAGCCTTGACACATGCGCAGTGCCCACCACCCTCTGCAGCACACAGATGGACATGCACTGAGCTCCTGGAGCAATGAAGGAACATGAGCCCCCTGTGCAAAAAGACAGCACAAAATCCTTGGAGGAGATGAGGTTATACAGACTGAAACATGGTTGGTTATGGAAGGAGACAGTGGCAGTAGTCAGCTGGTGGAGTTTATTGCAGCCTGGCAGGCAATTAACGCTACCCCAACCACCTATGGGTGGTTGCACAAATCTTAATGAACTGGGTAGGTAAATGCTAAGGAGGTTTGGGGCAGAGAGTACTGGGAACACATTTGATAGCTTCTCCGGGAAAAGGATGCTCAACTGTATAGACAGAAATAGCATGGGAGAGGGATATATGTTTTCCCCCCTCTCCAGCTGTATTTCAGGTTGGCCTGGATCATCCCACAGCCACAGCAGAATATGTGTGTGACAGTTGCCAGTGCCGCAGAACAGGACACAATGCATCTGAGCAAAACAACCACGCAGAACTCATTTTCTACCTGTCTGTTAGGCGTCCCGCTGGACCCTACAGAAGTAATGACACTGCAATAGCACTACAGTGCATCTCAGCTGCAGTAAGATGAATGACACATGGGACTCATAGTTACCATATGTTGTACAGCGCCCAGCCTTACCCCCACAGGAGCTCTGACTCCTGGAGTTCCTAACAGCACACTTAAATGCATTGCATTTAACTATACGGGGTCAACAGCACTGCTGGTTGGTGGGCAAATGGAACTGGACTATACGCCAACCAGAGCATATGCTGCAATCACACTCTTTCTAATGTAATGCACTCCTACTACATAGGCTCATCATGGCCAATGGGACTGAAGGGGATTCCACGTGTGATAAAAAGGGGGACCATACACACTGGGGAAGCTGATCCTACTCACCCCCAACACCACTATGATACATCAAAAAAAGATGTGTACATAGAATATGTGTGTGCATAGAACACACCAGTTTGTGGAACACAGAGCCAAGCCTCCTTGGGGAAAAACCCATCAGCAGAGCAAGTTGCTCTGCATCAGTGAGGCAGGAACATCAACCGAGGTCAATGTTGCCACTATGGGGATGCCTACAAGACATTGATGCCTACCACACCGACAGGATGCCAACCACGGCCTGGTTAAGTATCTACAACATCAATGATTGGGAAAAGCATCCTGCTTGTTGGTACCCATGTCATCACCCTGGTGTGGGTATGTTAACAAGCTAACTCATTAGTAAATACTTTGTTTTATCTATCACTGCTCAAGTGTATATGTTTGTGAGTGTATTTGACATCTCCTAATGGCTTGTTTGCTTTATATATACATAGGTCTTGTCTGATCTTTGCTGGGCTGAACCAATCAGTTTTGCCCCCGGAATCTAACTCGAACCATCTATTGCAACACACCAGTCACAGAACTCATCCCACCAGGTTTCACTTATGCCAAGGTAGGTTTGGCTTTTAACTGCATTCATCACGTAACTTAGTTCCTTAATAAGTAAATCTTTTTCTCCTTTTGCCTAACTTGTAAATTTTCAGAAGTTATAATCTGTGAACTCTGTGATCTTGTGAACCCAGAAAGTGATGTCAATTATCTCATTACATACAATTACAATTATCTCATTACTTACAATTATCTCATTAGCAAAAATGCCATTACTTCAAAATGCTTTTTTTTTCCTTTGTTTGTTAGATTTTATTTCACAGTATTCATTAGCTGACAATAATATATTGAAATGTGTGCATATTACCAGCCGTATTCCATTTCAAATATAACGCACATTAATGTTTGATACGTTAAACAATCCTAAATACAAATATTTATATGTCAGCCTTAAGACAATGTCTTTCCTAATGAAGAAGACTTTGAGTCAAAAGTATTAAAAGGCTGGAAATAAAAGGAATTTTTTGGACTGAAACTCTGTTTTTATTGAGGAAGACATTATGTCAAACAGCTGTCTACATTGTTTCTAGGCATTTGTTTTATGAATCGCTATTTCATGTAATGGATATTTTACTATCAGATCCAAAGGATTTTTAAGTTGTTTGTCTCATGTAATAAAATTAAGTTCTGTAAATTTTGCTGCAAAGTCATTCAAAGTTTTTTGTTTGTTTGTTTGTTTGTTTTGTTTTGTTTTGTTTTGTTTTCCTCCTGTGACTCAGTAAAACACTGGTTTCTGTAAAGAGAAAGCCAGAGAAGTATGAAAAATGTTGAGGTTATGGAGTAAAGGGCAACAGGCTGGAGGCAAACAGGCAAATAGCTGTGTAGTGAATATGTGGATTTTATGACAATGAAAGCTGGCTCTTCTGCAGAAAAATAAATAAATAAAATAAAATAAAACATAAAAATAAAAACTACATCACACTGCATCAGTATAAATATACCTTGTAAACCTAACCCAAAAAGAACTTTGAAAGCTACATGTTTTCTGAATACTGGTAGGTACTCAATACATTTCAACATAATATAAGCTTGTATGGCCCTTAAAATATTTTAAATAGAATATTAAGGTACCACTTCTTTGTGTTAAAAATAAAATGA